>JBBPBK010000082.1:0-338951 GCA_039720395.1 Liquidambar formosana | reverse complement strand
CCTCCGAAATATCGTACGAGGCTTCCAAGAATCCACGACGCTCTGTAGACTCAGTTAGAGTCACCATTGATTGGTGGGAGCCTCATAACGCTCCCTAGACATCCACTGAGGCTCTATACACGTAAATAAATTCTTAGGAGGCTCTCGAGAGTTCACAACGCTTGTTATACTCAGTTAGAGTCATCAAAGACTCGAGTAAGCCTCACTACGCTTTCTAGACCCATAGGAGCACTATACGCTCCGAAATATCGTAGGAGGCTTTCTAGAGTCCATGACGCTCTGTAGACTCAGCAAGACTCACCATAGACTGGTGGGACCATCACAACGCTTCCTAGACTTCCATTGAGGCTCTATACTCAAAAAAAAAATTCGTAGGAGGCTCTCTAGAGTTCGCAACGCTCGCTATACTCAATTAGAGTCATCGAAGACTCGTGGGAGCCTCACAACGCTTTCTAGATAACCGTAAGAGCTTTATACGCTCCAAAATATCGTAGGAGGCTTTCTAGAGTCCATGATGCTCTGTAGACTCAGGTAGATTTACCATAGACCCCACAACGCTTCCCAGACATCCATTGAGGCTCTATACACATTAAAAAAATAATTCATAGGAGGCTCCCTAGAGTTCACAACAGTTGCCATGCTCAATTATGGCAGTCAAACACTTATGGGAGCCTTATAATGCTTTCTAGATACCCGTAGGAGCTCTATACGCTCCAAAATATCGTAGGAGGCTTTCTAGAGTCCACGATGCTCTGTAGACTCAGTTAGAGTCACCATAGACTGGTGGGAGCCTCACAACGCTTCCTAGACATCCATTGAGGCTCTATACTCAAAAACAAAATTCATAGGAGGCTCTCTAGAGTTCGCAACGCTCACTATGCTCAATTAGAGTCATCGAAGACTCGTGGGCACCTAACAACGCTATCTAGATAACCGTAAGAGCTCTATACGCTCCAAAATACCGTAGGAGGCTTTCTAGAGACCATGAGGCTCTGTAGACTCAGGTAGATTTACCATAGACCAGTGGGAGCCCCACAACGCTTCCTAGACATCCATTGAGGGGCTCTATGCACATTAAAAAAAATAAAAATTCATAGGAGGCTCTCTAGAGTTCACAACACTCACTGTCCTCAATTCAAGTCGCCAAACACTCGTGGGAGCCTCATAAGGCATTCTAGATACTCATAAGAGCTCTATATGCTCCAAAATATCGTACGAGGGTTTCAAGAGTCCACGACGCTCCATAGACTCAGTTAGAGTCACCATAGACTGGTGGGTGCCTCACAACGCTGCCTAGACATCCACTGAGGTTCAATACACGTAGAAAAATTCATAGGAGGCTCTCTAGAGCTCACAACACTCGCTATACCCAATTAGGGTCATTAAACACTCGTGGGAGCCTCACAACGGTTTCTAGATAACCGTAGGAGCTCTATACGCTTCGAAATATCGTAGGGGGCTTTCTAGAGTCCATGACGCTCTGTAGATTCTGAAAGAGTCACCATTGACTGGTGGGAGCATCACAACGCTTCCTAGACATCCATTGAGGCTCTATACTAAAAAAAAATTCATAGGAGGCTCTCTAGAGTTCGCCACACTCACTATACTCAATTAGAGTCATCGAAGACTCGTGGGAGCCTCATAACGCTTTCTAGATAACCGTAAGAGCTTTATATGCTCCAAAATATCGTAGGAGGCTTTCTAGAGTCCATGACGCTCTGTAGATTCAGGTAGATTTACCATAGACCCCACAACGCTTCCTAGACATCAATTGAGGCTCTATACACATTAAAAAAATAATTCAGAGGAGGCTCCCTAGAGTTCACAACAGTTTCTATGCTCAATTATGGTAGTCAAACACTCGTGGGAGCCTCATAACGCTTTTTAGATGCCCGTAGGAGCTTTATACGCTCGAAAATATCGTAGGAGGCTTTCTAGAGTCCACGACGCTCTGTAGACTCAGTTAGAGTCACCATAGACTGGTGGGGGCCTCACAACGCTTCCTAGACATTCATTGAGGCTCTATACTCAAAAAAAAATTCATAGGGGGCTCTCTAGAGTTCGCAACGCTCACTATGCTCAATTAGAGTCATCGAAGACTCGTGGGAGCCTCACAACGCTTTCTAGATAACTGTAAGAGCTCTAAACGCTCCAAAATACCGTAGGAGGCTTTCTAGAGACCATGAGGCTCTGTAGACTCAGTTAGATTTACCATAGACTGGTGGGTGCCCCACAACACTTCCTAGACATCCATTGAGGCTCTATGCACATTAAAAAAAAAAAATTCATAGGAGGCTCTCTAGAGTTCGCAATGCTCACTATGCTTAATTAGAGTCATCGAAGACTCGTGGGAGCCTCACAACGCTATCTAGATAACCGTAAGAGCTCTATACGCTCCAAAATACCGTAGGAGGCTTTCTAGAGACCATGAGGCTCTGTAGACTCAGTTAGATTTACCATGGACTGGTGGGAGCCCCACAACGCTTCCTAGGCATCCATTGAGGCTCTTTGCACATTAAAAAAAAAAAATTCATAGGAGGCTCTCTAGAGTTCACAATACTCACTATCCTCAATTCAAGTCGCCAAACACCCGTGGGAGCCTCATAACGCTTTCTAGGTACTCATAAGAGCTCTATACGCTCCAAAATATCGTACGAGGGTTTCAAGAGTCCACGACGCTCCATAGACTCAGTTAGAGTCACCATAGACTGGTGGGTGCCTCACAACGCTGCCTAGACGTCCACTGAGGTTCAATACACGTAGAAAAATTCATAGGAGGCTCTCTAGAGCTCACAACACTCGCTATACCAATTAGAGTCATTAAAAACTCGTGGTAGCCTCACAACGGTTTCTAGATAACCGTAGGAGCTCTATACACTCCGAAATATCGTAGGGCGCTTTCTAGAGTCCATGACGCCCTGTAGATTCTGTAAGAGTCATCATAGACTGGTGGGAGCATCACAACGCTTCCTAGACATCCATTGAGGCTCTATACTAAAAAAAAATTCATAGGAGGCTCTCTAGAGTTTGCAAGATTCACTATACTCAATTAGAGTCATCGAAGACTCGTGGGAGCCTCAAAACGCTTTCTAGATAACCGTAAGAGCTTTATATGCTCCAAAATATCGTAGGAGGCTTTCTAGAGTCCATGACGCTCTGTAGACTCAGGTAGATTTACCATAGACCCCACAACACTTCCTAGACATCCATTGAGGCTCTATACACATTAAAAAAATAATTTATAGGAGGCTCCCTAGAGTTCACAATAGTTTCTATGCTCAATTATGGCAGTCAAACACTCGTTGGAGCCTCATAACGCTTTCTAGATACCCGTAGGAGCTCTATACGCTCGAAAATATCGTAGGAGGCTTTCTAGAGTCCACGACGCTCTGTAGACTCAGTTAGAGTCACCATAGACTGGTGGGAGCCTCACAACGCTTCCTAGACATTCATTGAGGCTCTATACTCAAAAAAAAATTCATAGGGGGCTCTCTAGAGTTCGCAACGCTCACTATGCTCAATTAGAGTCATCGAAGACTCGTGGGAGCCTCACAATGCTTTCTAGATAACCGTAAGTGCTCTATACGCTCCAAAATACCGTAGGAGGCTTTCTAGAGACCATGAGGCTCTGTAGGCTCAGGTAGATTTACCATAGACTGGTGGGAGCCCCACAACGCTTCCTAGACATCCATTGAGGCTCTATGCACATTAAAAAAAAAAAAAAATTCATAGGAGGCTCTCTAGAGTTCACTACACTCACTATCCTCAATTCAAGTCGCCAAACACTCGTGGGAGCCTCATAACGCTTTCTAGATACTCATAAGAGCTCTATACGCTCCAAAATATCGTACGAGGGTTTCAAGAGTCCACGACGCTCCATAGACTCAGTTAGAGTCACCATAGACTGGTGGGTGCCTCGCAACGCTGCCTAGACATCCATATAGGTTCAATACATGTAAAAAAATGTATAGGAGGCTCTCTAGAGCTCACAACACCCGCTATACTAAATTGGAGTCATCAAACACTCGCGGGAGCCTCAAAACGCTTTCTAGATACCCATAGGAGCACTATACATTGCAAAAAAATTGTAGCAAGCTTTCAAGAGTCCATGTTTCCCTCTAGACAGAATAAAAGTAGTCGTAGAAACGTGGAAGCCCCACAACGCTTTCTAAACATCCAATGAGGCCTTATACACCTAAAAAAAAAAATTCATTGGAGGCTCTCTAGAGTTCACAACACTCACTAAACCCAATTAGAGTGGTTAAAGACTCGTGGGAGCCTCATAACGCTTCCAGATACCCGTAGGAGCTCTATACGCTTCAAAATATTTTAGGAAGCTTTCTCGAGTCCACGACGCTCTATAGACTCAGTTAGAGTCACCATAGACTGGTGGGAGCCTCACAACGCTTCCCAGCCACCCACTGAGGCTCTATACACATAAAAAAATTCTTAGGAGGCGCCCTATAGTTCAAAACGCTTGTTATACACAATTAGAGACGTCAAAGACTCGAGTAAGCGTCACAACGCTTTCTAGACACCTATAGGAGCTGCATATGCTCCGAAATATCGTACGAGGCTTTCTAGAGTCCACGACACTCTGTAGACTCAGTTAGAGTCACCATTGATTGGTGGGAGCCTCATAACGCTCCCTAGACATCCACGGAGGCTCTATACATGTAAATAAATTCTTAGGAGGCTCTCGAGAGTTCACAACGCTTGTTATACTCAGTTAGAGTCATCAAAGACTCGAGTAAGCCTCACTACGCTTTCTAGACCCATAGGAGCACTATACGCTCCGAAATATCGTAGGAGGCTTTCTAGAGTCCATGACGCTCTGTAGACTCAGCAAGAGTCACCATAGACTGGTGGGAGCATCACAACGCTTCCTAGACTTCCATTGAGGCTCTATACTCAAAAAAAAAATTCGTAGGAGGCTCTCTAGAGTTCGCAACGGTCACTATACTCAATTAGAGTCATCGAAGACTCGTGGGAGCCTCACAACGCTTTCTAGATAACCGTAAGAGCTTTATATGCTCCAAAATATCGTAGGAGGCTTCCTAGAGTCCATGACGCTCTGTAGACTTAGGTAGATTTACCATAGACCCCACAACGCTTCTTAGACATCCATTGAGGCTCTATACACATTAAAAAAAATAATTCATAGGAGGCACCCTAGAGTTCACAACAGTTGCCATGCTCAATTATGGCAGTCAAACACTTGTGGGAGCCTCATAACGCTTTCTAGATACCCGTAGGAGCTCTATACGCTCCAAAATATCGTAGGAGGCTTTCTAGAGTCCACGATGCTCTGTAGACTCAATTAGAGTCACCATAGACTGGTGGGAGCCTCACAACGCTTCCTAGACATCCATTGAGGCTCTACACTCAAAAATAAAATTCATAGGAGGCTCTCTAGAGTTCGCAACGCTCACTATGCTCAATTAGAGTCATCGAAGACTCGTGGGAGCCTCACAACGCTATCTAGATAACCGTAAGAGCTCTATACGCTCCAAAATACCGTAGGAGGCTTTCTAGAGACCATGAGGCTCTGTAGACACAGGTAGATTTACCATAGACTAGTGGGAGCCCCACAACGCTTCCTAGACATCCATTGAGGGGCTCTATGCACATTAAAAAAAAAAAAAAATTCATAGGAGGCTCTCTAGAGTTCACAACACTCACTATCCTCAATTCAAGTCGCCAAACACTCGTGGGAGCCTCATAAGGCATTCTAGATACTCATAAGAGCTCTATACGCTCCAAAATATCGTACGAGCGTTTCAAGAGTCCACGACGCTCCATAGACTCAGTTAGAGTCACCATAGACTGGTGGGTGCCTCACAACGCTACCTAGACATCCACTGAGGTTCAATACACGTAGAAAAATTCATAGGAGGCTCTCTAGAGCTCACAAAACTCGCTATACCCAATTAGGGTCATTAAACACTCGTGGGAGCCTCACAACGGTTTCTAGATAACCGTAGGAGCTCTATACGCTCCGAAATATCGTAGGGGGCTTTCTAGAGTCCATGACGCTCATTAGATTTTGTAAGAGTCACCATAGACTGGTGGGAGCATCACAACGCTTCCTAGACATCCATTGAGGCTCTATACTCAAAAAAAATTCATAGGAGGCTCCCTAGAGTTCGCAACACTCACTATACTCAATTAGAGTCATCGAAGACAGTGTCATATATAGCAAAAATGATGGAATTTTCTAGAGAGAGAAGCTCTCGCCCTTTTTTCTTTCCATGATGCTGTCTTTTCTCTTGGAAGGCCGTATACCTACCAGCTTTAATCATAGTTTCTCGTCTTTATTATGGCCAAGTTTGACTTTTGTTCTAGATCTAGTCCTTTTAATGTTTCGGTGGAAGGTGTTTTTTCTACTGATCTGTCTCATTGTGCGGGTTTGAAAGTTCCTGTAGCTGAGAAGCGTCTTGAGGGGGTCTCTACGCGAGGTTCCTCTTCTGATACCATTCTTTCGCCGGAGTTGGCTGGTGCGAGTATCGCTGGTGCGCCGTCGTCTTCCTCCTCGAGCTGTGTGCGAGATTGGCTTGGGAATGACTCGCTTCTCCCCCCTGGAATCAGATCTGGGCTTTCGGGTTTGTCTGGTGTGGATCTGGTGGTGTCTTCCACTTCCGATGGCTTGGCTTCGCCGGTTCTGGTTGGTGCGAGTACCACGAGTGCTCCTTCTTCTTCGGTTTCGAGCCTGCCGCGAGATCTGTGTGGTGATGGCACGAATCTTTTACCTGTTTCCAGATCTGGGCATTCGGGGTTGGATAGCGTTGATATGGGGGTGTCGGCGTCCAGATCTGTCACTTCGGTGGTATCCGGTGGTGTCCTTGCAGGGTCGGGTATTTCCGGTGGTGTTTCCAGATCTGGTTATTCGGGGTCGGATGGAGTTGATCTGGTGGTGTCGGCGTCTAGATCTGGCTCTAGTGATGCTGGATATATGGTATCTTCTCTTTTCTCGGGTCGTGATTCTCCAGTTCATCCGTGTGTGGGTGTTAACTCTCAGGTTGGCCTGAATAGGGGTTTGAGTTCGTTTGATGGCTCTAATGGTGGGGTTTTCTCTGCGGGAATATCCTATCCATCTGGGTGTACCTCAGTGGATTTAGGAAATAGAGCTCTACTTCTCCAGTCTGGGTTTCCTCCTCTTCAGCCCACTATTAATGTTGGTTCTGATGATCAGGCAGTACCTCCAAAAACCCAGATACCTGGTTCTTCTTCCAGGGGTGGTTCACAGCATGTGGTAAGTGATTGGAAGCAACTATTTTCCACAGGTAAACGTGTCACCTCTGTTCTTAAATACTATGAGCCGAAGAGAATCAATGGTAAGATTGTAGTGAAACCTCCCCCAGAGGTAGCTGAAGCTGGCTGTGATAAGTGGAAAAACTGTCTTGTGGGACAGTTTATTGATAAAAAGCCTGCCTATTCCTTTCTCAAAGCTTCGGTTGATAGGCTTTGGGGTCGGAAGGAGATGCCAGAGGTGTTAACTATTGAAAATGGTGTGTTTTTATTTAAGTTCATGAATCCAGAAGCTTTGGAATGGGTGTTAGAAGCTGGTCCTTGGTTTATTGGAGGGAAGCCTCTCATTTTGAGGAAATGGAAGCCGAAAATGGAGATGATCAAGCCTCAATTGCAGAAAATTCCGATCTGGGTTAAGCTATTTAATGTTCCCACTGAATACTGGACCAATGAAGGTATGAGTTATGTGGCTAGTGGTGTTGGTCATCCTCTTTACATGGATGCTCTCACGGAAAACTGTTCTCGTCTGTCCTTTGCTAGAATGTGTGTGGAGGTTGATGTCACTTCTGAATTTCCCTTAGTGTTTGATCTTGATCTAAGTGATGGTAGCACCATTGAGATTGGTGTTGAGTATCCTTGGAAGCCTCATGTGTGCAAGAATTGTAACGTGTTTGGGCATCCCACTGTGCACTGCCCTGCTGTTGTTAAGAAGGTCTGGATGCCAAAGCAACCTGATGTTATTCCGTTGAAGAAGCCTGAAGTGCCAGAGGTGGACAGTATTATTACTACAATCTCCCCGGGTGTAGTTCTTGATCCTTCCATTACTGTAAGTATTTCGGATCAGTCTGCTGCTCTCTCTCATAGTGAGCAGTTATCTGCTGATGTCCCTACTTCTCCTTTGTCCAGCAAGGTTATTCCTAATCAATCCCTGGTTAGTAACAACAAGTTTAATGCTCTGCATGATACTAATAGTACTCCATGTGACTATGCTATAGAGATTCATTCTCCTGTTATAGAGGCTCCTGCCTCTGGGACTTCAGTTACTGAGGTTTCTTCTCCTGTCATTTCTAATCATGTTGAAGCTGAATCGGATTCTTCTCCAGAAATTAATGCCAAGTATGCAAATATGAATATTGATGAACTTGTTAAAAAAGGGAATAACAAAGGGAATAACAAAAAGAAGAAGGGTCGTAGTAATCAGAAGAATACTAACAATATCCAAGCTCAAGCTTCGAAAAATCAGAGTACCCCTGGTAAGGGGAAGACCACTCTTTAATCCTCTGTCCGTTATGATTAATACGGCCTTTTGGAATATTAGAGGGCTCAATGACCCTCTTAAGCAGAAGGAAGTTAGATCTCTTGTTACTGTCAATAATATTAGTCTGTTTGGTATTGCTGAAACTAAGGTTAGAAGTGTTAAGATGGAGAAGATTTTTCATGCCATTGCCCCTGGTTGGCAGATAGCCCATAATTATCATGCTTCTACGCAAGGTCGTATTTGGGTTTGTTGGAATCCTACT
Organism: Liquidambar formosana; assembly: GCA_039720395.1. Lineage (NCBI taxonomy): Eukaryota > Viridiplantae > Streptophyta > Magnoliopsida > Saxifragales > Altingiaceae > Liquidambar > Liquidambar formosana. The sequence continues at coordinate 330,183 of JBBPBK010000082.1, read as the reverse complement.
GAAGTGCAGGTGCAAGTTCTTTTTTCAACTGATCAGGTTCTACATTGTCAGGTCCATGCTATGAAAGATCAGAAGGTTTTTCTTGGTTCTTTTGTTTACGCTTCTAACTCTCATCATGAAAGACTCATGCTATGGGATCACTTATTGTCCTTTGCCTCTACGAATGGCTCCTCTCCGTGGTTACTTCTAGGTGATTTCAACACAGTTCGCTATTGTAGTGAGAGATATGGTGGTGTGAGGTCCTCCAATTCCTCTATCTCTTCATTTCATGACTGTTTACTTCAGGCTGATTTGGTTGACATGCCGTTTGTTGGTCCTCTGTTCACTTGGACTAATAAACGTGATGGGGATGCTCTTGTTGCCCGCAAGCTTGACAGAGCTCTTATTAATGAGAGTTGGCTTGACCATTTTCCCAATTCAGTTACTGAGTTTGGTAGTCCTGGTATATCAGATCACTGTCCTATTATTGTGTCTTGTTCGGTGAAGAAGGATAATGTTAGGAAGCCTTTTAAATTTTTTAATTTCTGGGTTAATCATCCTGAGTTTCTTAGTGTTGTGCAGAGGAGCTGGGATTTACAAGTGCAGGGCACGCCTATGTTTATTCTCTATTCTAAGCTGAAAGCTCTCAAATCTGATTTGAAGAAATTCAACTCCACTTATTTTGGTGCCATCAGAGACAAAGTTCAGCAAGCTAGAGCTAAGCTTGACAATGCTCAAATCAACTTGCTGCATAATCCTCGGGATAACAGCTTGGTTCTTGAAGAAAGGAATTGTCTGCATGATTATGTCCAAGTTGCATCAGCTGAGGAGGCCTTTTTGAAGCAGAAGTCTCGTGTTAACTGGCTCAATCTTGGGGATCAGAATTCTGGTTTCTTTCATAAAGCTGTTAAGTCCCGCAATGCGTTCAATGCTATCAACAAAATTTTTAGTAGCACGGGTAAGCTGCTCACTTCTCCTGAGGACATTAAAGGTGAAGCTTCCACCTTCTTTCAGCGCCTGTTGTGCACCACCTCGAGTAATCCTTCTAATCGTGTGGACATTCTGAGGAACCTTGGGAATTTCTCCTGGAATGAGGAGCAACTAGGACTGCTTAGTAGTCCGGTTACCCCTAATGACATCAAAGATACTCTCTTCTCGCTTAATAATGATAAAGCTCCTGGGCCTGATGGTTTTACCCCTCTTTTCTTTAAGAAGGCTTGGAGTATTGTTGGGAGTGATGTGCTTGCTGCTATTTCGTCGTTCTTTCAGGATGGTAAGCTTCTTGGGGAAGTGAATGCTACTATTATAGCGCTTGTTCCTAAAGTGGCCAACCCTTCCAATATGGGGGACTTTAGGCCTATATCCTGCTGCAATACTATTTATAAGTGCATTACTAAGATTATTGCTAATAGGATTAAGCCTTGTCTTCCTGATTTCATTAGTCCTAATCAATCAGCCTTTGTTCAAGGAAGAAGGATTTCAGACAATATTCTCCTTGCCCAGGAAATTCTTAAGAACTATCACAGGACTTTGTATACTCCAAGGTGTGCAATAAAAGTTGATCTTATGAAGGCTTATGATTCGGTCAGTTGGAGCTTTTTGATTGATGTTCTTACTGTGCTCAACACTCCTGCTCATCTCATCCGCTGGATTAAAGCATGTGTTTGCTCCCCTAAGTTCTCTATCTCTATTAATGGTGGGTTAGAAGGTTATTTTCATGGGCAAAGGGGTCTCAGGCAAGGGGATCCTCTTTCCCCATATCTTTTTGTGATTGTTATGGAGGTTTTCTCTCGCTTATTGGCTGCTGCCTCTACCAAGCCTCAGTTCAAGTTCCATGCAAGGTGTGATAAAGTCAAGTTGACTCACTTATGTTTTGCTGACGATTTACTCATATTCTCTCATGGCAGCTTGGATTCTATTGCTATTATCAAACAAGTGCTGGTTGAGTTTGAAGACATTTCTGGCCTCAAAGCTAATCTGGGGAAAAGTGTTGTTTTCTTTTCAGGTGTTTCTACCTCTGATCAAGATAGTATTTTGAGTGTTCTAGGATTTATTGGTGGTTCTCTTCCTGTGCGTTATCTTGGGGTTCCTCTGATCACTAAAAAGCTCTCCAAATCTGATTGTCAGCCCCTCATTGATCGCATCTCTAAGCGAATCAATTCTTGGAGCAGTAAGAGGCTTTCGTATGCAGGAAGACTTCAGCTCATTTCATCTGTTCTTTATAGTATTCAAGCCTTTTGGTGTAGTATCTTTATTCTTCCCAAGAGCATCTACAAGAGTATTGAGCAGTTATTTCGCAACTTCCTTTGGACTGGGACGGATATCAAGCACTCAGGAGCTAAAGTCAAATGGGCTATGGTTTGTCTTCCTAAAGTTGAGGGCGGTGTAGGGCTCAAACGGATGAATGAGTGGAATATTGCAGCTTCCTTTCGCCATATTTGGAATCTTTTTAGTCAATCCGGTTCTTTATGGGTTGCTTGGGTGAAGGCTTACTTATTAAGGGGGAAAAGCTTCTGGTCAGTTAATATCCCAGCTGAGTGTTCTTGGATTTGGCGGAAACTTCTCAAGGTTAGAGACACTATCAGGCCTCTCATTAAGCATTCTATTGGTGATGGGTCTGCTACCTTTCTTTGGCATGATTTTTGGCACCCTATAGGTCCCCTGTTACAAGTTTTTGGTCCTAGAATTGTTTATGATAGTGCACTGCCTTCTCTTTCTAAAGTTAGTGCTATTGTGCATCGTTATGATTGGAAGTGGCCAATTTCAGTTACTGCTGACCTATTAGAACTTCAACGAGCCACCCCTGTCACTTTTAAGCCTAACTGTAATCGTCCTGATGCTATTTGCTGGGTTCCTTCCTCTTCTGGCCAATTCTCAATTTCTTCTGCTTGGGAGTCTATTAGAACTAGAAGGGAGGAGGTTGGGTGGCATGGAGTTGTTTGGTTTCCAAAATCTATTCGGCGGCATGGTTTTATTCTATGGCTTGTTATTCATAATAGAATAGTAACCAGGGATAAAATTAAATTATGGGGGCTGAGTTCTGATGACAGGTGTGTTTTATGTCAAGGGTGTACGGAAAGTAGGGACCACCTCTATTTTGAATGTAGGTTTTCTGCAGGAATTTGGCAACAGGTGCTGAGCAAGTGTGGAATCTCTAGAGTCCCACGGTTTTGGTTGAATGAATTATTGTGGGCCACTCACTCACTTAAATCTAAGGATTTTGGCTCTACCCTGAAGAAAGTTGCTTGGGCAGCTACAATCTACCATGTTTGGCGTGAAAGGAATTGCAGGCTTCATGAAAACTCTTTCAAGAGTCCTAATCTTGTGTTAGCTCTTATTGTTGATGATATTAGAGTTAGAAGTTTAAGCTTTAAAGGTGTCAAAGATAATAGTAGGAATAGAGATTTGTGCTGTAATTGGGGTATTAGTTTGGATATTCTTTCTTAGGATGCTCACCTCGGGCTGTGAGGATTTATTTAGTCCTAAACAATCTCTTAAGCGTTCCTATGATAAGCTTAGTTGATTGTTTCTGACTTGGATTGCTGGCTTGCTGCCTTGTTTTCTTTCTTTTCATTTATATTATTTCTCACTTAACCAAAAAAAAAAAAAAAAGAGTCATCGAAGACTCGTGGGAGCCTCAAAACGCTTTCTAGATAACCGTAAGAGCTTTATATGCTCCAAAATATCGTAGGAGGCTTTCTAGAGTCCATGACGCTCTGTAGACTCAGGTAGATTTACCATAGACCCCACAACGCTTCCTAGACATCCATTGAGGCTCTATACACATTAAAAAAATAATTCATAGGAGGCTCCCTAGAGTTCACAACAGTTTCTATGCTCAATTATGGCAGTCAAACACTCGTGGGAGCCTCATAACGCTTTCTAGATGCCCGTAGGAGCTTTATACGCTCGAAAATATCGTAGGAGGCTTTCTAGAGTTCACGACGCTCTGTAGACTCAGTTAGAGTCACCATAGACTGGTGGGAGCCTCACAACGCTTCCTAAACATTCATTGAGGCTCTATACTCAAAAAAAAATTCATAGGGGGCGCTCTAGAGTTCGCAACGCTCACTATGCTCAATTAGAGTCATCGAAGACTCGTGGGAGCCTCACAACGCTTTCTAGATAACCGTAAGAGCTCTACACGCTCCAAAATACCGTAGGAGGCTTTCTAGAGACCATGAGGCTCTGTAGACTCAGTTAGATTTACCATAGACTGGTGGGAGCCCCACAACACTTCCTAGACATCCATTGAGGCACTATGCACATTAAAAAAAAAAAAAAAAATTCATAGGAGGCTCTCTAGAGTTCGCAACGCTCACTATGCATAATTAGAGTCATCGAAGACTCGTGGGAGCCTCACAACGCTATCTAGATAACCGTAAGAGCTCTATACGCTCCAAAATACCGTAGGAGGCTTTCTAGAGACCATGAGGCTCTGTAGACTCAGTTAGATTTACCATAGACTGGTGGGAGCCCCACAACACTTCCTTGACATCCATTGAGGCTCTATGCACATTAAAAAAAAAAAAAAATTCATAGGAGGCTCTCTAGAGTTCGCAACGCTCACTATGCTTAATTAGAGTCATCGAAGACTCGTGGGAGCCTCACAACGCTATCTAGATAACCGTAAGAGCTCTATACGCCCCAAAATACTGTAGGAGGCTTTCTAGAGACCATGAGGCTCTGTAGACTCAGTTAGATTTACCATAGACTGGTGGGAGCCCCACAACGCTTCCTAGACATCCATTGAGGCTCTATGCACATTAAAAAAAAAAAAAAAAATTCATAGGAGGCTCTGTAGAGTTCACAATACTCACTATCCTCAATTCAAGTCGCCAAACACTCGTGGGAGCCTCATAACGCTTTCTAGGTACTCATAAGAGCTCTATGCGCTCCAAAATATCGTACGAGGGTTTCAAGAGTCCACGACGCTCCATAGACTCAGTTGGAGTCACCATAGACTGGTGGGTGCCTCACAACGCTGCCTAGACATCCACTGAGGTTCAAAACACGTAGAAAAATTCATAGGAGGCTCTCTAGAGCTCACAACACTCGCTATACCAATTAGAGTCATTAAACACTCGTGGGAGCCTCACAACGGTTTCTAGATAACCGTAGGAGCTCTATACGCTCCGAAATATCGTAGGGCGCTTTCTAGAGTCCATGACGCTCTGTAGATTCTGTAAGAGTCACCATAGACTGGTGGGAGCATCACAACGCTTCCTAGACATCCATTGAGGCTCTATACTCAAAAAGAATTCATAGGAGGCTCCCTAGAGTTCGCAACACTCACTATACTCAATTAGAGTCATCGAAGACTCGTGGGAGCCTCAAAACGCTTTCTAGATAACCGTAAGAGCTTTATATGCTCCAAAATATCGTAGGAGGCTTTCTAGAGTCCATGACGCTCTGTAGACTCAGGTAGATTTACCATAGACCCCACAACGCTTCCTAGACATCCATTGAGGCTCTATACACATTAAAAAAATAATTCATAGGAGGCTCCCTAGAGTTCACAACAGTTTCTATGCTCAATTATGGCAGTCAAACACTCGTGGGAGCCTCATAACGCTTTCTAGATGCCCGTAGGAGCTTTATACGCTCGAAAATATCGTAGGAGGCTTTCTAGAGTTCACGACGCTCTGTAGACTCAGTTAGAGTCACCATAGACTGGTGGGAGCCTCACAACGCTTCCTAAACATTCATTGAGGCTCTATACTCAAAAAAAAATTCATAGGGGGCGCTCTAGAGTTCGCAACGCTCACTATGCTCAATTAGAGTCATCGAAGACTCGTGGGAGCCTCACAACGCTTTCTAGATAACCGTAAGAGCTCTACACGCTCCAAAATACCGTAGGAGGCTTTCTAGAGACCATGAGGCTCTGTAGACTCAGTTAGATTTACCATAGACTGGTGGGAGCCCCACAACACTTCCTAGACATCCATTGAGGCACTATGCACATTAAAAAAAAAAAAAAAAATTCATAGGAGGCTCTCTAGAGTTCGCAACGCTCACTATGCATAATTAGAGTCATCGAAGACTCGTGGGAGCCTCACAACGCTATCTAGATAACCGTAAGAGCTCTATACGCTCCAAAATACCGTAGGAGGCTTTCTAGAGACCATGAGGCTCTGTAGACTCAGTTAGATTTACCATAGACTGGTGGGAGCCCCACAACACTTCCTTGACATCCATTGAGGCTCTATGCACATTAAAAAAAAAAAAAATTCATAGGAGGCTCTCTAGAGTTCGCAACGCTCACTATGCTTAATTAGAGTCATCGAAGACTCGTGGGAGCCTCACAACGCTATCTAGATAACCGTAAGAGCTCTATACGCCCCAAAATACTGTAGGAGGCTTTCTAGAGACCATGAGGCTCTGTAGACTCAGTTAGATTTACCATAGACTGGTGGGAGCCCCACAACGCTTCCTAGACATCCATTGAGGCTCTATGCACATTAAAAAAAAAAAAAAAATTCATAGGAGGCTCTGTAGAGTTCACAATACTCACTATCCTCAATTCAAGTCGCCAAACACTCGTGGGAGCCTCATAACGCTTTCTAGGTACTCATAAGAGCTCTATGCGCTCCAAAATATCGTACGAGGGTTTCAAGAGTCCACGACGCTCCATAGACTCAGTTGGAGTCACCATAGACTGGTGGGTGCCTCACAACGCTGCCTAGACATCCACTGAGGTTCAAAACACGTAGAAAAATTCATAGGAGGCTCTCTAGAGCTCACAACACTCGCTATACCAATTAGAGTCATTAAACACTCGTGGGAGCCTCACAACGGTTTCTAGATAACCGTAGGAGCTCTATACGCTCCGAAATATCGTAGGGCGCTTTCTAGAGTCCATGACGCTCTGTAGATTCTGTAAGAGTCACCATAGACTGGTGGGAGCATCACAACGCTTCCTAGACATCCATTGAGGCTCTATACTCAAAAAAAATTCATAGGAGGCTCCCTAGAGTTCGCAACACTCACTATACTCAATTAGAGTCATCGAAGACTCGTGGGAGCCTCAAAACGCTTTCTAGATAACCGTAAGAGCTTTATATGCTCCAAAATATCGTAGGAGGCTTTCTAGAGTCCATGACGCTCTGTAGACTCAGGTAGATTTACCATAGACCCCACAACGCTTCCTAGACATCCATTGAGGCTCTATACACATTAAAAAAATAATTCATAGGAGGCTCCCTAGAGTTCACAACAGTTTCTATGCTCAATTATGGCAGTCAAACACTCGTGGGAGCCTCATAACGCTTTCTAGATGCCCGTAGGAGCTTTATACGCTCGAAAATATCGTAGGAGGCTTTCTAGAGTTCACGACGCTCTGTAGACTCAGTTAGAGTCACCATAGACTGGTGGGAGCCTCACAACGCTTCCTAAACATTCATTGAGGCTCTATACTCAAAAAAAAATTCATAGGGGGCGCTCTAGAGTTCGCAACGCTCACTATGCTCAATTAGAGTCATCGAAGACTCGTGGGAGCCTCACAACGCTTTCTAGATAACCGTAAGAGCTCTACACGCTCCAAAATACCGTAGGAGGCTTTCTAGAGACCATGAGGCTCTGTAGACTCAGTTAGATTTACCATAGACTGGTGGGAGCCCCACAACACTTCCTAGACATCCATTGAGGCACTATGCACATTAAAAAAAAAAAAAAAATTCATAGGAGGCTCTCTAGAGTTCGCAACGCTCACTATGCATAATTAGAGTCATCGAAGACTCGTGGGAGCCTCACAACGCTATCTAGATAACCGTAAGAGCTCTATACGCTCCAAAATACCGTAGGAGGCTTTCTAGAGACCATGAGGCTCTGTAGACTCAGTTAGATTTACCATAGACTGGTGGGAGCCCCACAACACTTCCTTGACATCCATTGAGGCTCTATGCACATTAAAAAAAAAAAAATTCATAGGAGGCTCTCTAGAGTTCGCAACGCTCACTATGCTTAATTAGAGTCATCGAAGACTCGTGGGAGCCTCACAACGCTATCTAGATAACCGTAAGAGCTCTATACGCCCCAAAATACTGTAGGAGGCTTTCTAGAGACCATGAGGCTCTGTAGACTCAGTTAGATTTACCATAGACTGGTGGGAGCCCCACAACGCTTCCTAGACATCCATTGAGGCTCTATGCACATTAAAAAAAAAAAAAAAATTCATAGGAGGCTCTGTAGAGTTCACAATACTCACTATCCTCAATTCAAGTCGCCAAACACTCGTGGGAGCCTCATAACGCTTTCTAGGTACTCATAAGAGCTCTATGCGCTCCAAAATATCGTACGAGGGTTTCAAGAGTCCACGACGCTCCATAGACTCAGTTGGAGTCACCATAGACTGGTGGGTGCCTCACAACGCTGCCTAGACATCCACTGAGGTTCAAAACACGTAGAAAAATTCATAGGAGGCTCTCTAGAGCTCACAACACTCGCTATACCAATTAGAGTCATTAAACACTCGTGGGAGCCTCACAACGGTTTCTAGATAACCGTAGGAGCTCTATACGCTCCGAAATATCGTAGGGCGCTTTCTAGAGTCCATGACGCTCTGTAGATTCTGTAAGAGTCACCATAGACTGGTGGGAGCATCACAACGCTTCCTAGACATCCATTGAGGCTCTATACTCAAAAAAAATTCATAGGAGGCTCCCTAGAGTTCGCAACACTCACTATACTCAATTAGAGTCATCGAAGACTCGTGGGAGCCTCAAAACGCTTTCTAGATAACCGTAAGAGCTTTATATGCTCCAAAATATCGTAGGAGGCTTTCTAGAGTCCATGACGCTCTGTAGACTCAGGTAGATTTACCATAGACCCCACAACGCTTCCTAGACATCCATTGAGGCTCTATACACATTAAAAAAATAATTCATAGGAGGCTCCCTAGAGTTCACAACAGTTTCTATGCTCAATTATGGCAGTCAAACACTCGTGGGAGCCTCATAACGCTTTCTAGATGCCCGTAGGAGCTTTATACGCTCGAAAATATCGTAGGAGGCTTTCTAGAGTTCACGACGCTCTGTAGACTCAGTTAGAGTCACCATAGACTGGTGGGAGCCTCACAACGCTTCCTAAACATTCATTGAGGCTCTATACTCAAAAAAAAATTCATAGGGGGCGCTCTAGAGTTCGCAACGCTCACTATGCTCAATTAGAGTCATCGAAGACTCGTGGGAGCCTCACAACGCTTTCTAGATAACCGTAAGAGCTCTACACGCTCCAAAATACCGTAGGAGGCTTTCTAGAGACCATGAGGCTCTGTAGACTCAGTTAGATTTACCATAGACTGGTGGGAGCCCCACAACACTTCCTAGACATCCATTGAGGCACTATGCACATTAAAAAAAAAAAAAAATTCATAGGAGGCTCTCTAGAGTTCGCAACGCTCACTATGCATAATTAGAGTCATCGAAGACTCGTGGGAGCCTCACAACGCTATCTAGATAACCGTAAGAGCTCTATACGCTCCAAAATACCGTAGGAGGCTTTCTAGAGACCATGAGGCTCTGTAGACTCAGTTAGATTTACCATAGACTGGTGGGAGCCCCACAACACTTCCTTGACATCCATTGAGGCTCTATGCACATTAAAAAAAAAAAAAATTCATAGGAGGCTCTCTAGAGTTCGCAACGCTCACTATGCTTAATTAGAGTCATCGAAGACTCGTGGGAGCCTCACAACGCTATCTAGATAACCGTAAGAGCTCTATACGCCCCAAAATACTGTAGGAGGCTTTCTAGAGACCATGAGGCTCTGTAGACTCAGTTAGATTTACCATAGACTGGTGGGAGCCCCACAACGCTTCCTAGACATCCATTGAGGCTCTATGCACATTAAAAAAAAAAAAAAATTCATAGGAGGCTCTGTAGAGTTCACAATACTCACTATCCTCAATTCAAGTCGCCAAACACTCGTGGGAGCCTCATAACGCTTTCTAGGTACTCATAAGAGCTCTATGCGCTCCAAAATATCGTACGAGGGTTTCAAGAGTCCACGACGCTCCATAGACTCAGTTGGAGTCACCATAGACTGGTGGGTGCCTCACAACGCTGCCTAGACATCCACTGAGGTTCAAAACACGTAGAAAAATTCATAGGAGGCTCTCTAGAGCTCACAACACTCGCTATACCAATTAGAGTCATTAAACACTCGTGGGAGCCTCACAACGGTTTCTAGATAACCGTAGGAGCTCTATACGCTCCGAAATATCGTAGGGCGCTTTCTAGAGTCCATGACGCTCTGTAGATTCTGTAAGAGTCACCATAGACTGGTGGGAGCATCACAACGCTTCCTAGACATCCATTGAGGCTCTATACTCAAAAAAAATTCATAGGAGGCTCCCTAGAGTTCGCAACACTCACTATACTCAATTAGAGTCATCGAAGACTCGTGGGAGCCTCAAAACGCTTTCTAGATAACCGTAAGAGCTTTATATGCTCCAAAATATCGTAGGAGGCTTTCTAGAGTCCATGACGCTCTGTAGACTCGGTAGATTTACCATAGACCCCACAACGCTTCCTAGACATCCATTGAGGCTCTATACACATTAAAAAAATAATTCATAGGAGGCTCCCTAGAGTTCACAACAGTTTCTATGCTCAATTATGGCAGTCAAACACACGTTGGTGCCTCATAACACTTTCTAGATACCCGTAGGAGCTCTATACGCTCGAAAATATCGTAGGAGGCTTTCTAGAGTCCACGACGCTCTGTAGACTCAGTTAGAGTCACCATAGACTGGTGGGAGCCTCACAACGCTTCCCAGCCACCCACTGAGGCTCTATACACATAAAAAAATTCTTAGGAGGCGCCCTATAGTTCAAAACGCTTGTTATACACAATTAGAGACGTCAAAGACTCGAGTAAGCGTCACAACGCTTTCTAGACACCCATAGGAGCTGCATATGCTCCGAAATATCGTACGAGGCTTTCTAGAGTCCACGACGCTCTGTAGACTCAGTTAGAGTCACCATTGATTGGTGGGAGCCTCATAACGCTCCCTAGACATCCACTGAGGCTCTATACACGTAAATAAATTCTTAGCAGGCTCTCGAGAGTTCACAACGCTTGTTATACTCAGTTAGAGTCATCAAAGACTCGAGTAAGCCTCACTACGCTTTCTAGACCCATAGGAGCACTATACGCTCCGAAATATCGTAGGAGGCTTTCTAGAGTCCATGACGCTCTGTAGACTCAGCAAGAGTCACCATAGACGGGTGGGAGCATCACAACGCTTCCTAGACTTCCATTGAGGCTCTATACTCAAAAAAAAAATTCGTAGGAGGCTCTCTAGAGTTCGCAACGATCACTATACTCAATTAGAGTCATCGAAGACTCGTGGGAGCCTCACAACGCTTTCTAGATAACCGTAAGAGCTTTATACGCTCCAAAATATCGTAGGAGGCTTTCTAGAGTCCATGACGCTCTGTAGACTTAGGTAGATTTACCATAGACCCCACAACGCTTCCTAGACATCCATTGAGGCTCTATACACATTAAAAAAAATAATTCATAGGAGGCTCCCTAAAGTTCACAACAGTTGCCATGCTCAATTATGGCAGTCAAACACTTGTGGGAGCCTCATAACGCTTTCTAGATACCCGTAGGAGCTCTATACGCTCCAAAATATCGTAGGAGGCTTTCTAGAGTCCACGATGCTCTGTAGACTCAGTTAGAGTCACCATAGACTGGTGGGAGCCTCACAACGCTTCCGAGACATCCATTGAGGCTCTATACTCAAAAACAAAATTCATAGGAGGCTCTCTAGAGTTCGCAACGCTCACTATGCTCAATTAGAGTCATCGAAGACTCGTGGGAGCCTCACAACGCTATCTAGATAACCGTAAGAGCTCTATACGCTCCAAAATACCGTAGGAGGCTTTCTAGAGACCATGAGGCTCTGTAGACTCAGTTAGATTTACCATAGACTAGGTGGGAGCCCCACAACGCTTCCTAGACATCCATTGAGGGCTCTATGCACATTAAAAAAAAAAAAAAAATTCATAGGAGGCTCTGTAGAGTTCACAATACTCACTATCCTCAATTCAAGTCGCCAAACACTCGTGGGAGCCTCATAACGGCATTCTAGGATACTCATAAGAGCTCTATACGCTCCAAAATATCGTACGAGGGTTTCAAGAGTCCACGACGCTCCATAGACTCAGTTAGGAGTCACCATAGACTGGTGGGTGCCTCACAACGCTGCCTAGACATCCACTGAGGTTCAATACACGTAGAAAAATTCATAGGAGGCTCTCTAGAGCTCACAACACTCGCTATACCCAATTAGAGTCATTAAACACTCGTGGGAGCCTCACAACGGTTTCTAGATAACCGTAGGAGCTCTATACGCTCCGAAATATCGTAGGGGCGCTTTCTAGAGTCCATGACGCTCTGTAGATTTGTAAGAGTCACCATAGACTGGTGGGAGCATCACAACGCTTCCTAGACATCCATTGAGGCTCTATACTCAAAAAAAATTCATAGGAGGCTCCCTAGAGTTCGCAACACTCACTATACTCAATTAGAGTCATCGAAGACTCGTGGGAGCCTCAAAACGCTTTCTAGATAACCGTAAGAGCTTTATATGCTCCAAAATATCGTAGGAGGCTTTCTAGAGTCCATGACGCTCTGTAGACTCAGGTAGATTTACCATAGACCCCACAACGCTTCCTAGGCATCCATTGAGGCTCTATACACATTAAAAAAATAATTCATAGGAGGCTCCCTAGAGTTCACAACAGTTTCTATGCTCAATTATGGCAGTCAAACACTCGTGGGAGCCTCATAACGCTTTCTAAATGCCCGTAGGAGCTTTATACGCTCGAAAATATCGTAGGAGGCTTTCTAGAGTCCACGACGCTCTGTAGACTCAGTTAGAGTCACCATAGACTGGTGGGAGCCTCACAACGCTTCCTAAACATTCATTGAGGCTCTATACTCAAAAAAAAATTCATAGGGGGCGCTCTAGAGTTCGCAACGCTCACTATGCTCAATTAGAGTCATCGAAGACTCGTGGGAGCCTCACAACGCTTTCTAGATAACCGTAAGAGCTCTACACGCTCCAAAATACCGTAGGAGGCTTTCTAGAGACCATGAGGCTCTGTAGACTCAGTTAGATTTACCATAGACTGGTGGGAGCCCCACAACACTTCCTAGACATCCATTGAGGCACTATGCACATTAAAAAAAAAAAAAAATTCATAGGAGGCTCTCTAGAGTTCGCAACGCTCACTATGCTTAATTAGAGTCATCGAAGACTCGTGGGAGCCTCACAACGCTATCTAGATAACCGTAAGAGCTCTATACGCTCCAAAATACCGTAGGAGGCTTTCTAGAGACCATGAGGCTCTGTAGACTCAGTTAGATTTACCATAGACTGGTGGGAGCCCCACAACACTTCCTAGACATCCATTGAGGCTCTATGCACATTAAAAAAAAAAAAAATTCATAGGAGGCTCTCTAGAGTTCGCAACGCTCACTATGCTTAATTAGAGTCATCGAAGACTCGTGGGAGCCTCACAACGCTATCTAGATAACCGTAAGAGCTCTATACGCCCCAAAATACTGTAGGAGGCTTTCTAGAGACCATGAGGCTCTGTAGACTCAGTTAGATTTACCATAGACTGGTGGGAGCCCCACAACGCTTCCTAGACATCCATTGAGGCTCTATGCACATTAAAAAAAAAAAAAAAATTCATAGGAGGCTCTGTAGAGTTCACAATACTCACTATCCTCAATTCAAGTCGCCAAACACTCGTGGGAGCCTCATAACGCTTTCTAGGTACTCATAAGAGCTCTATAGCGCTCCAAAATATCGTACGAGGGTTTCAAGAGTCCACGACGCTCCATAGACTCAGTTGGAGTCACCATAGACTGGTGGGTGCCTCACAACGCTGCCTAGACATCCACTGAGGTTCAATACACGTAGAAAAATTCATAGGAGGCTCTCTAGAGCTCACAACACTCGCTATACCAATTAGAGTCATTAAACACTCGTGGGAGCCTCACAACGGTTTCTAGATAACCGTAGGAGCTCTATACGCTCCGAAATATCGTAGGGCGCTTTCTAGAGTCCATGACGCTCTGTAGATTCTGTAAGAGTCACCATAGACTGGTGGGAGCATCACAACGCTTCCTAGACATCCATTGAGGCTCTATACTCAAAAAAAATTCATAGGAGGCTCCCTAGAGTTCGCAACACTCACTATACTCAATTAGAGTCATCGAAGACTCGTGGGAGCCTCAAAACGCTTTCTAGATAACCGTAAGAGCTTTATATGCTCCAAAATATCGTAGGAGGCTTTCTAGAGTCCATGACGCTCTGTAGACTCAGGTAGATTTACCATAGACCCCACAACGCTTCCTAGACATCCATTGAGGCTCTATACACATTAAAAAAATAATTCATAGGAGGCTCCCTAGAGTTCACAACAGTTTCTATGCTCAATTATGGCAGTCAAACACACGTTGGTGCCTCATAACACTTTCTAGATACCCGTAGGAGCTCTATACGCTCGAAAATATCGTAGGAGGCTTTCTAGAGTCCACGACGCTCTGTAGACTCAGTTAGAGTCACCATAGACTGGTGGGAGCCTCACAACGCTTCCCAGCCACCCACTGAGGCTCTATACACATAAAAAAATTCTTAGGAGGCGCCCTATAGTTCAAAACGCTTGTTATACACAATTAGAGACGTCAAAGACTCGAGTAAGCGTCACAACGCTTTCTAGACACCCATAGGAGCTGCATATGCTCCGAAATATCGTACGAGGCTTTCTAGAGTCCACGACGCTCTGTAGACTCAGTTAGAGTCACCATTGATTGGTGGGAGCCTCATAACGCTCCCTAGACATCCACTGAGGCTCTATACACGTAAATAAATTCTTAGCAGGCTCTCGAGAGTTCACAACGCTTGTTATACTCAGTTAGAGTCATCAAAGACTCGAGTAAGCCTCACTACGCTTTCTAGACCCATAGGAGCACTATACGCTCCGAAATATCGTAGGAGGCTTTCTAGAGTCCATGACGCTCTGTAGACTCAGCAAGAGTCACCATAGACGGGTGGGAGCATCACAACGCTTCCTAGACTTCCATTGAGGCTCTATACTCAAAAAAAAAATTCGTAGGAGGCTCTCTAGAGTTCGCAACGATCACTATACTCAATTAGAGTCATCGAAGACTCGTGGGAGCCTCACAACGCTTTCTAGATAACCGTAAGAGCTTTATACGCTCCAAAATATCGTAGGAGGCTTTCTAGAGTCCATGACGCTCTGTAGACTTAGGTAGATTTACCATAGACCCCACAACGCTTCCTAGACATCCATTGAGGCTCTATACACATTAAAAAAAATAATTCATAGGAGGCTCCCTAAAGTTCACAACAGTTGCCATGCTCAATTATGGCAGTCAAACACTTGTGGGAGCCTCATAACGCTTTCTAGATACCCGTAGGAGCTCTATACGCTCCAAAATATCGTAGGAGGCTTTCTAGAGTCCACGATGCTCTGTAGACTCAGTTAGAGTCACCATAGACTGGTGGGAGCCTCACAACGCTTCCGAGACATCCATTGAGGCTCTATACTCAAAAACAAAATTCATAGGAGGCTCTCTAGAGTTCGCAACGCTCACTATGCTCAATTAGAGTCATCGAAGACTCGTGGGAGCCTCACAACGCTATCTAGATAACCGTAAGAGCTCTATACGCTCCAAAATACCGTAGGAGGCTTTCTAGAGACCATGAGGCTCTGTAGACTCAGGTAGATTTACCATAGACTAGTGGGAGCCCCACAACGCTTCCTAGACATCCATTGAGGGGCTCTATGCACATTAAAAAAAAAAAAAAAATTCATAGGAGGCTCTCTAGAGTTCACAACACTTACTATCCTCAATTCAAGTCGCCAAACACTCGTGGGAGCCTCATAAGGCATTCTAGATACTCATAAGAGCTCTATACGCTCCAAAATATCGTACGAGGGTTTCAAGAGTCCACGACGCTCCATAGACTCAGTTAGAGTCACCATAGACTGGTGGGTGCCTCACAACGCTGCCTAGACATCCACTGAGGTTCAATACACGTAGAAAAATTCATAGGAGGCTCTCTAGAGCTCACAACACTCGCTATACCAATTAGGGTCATTAAACACTCGTGGGAGCCTCACAACGGTTTCTAGATAACCGTAGGAGCTCTATACGCTCCGAAATATCGTAGGGCGCTTTCTAGAGTCCATGACGCTCTGTAGATTCTGTAAGAGTCACCATAGACTGGTGGGAGCATCACAACGCTTCCTAGACATCCATTGAGGCTCTATACTCAAAAAAAATTCATAGGAGGCTCCCTAGAGTTCGCAACACTCACTATACTCAATTAGAGTCATCGAAGACTCGTGGGAGCCTCAAAACGCTTTCTAGATAACCGTAAGAGCTTTATATGCTCCAAAATATCGTAGGAGGCTTTCTAGAGTCCATGACGCTCTGTAGACTCCGGTAGATTTACCATAGACCCCACAACGCTTCCTAGACATCCATTGAGGCTCTATACACATTAAAAAAATAATTCATAGGAGGCTCCCTAGAGTTCACAACAGTTTCTATGCTCAATTATGGCAGTCAAACACACGTTGGTGCCTCATAACACTTTCTAGATACCCGTAGGAGCTCTATACGCTCGAAAATATCGTAGGAGGCTTTCTAGAGTCCACGACGCTCTGTAGACTCAGTTAGAGTCACCATAGACTGGTGGGAGCCTCACAACGCTTCCCAGCCACCCACTGAGGCTCTATACACATAAAAAAATTCTTAGGAGGCGCCCTATAGTTCAAAACGCTTGTTATACACAATTAGAGACGTCAAAGACTCGAGTAAGCGTCACAACGCTTTCTAGACACCCATAGGAGCTGCATATGCTCCGAAATATCGTACGAGGCTTTCTAGAGTCCACGACGCTCTGTAGACTCAGTTAGAGTCACCATTGATTGGTGGGAGCCTCATAACGCTCCCTAGACATCCACTGAGGCTCTATACACGTAAATAAATTCTTAGCAGGCTCTCGAGAGTTCACAACGCTTGTTATACTCAGTTAGAGTCATCAAAGACTCGAGTAAGCCTCACTACGCTTTCTAGACCCATAGGAGCACTATACGCTCCGAAATATCGTAGGAGGCTTTCTAGAGTCCATGACGCTCTGTAGACTCAGCAAGAGTCACCATAGACGGGTGGGAGCATCACAACGCTTCCTAGACTTCCATTGAGGCTCTATACTCAAAAAAAAAATTCGTAGGAGGCTCTCTAGAGTTCGCAACGATCACTATACTCAATTAGAGTCATCGAAGACTCGTGGGAGCCTCACAACGCTTTCTAGATAACCGTAAGAGCTTTATACGCTCCAAAATATCGTAGGAGGCTTTCTAGAGTCCATGACGCTCTGTAGACTTAGGTAGATTTACCATAGACCCCACAACGCTTCCTAGACATCCATTGAGGCTCTATACACATTAAAAAAAATAATTCATAGGAGGCTCCCTAAAGTTCACAACAGTTGCCATGCTCAATTATGGCAGTCAAACACTTGTGGGAGCCTCATAACGCTTTCTAGATACCCGTAGGAGCTCTATACGCTCCAAAATATCGTAGGAGGCTTTCTAGAGTCCACGATGCTCTGTAGACTCAGTTAGAGTCACCATAGACTGGTGGGAGCCTCACAACGCTTCCGAGACATCCATTGAGGCTCTATACTCAAAAACAAAATTCATAGGAGGCTCTCTAGAGTTCGCAACGCTCACTATGCTCAATTAGAGTCATCGAAGACTCGTGGGAGCCTCACAACGCTATCTAGATAACCGTAAGAGCTCTATACGCCCCAAAATACTGTAGGAGGCTTTCTAGAGACCATGAGGCTCTGTAGACTCAGTTAGATTTACCATAGACTGGTGGGAGCCCCACAACGCTTCCTAGACATCCATTGAGGCTCTATGCACATTAAAAAAAAAAAAAAAAATTCATAGGAGGCTCTGTAGAGTTCACAATACTCACTATCCTCAATTCAAGTCGCCAAACACTCGTGGGAGCCTCATAACGCTTTCTAGGTACTCATAAGAGCTCTATACGCTCCAAAATATCGTACGAGGGTTTCAAGAGTCCACGACGCTCCATAGACTCAGTTGGAGTCACCATAGACTGGTGGGTGCCTCACAACGCTGCCTAGACATCCACTGAGGTTCAATACACGTAGAAAAATTCATAGGAGGCTCTCTAGAGCTCACAACACTCGCTATACCAATTAGAGTCATTAAACACTCGTGGGAGCCTCACAACGGTTTCTAGATAACCGTAGGAGCTCTATACGCTCCGAAATATCGTAGGGCGCTTTCTAGAGTCCATGACGCTCTGTAGATTCTGTAAGAGTCACCATAGACTGGTGGGAGCATCACAACGCTTCCTAGACATCCATTGAGGCTCTATACTCAAAAAAAATTCATAGGAGGCTCCCTAGAGTTCGCAACACTCACTATACTCAATTAGAGTCATCGAAGACTCGTGGGAGCCTCAAAACGCTTTCTAGATAACCGTAAGAGCTTTATATGCTCCAAAATATCGTAGGAGGCTTTCTAGAGTCCATGACGCTCTGTAGACTCAGGTAGATTTACCATAGACCCCACAACGCTTCCTAGACATCCATTGAGGCTCTATACACATTAAAAAAATAATTCATAGGAGGCTCCCTAGAGTTCACAACAGTTTCTATGCTCAATTATGGCAGTCAAACACACGTTGGTGCCTCATAACACTTTCTAGATACCCGTAGGAGCTCTATACGCTCGAAAATATCGTAGGAGGCTTTCTAGAGTCCACGACGCTCTGTAGACTCAGTTAGAGTCACCATAGACTGGTGGGAGCCTCACAACGCTTCCCAGCCACCCACTGAGGCTCTATACACATAAAAAAATTCTTAGGAGGCGCCCTATAGTTCAAAACGCTTGTTATACACAATTAGAGACGTCAAAGACTCGAGTAAGCGTCACAACGCTTTCTAGACACCCATAGGAGCTGCATATGCTCCGAAATATCGTACGAGGCTTTCTAGAGTCCACGACGCTCTGTAGACTCAGTTAGAGTCACCATTGATTGGTGGGAGCCTCATAACGCTCCCTAGACATCCACTGAGGCTCTATACACGTAAATAAATTCTTAGCAGGCTCTCGAGAGTTCACAACGCTTGTTATACTCAGTTAGAGTCATCAAAGACTCGAGTAAGCCTCACTACGCTTTCTAGACCCATAGGAGCACTATACGCTCCGAAATATCGTAGGAGGCTTTCTAGAGTCCATGACGCTCTGTAGACTCAGCAAGAGTCACCATAGACGGGTGGGAGCATCACAACGCTTCCTAGACTTCCATTGAGGCTCTATACTCAAAAAAAAAATTCGTAGGAGGCTCTCTAGAGTTCGCAACGATCACTATACTCAATTAGAGTCATCGAAGACTCGTGGGAGCCTCACAACGCTTTCTAGATAACCGTAAGAGCTTTATACGCTCCAAAATATCGTAGGAGGCTTTCTAGAGTCCATGACGCTCTGTAGACTTAGGTAGATTTACCATAGACCCCACAACGCTTCCTAGACATCCATTGAGGCTCTATACACATTAAAAAAAATAATTCATAGGAGGCTCCCTAAAGTTCACAACAGTTGCCATGCTCAATTATGGCAGTCAAACACTTGTGGGAGCCTCATAACGCTTTCTAGATACCCGTAGGAGCTCTATACGCTCCAAAATATCGTAGGAGGCTTTCTAGAGTCCACGATGCTCTGTAGACTCAGTTAGAGTCACCATAGACTGGTGGGAGCCTCACAACGCTTCCGAGACATCCATTGAGGCTCTATACTCAAAAACAAAATTCATAGGAGGCTCTCTAGAGTTCGCAACGCTCACTATGCTCAATTAGAGTCATCGAAGACTCGTGGGAGCCTCACAACGCTATCTAGATAACCGTAAGAGCTCTATACGCTCCAAAATACCGTAGGAGGCTTTCTAGAGACCATGAGGCTCTGTAGACTCAGGTAGATTTACCATAGACTAGTGGGAGCCCCACAACGCTTCCTAGACATCCATTGAGGGGCTCTATGCACATTAAAAAAAAAAAAAAAATTCATAGGAGGCTCTCTAGAGTTCACAACTACTACTATCCTCAATTCAAGTCGCCAAACACTCGTGGGAGCCTCATAAGGCATTCTAGATACTCATAAGAGCTCTATACGCTCCAAAATATGGTACGAGGGTTTCAAGAGTCCACGACGCTCCATAGACTCAGTTAGAGTCACCATAGACTGGTGGGTGCCTCACAACGCTGCCTAGACATCCACTGAGGTTCAATACACGTAGAAAAATTCATAGGAGGCTCTCTAGAGCTCACAACACTCGCTATACCCAATTAGGGTCATTAAACACTCGTGGGAGCCTCACAACGGTTTCTAGATAACCGTAGGAGCTCTATACGCTCCGAAATATCGTAGGGCGCTTTCTAGAGTCCATGACGCTCTGTAGATTCTGTAAGAGTCACCATAGACTGGTGGGAGCATCACAACGCTTCCTAGACATCCATTGAGGCTCTATACTCAAAAAAAATTCATAGGAGGCTCCCTAGAGTTCGCAACACTCACTATACTCAATTAGAGTCATCGAAGACTCGTGGGAGCCTCAAAACGCTTTCTAGATAACCGTAAGAGCTTTATATGCTCCAAAATATCGTAGGAGGCTTTCTAGAGTCCATGACGCTCTGTAGACTCAGGTAGATTTACCATAGACCCCACAACGCTTCCTAGACATCCATTGAGGCTCTATACACATTAAAAAAATAATTCATAGGAGGCTCCCTAGAGTTCACAACAGTTTCTATGCTCAATTATGGCAGTCAAACACACGTTGGTGCCTCATAACACTTTCTAGATACCCGTAGGAGCTCTATACGCTCGAAAATATCGTAGGAGGCTTTCTAGAGTCCACGACGCTCTGTAGACTCAGTTAGAGTCACCATAGACTGGTGGGAGCCTCACAACGCTTCCCAGCCACCCACTGAGGCTCTATACACATAAAAAAATTCTTAGGAGGCGCCCTATAGTTCAAAACGCTTGTTATACACAATTAGAGACGTCAAAGACTCGAGTAAGCGTCACAACGCTTTCTAGACACCCATAGGAGCTGCATATGCTCCGAAATATCGTACGAGGCTTTCTAGAGTCCACGACGCTCTGTAGACTCAGTTAGAGTCACCATTGATTGGTGGGAGCCTCATAACGCTCCCTAGACATCCACTGAGGCTCTATACACGTAAATAAATTCTTAGCAGGCTCTCGAGAGTTCACAACGCTTGTTATACTCAGTTAGAGTCATCAAAGACTCGAGTAAGCCTCACTACGCTTTCTAGACCCATAGGAGCACTATACGCTCCGAAATATCGTAGGAGGCTTTCTAGAGTCCATGACGCTCTGTAGACTCAGCAAGAGTCACCATAGACGGGTGGGAGCATCACAACGCTTCCTAGACTTCCATTGAGGCTCTATACTCAAAAAAAAAATTCGTAGGAGGCTCTCTAGAGTTCGCAACGATCACTATACTCAATTAGAGTCATCGAAGACTCGTGGGAGCCTCACAACGCTTTCTAGATAACCGTAAGAGCTTTATACGCTCCAAAATATCGTAGGAGGCTTTCTAGAGTCCATGACGCTCTGTAGACTTAGGTAGATTTACCATAGACCCCACAACGCTTCCTAGACATCCATTGAGGCTCTATACACATTAAAAAAAATAATTCATAGGAGGCTCCCTAAAGTTCACAACAGTTGCCATGCTCAATTATGGCAGTCAAACACTTGTGGGAGCCTCATAACGCTTTCTAGATACCCGTAGGAGCTCTATACGCTCCAAAATATCGTAGGAGGCTTTCTAGAGTCCACGATGCTCTGTAGACTCAGTTAGAGTCACCATAGACTGGTGGGAGCCTCACAACGCTTCCGAGACATCCATTGAGGCTCTATACTCAAAAACAAAATTCATAGGAGGCTCTCTAGAGTTCGCAACGCTCACTATGCTCAATTAGAGTCATCGAAGACTCGTGGGAGCCTCACAACGCTATCTAGATAACCGTAAGAGCTCTATACGCCCCAAAATACTGTAGGAGGCTTTCTAGAGACCATGAGGCTCTGTAGACTCAGTTAGATTTACCATAGACTGGTGGGAGCCCCACAACGCTTCCTAGACATCCATTGAGGCTCTATGCACATTAAAAAAAAAAAAAAAAATTCATAGGAGGCTCTGTAGAGTTCACAATACTCACTATCCTCAATTCAAGTCGCCAAACACTCGTGGGAGCCTCATAACGCTTTCTAGGTACTCATAAGAGCTCTATGCGCTCCAAAATATCGTACGAGGGTTTCAAGAGTCCACGACGCTCCATAGACTCAGTTGGAGTCACCATAGACTGGTGGGTGCCTCACAACGCTGCCTAGACATCCACTGAGGTTCAATACACGTAGAAAAATTCATAGGAGGCTCTCTAGAGCTCACAACACTCGCTATACCAATTAGAGTCATTAAACACTCGTGGGAGCCTCACAACGGTTTCTAGATAACCGTAGGAGCTCTATACGCTCCGAAATATCGTAGGGCGCTTTCTAGAGTCCATGACGCTCTGTAGATTCTGTAAGAGTCACCATAGACTGGTGGGAGCATCACAACGCTTCCTAGACATCCATTGAGGCTCTATACTCAAAAAAAATTCATAGGAGGCTCCCTAGAGTTCGCAACACTCACTATACTCAATTAGAGTCATCGAAGACTCGTGGGAGCCTCAAAACGCTTTCTAGATAACCGTAAGAGCTTTATATGCTCCAAAATATCGTAGGAGGCTTTCTAGAGTCCATGACGCTCTGTAGACTCAGGTAGATTTACCATAGACCCCACAACGCTTCCTAGACATCCATTGAGGCTCTATACACATTAAAAAAATAATTCATAGGAGGCTCCCTAGAGTTCACAACAGTTTCTATGCTCAATTATGGCAGTCAAACACACGTTGGTGCCTCATAACACTTTCTAGATACCCGTAGGAGCTCTATACGCTCGAAAATATCGTAGGAGGCTTTCTAGAGTCCACGACGCTCTGTAGACTCAGTTAGAGTCACCATAGACTGGTGGGAGCCTCACAACGCTTCCCAGCCACCCACTGAGGCTCTATACACATAAAAAAATTCTTAGGAGGCGCCCTATAGTTCAAAACGCTTGTTATACACAATTAGAGACGTCAAAGACTCGAGTAAGCGTCACAACGCTTTCTAGACACCCATAGGAGCTGCATATGCTCCGAAATATCGTACGAGGCTTTCTAGAGTCCACGACGCTCTGTAGACTCAGTTAGAGTCACCATTGATTGGTGGGAGCCTCATAACGCTCCCTAGACATCCACTGAGGCTCTATACACGTAAATAAATTCTTAGCAGGCTCTCGAGAGTTCACAACGCTTGTTATACTCAGTTAGAGTCATCAAAGACTCGAGTAAGCCTCACTACGCTTTCTAGACCCATAGGAGCACTATACGCTCCGAAATATCGTAGGAGGCTTTCTAGAGTCCATGACGCTCTGTAGACTCAGCAAGAGTCACCATAGACGGGTGGGAGCATCACAACGCTTCCTAGACTTCCATTGAGGCTCTATACTCAAAAAAAAAATTCGTAGGAGGCTCTCTAGAGTTCGCAACGATCACTATACTCAATTAGAGTCATCGAAGACTCGTGGGAGCCTCACAACGCTTTCTAGATAACCGTAAGAGCTTTATACGCTCCAAAATATCGTAGGAGGCTTTCTAGAGTCCATGACGCTCTGTAGACTTAGGTAGATTTACCATAGACCCCACAACGCTTCCTAGACATCCATTGAGGCTCTATACACATTAAAAAAAATAATTCATAGGAGGCTCCCTAAAGTTCACAACAGTTGCCATGCTCAATTATGGCAGTCAAACACTTGTGGGAGCCTCATAACGCTTTCTAGATACCCGTAGGAGCTCTATACGCTCCAAAATATCGTAGGAGGCTTTCTAGAGTCCACGATGCTCTGTAGACTCAGTTAGAGTCACCATAGACTGGTGGGAGCCTCACAACGCTTCCGAGACATCCATTGAGGCTCTATACTCAAAAACAAAATTCATAGGAGGCTCTCTAGAGTTCGCAACGCTCACTATGCTCAATTAGAGTCATCGAAGACTCGTGGGAGCCTCACAACGCTATCTAGATAACCGTAAGAGCTCTATACGCCCCAAAATACTGTAGGAGGCTTTCTAGAGACCATGAGGCTCTGTAGACTCAGTTAGATTTACCATAGACTGGTGGGAGCCCCACAACGCTTCCTAGACATCCATTGAGGGCTCTATGCACATTAAAAAAAAAAAAAAAATTCATAGGAGGCTCTGTAGAGTTCACAATACTCACTATCCTCAATTCAAGTCGCCAAACACTCGTGGGAGCCTCATAACGCTTTCTAGGTACTCATAAGAGCTCTATGCGCTCCAAAATATCGTACGAGGGTTTCAAGAGTCCACGACGCTCCATAGACTCAGTTGGAGTCACCATAGACTGGTGGGTGCCTCACAACGCTGCCTAGACATCCACTGAGGTTCAATACACGTAGAAAAATTCATAGGAGGCTCTCTAGAGCTCACAACACTCGCTATACCAATTAGAGTCATTAAACACTCGTGGGAGCCTCACAACGGTTTCTAGATAACCGTAGGAGCTCTATACGCTCCGAAATATCGTAGGGCGCTTTCTAGAGTCCATGACGCTCTGTAGATTCTGTAAGAGTCACCATAGACTGGTGGGAGCATCACAACGCTTCCTAGACATCCATTGAGGCTCTATACTCAAAAAAAATTCATAGGAGGCTCCCTAGAGTTCGCAACACTCACTATACTCAATTAGAGTCATCGAAGACTCGTGGGAGCCTCAAAACGCTTTCTAGATAACCGTAAGAGCTTTATATGCTCCAAAATATCGTAGGAGGCTTTCTAGAGTCCATGACGCTCTGTAGACTCCGGTAGATTTACCATAGACCCCACAACGCTTCCTAGACATCCATTGAGGCTCTATACACATTAAAAAAATAATTCATAGGAGGCTCCCTAGAGTTCACAACAGTTTCTATGCTCAATTATGGCAGTCAAACACACGTTGGTGCCTCATAACACTTTCTAGATACCCGTAGGAGCTCTATACGCTCGAAAATATCGTAGGAGGCTTTCTAGAGTCCACGACGCTCTGTAGACTCAGTTAGAGTCACCATAGACTGGTGGGAGCCTCACAACGCTTCCCAGCCACCCACTGAGGCTCTATACACATAAAAAAATTCTTAGGAGGCGCCCTATAGTTCAAAACGCTTGTTATACACAATTAGAGACGTCAAAGACTCGAGTAAGCGTCACAACGCTTTCTAGACACCCATAGGAGCTGCATATGCTCCGAAATATCGTACGAGGCTTTCTAGAGTCCACGACGCTCTGTAGACTCAGTTAGAGTCACCATTGATTGGTGGGAGCCTCATAACGCTCCCTAGACATCCACTGAGGCTCTATACACGTAAATAAATTCTTAGCAGGCTCTCGAGAGTTCACAACGCTTGTTATACTCAGTTAGAGTCATCAAAGACTCGAGTAAGCCTCACTACGCTTTCTAGACCCATAGGAGCACTATACGCTCCGAAATATCGTAGGAGGCTTTCTAGAGTCCATGACGCTCTGTAGACTCAGCAAGAGTCACCATAGACGGGTGGGAGCATCACAACGCTTCCTAGACTTCCATTGAGGCTCTATACTCAAAAAAAAAATTCGTAGGAGGCTCTCTAGAGTTCGCAACGATCACTATACTCAATTAGAGTCATCGAAGACTCGTGGGAGCCTCACAACGCTTTCTAGATAACCGTAAGAGCTTTATACGCTCCAAAATATCGTAGGAGGCTTTCTAGAGTCCATGACGCTCTGTAGACTTAGGTAGATTTACCATAGACCCCACAACGCTTCCTAGACATCCATTGAGGCTCTATACACATTAAAAAAAATAATTCATAGGAGGCTCCCTAAAGTTCACAACAGTTGCCATGCTCAATTATGGCAGTCAAACACTTGTGGGAGCCTCATAACGCTTTCTAGATACCCGTAGGAGCTCTATACGCTCCAAAATATCGTAGGAGGCTTTCTAGAGTCCACGATGCTCTGTAGACTCAGTTAGAGTCACCATAGACTGGTGGGAGCCTCACAACGCTTCCGAGACATCCATTGAGGCTCTATACTCAAAAACAAAATTCATAGGAGGCTCTCTAGAGTTCGCAACGCTCACTATGCTCAATTAGAGTCATCGAAGACTCGTGGGAGCCTCACAACGCTATCTAGATAACCGTAAGAGCTCTATACGCCCCAAAATACTGTAGGAGGCTTTCTAGAGACCATGAGGCTCTGTAGACTCAGTTAGATTTACCATAGACTGGTGGGAGCCCCACAACGCTTCCTAGACATCCATTGAGGCTCTATGCACATTAAAAAAAAAAAAAAAATTCATAGGAGGCTCTGTAGAGTTCACAATACTCACTATCCTCAATTCAAGTCGCCAAACACTCGTGGGAGCCTCATAACGCTTTCTAGGTACTCATAAGAGCTCTATGCGCTCCAAAATATCGTACGAGGGTTTCAAGAGTCCACGACGCTCCATAGACTCAGTTGGAGTCACCATAGACTGGTGGGTGCCTCACAACGCTGCCTAGACATCCACTGAGGTTCAAAACACGTAGAAAAATTCATAGGAGGCTCTCTAGAGCTCACAACACTCGCTATACCAATTAGAGTCATTAAA
Organism: Liquidambar formosana; assembly: GCA_039720395.1. Classification (NCBI taxonomy): domain Eukaryota; kingdom Viridiplantae; phylum Streptophyta; class Magnoliopsida; order Saxifragales; family Altingiaceae; genus Liquidambar; species Liquidambar formosana. Next base: position 303,304 of record JBBPBK010000082.1, on the reverse strand, counting down.
CACTCGTGGGAGCCTCACAACGGTTTCTAGATAACCGTAGGAGCTCTATACGCTCCGAAATATCGTAGGGCGCTTTCTAGAGTCCATGACGCTCTGTAGATTCTGTAAGAGTCACCATAGACTGGTGGGAGCATCACAACGCTTCCTAGACATCCATTGAGGCTCTATACTCAAAAAAAATTCATAGGAGGCTCCCTAGAGTTCGCAACACTCACTATACTCAATTAGAGTCATCGAAGACTCGTGGGAGCCTCAAAACGCTTTCTAGATAACCGTAAGAGCTTTATATGCTCCAAAATATCGTAGGAGGCTTTCTAGAGTCCATGACGCTCTGTAGACTCCGGTAGATTTACCATAGACCCCACAACGCTTCCTAGACATCCATTGAGGCTCTATACACATTAAAAAAATAATTCATAGGAGGCTCCCTAGAGTTCACAACAGTTTCTATGCTCAATTATGGCAGTCAAACACACGTTGGTGCCTCATAACACTTTCTAGATACCCGTAGGAGCTCTATACGCTCGAAAATATCGTAGGAGGCTTTCTAGAGTCCACGACGCTCTGTAGACTCAGTTAGAGTCACCATAGACTGGTGGGAGCCTCACAACGCTTCCCAGCCACCCACTGAGGCTCTATACACATAAAAAAATTCTTAGGAGGCGCCCTATAGTTCAAAACGCTTGTTATACACAATTAGAGACGTCAAAGACTCGAGTAAGCGTCACAACGCTTTCTAGACACCCATAGGAGCTGCATATGCTCCGAAATATCGTACGAGGCTTTCTAGAGTCCACGACGCTCTGTAGACTCAGTTAGAGTCACCATTGATTGGTGGGAGCCTCATAACGCTCCCTAGACATCCACTGAGGCTCTATACACGTAAATAAATTCTTAGCAGGCTCTCGAGAGTTCACAACGCTTGTTATACTCAGTTAGAGTCATCAAAGACTCGAGTAAGCCTCACTACGCTTTCTAGACCCATAGGAGCACTATACGCTCCGAAATATCGTAGGAGGCTTTCTAGAGTCCATGACGCTCTGTAGACTCAGCAAGAGTCACCATAGACGGGTGGGAGCATCACAACGCTTCCTAGACTTCCATTGAGGCTCTATACTCAAAAAAAAAATTCGTAGGAGGCTCTCTAGAGTTCGCAACGATCACTATACTCAATTAGAGTCATCGAAGACTCGTGGGAGCCTCACAACGCTTTCTAGATAACCGTAAGAGCTTTATACGCTCCAAAATATCGTAGGAGGCTTTCTAGAGTCCATGACGCTCTGTAGACTTAGGTAGATTTACCATAGACCCCACAACGCTTCCTAGACATCCATTGAGGCTCTATACACATTAAAAAAAATAATTCATAGGAGGCTCCCTAAAGTTCACAACAGTTGCCATGCTCAATTATGGCAGTCAAACACTTGTGGGAGCCTCATAACGCTTTCTAGATACCCGTAGGAGCTCTATACGCTCCAAAATATCGTAGGAGGCTTTCTAGAGTCCACGATGCTCTGTAGACTCAGTTAGAGTCACCATAGACTGGTGGGAGCCTCACAACGCTTCCGAGACATCCATTGAGGCTCTATACTCAAAAACAAAATTCATAGGAGGCTCTCTAGAGTTCGCAACGCTCACTATGCTCAATTAGAGTCATCGAAGACTCGTGGGAGCCTCACAACGCTATCTAGATAACCGTAAGAGCTCTATACGCCCCAAAATACTGTAGGAGGCTTTCTAGAGACCATGAGGCTCTGTAGACTCAGTTAGATTTACCATAGACTGGTGGGAGCCCCACAACGCTTCCTAGACATCCATTGAGGGCTCTATGCACATTAAAAAAAAAAAAAAAAATTCATAGGAGGCTCTGTAGAGTTCACAATACTCACTATCCTCAATTCAAGTCGCCAAACACTCGTGGGAGCCTCATAACGCTTTCTAGGTACTCATAAGAGCTCTATGCGCTCCAAAATATCGTACGAGGGTTTCAAGAGTCCACGACGCTCCATAGACTCAGTTGGAGTCACCATAGACTGGTGGGTGCCTCACAACGCTGCCTAGACATCCACTGAGGTTCAATACACGTAGAAAAATTCATAGGAGGCTCTCTAGAGCTCACAACACTCGCTATACCAATTAGAGTCATTAAACACTCGTGGGAGCCTCACAACGGTTTCTAGATAACCGTAGGAGCTCTATACGCTCCGAAATATCGTAGGGCGCTTTCTAGAGTCCATGACGCTCTGTAGATTCTGTAAGAGTCACCATAGACTGGTGGGAGCATCACAACGCTTCCTAGACATCCATTGAGGCTCTATACTCAAAAAAAATTCATAGGAGGCTCCCTAGAGTTCGCAACACTCACTATACTCAATTAGAGTCATCGAAGACTCGTGGGAGCCTCAAAACGCTTTCTAGATAACCGTAAGAGCTTTATATGCTCCAAAATATCGTAGGAGGCTTTCTAGAGTCCATGACGCTCTGTAGACTCCGGTAGATTTACCATAGACCCCACAACGCTTCCTAGACATCCATTGAGGCTCTATACACATTAAAAAAATAATTCATAGGAGGCTCCCTAGAGTTCACAACAGTTTCTATGCTCAATTATGGCAGTCAAACACACGTTGGTGCCTCATAACACTTTCTAGATACCCGTAGGAGCTCTATACGCTCGAAAATATCGTAGGAGGCTTTCTAGAGTCCACGACGCTCTGTAGACTCAGTTAGAGTCACCATAGACTGGTGGGAGCCTCACAACGCTTCCCAGCCACCCACTGAGGCTCTATACACATAAAAAAATTCTTAGGAGGCGCCCTATAGTTCAAAACGCTTGTTATACACAATTAGAGACGTCAAAGACTCGAGTAAGCGTCACAACGCTTTCTAGACACCCATAGGAGCTGCATATGCTCCGAAATATCGTACGAGGCTTTCTAGAGTCCACGACGCTCTGTAGACTCAGTTAGAGTCACCATTGATTGGTGGGAGCCTCATAACGCTCCCTAGACATCCACTGAGGCTCTATACACGTAAATAAATTCTTAGCAGGCTCTCGAGAGTTCACAACGCTTGTTATACTCAGTTAGAGTCATCAAAGACTCGAGTAAGCCTCACTACGCTTTCTAGACCCATAGGAGCACTATACGCTCCGAAATATCGTAGGAGGCTTTCTAGAGTCCATGACGCTCTGTAGACTCAGCAAGAGTCACCATAGACGGGTGGGAGCATCACAACGCTTCCTAGACTTCCATTGAGGCTCTATACTCAAAAAAAAAATTCGTAGGAGGCTCTCTAGAGTTCGCAACGATCACTATACTCAATTAGAGTCATCGAAGACTCGTGGGAGCCTCACAACGCTTTCTAGATAACCGTAAGAGCTTTATACGCTCCAAAATATCGTAGGAGGCTTTCTAGAGTCCATGACGCTCTGTAGACTTAGGTAGATTTACCATAGACCCCACAACGCTTCCTAGACATCCATTGAGGCTCTATACACATTAAAAAAAATAATTCATAGGAGGCTCCCTAAAGTTCACAACAGTTGCCATGCTCAATTATGGCAGTCAAACACTTGTGGGAGCCTCATAACGCTTTCTAGATACCCGTAGGAGCTCTATACGCTCCAAAATATCGTAGGAGGCTTTCTAGAGTCCACGAGGCTCTGTAGACTCAGTTAGAGTCACCATAGACTGGTGGGAGCCTCACAACGCTTCCTAGACATCCATTGAGGCTCTATACTCAAAAACAAAATTCATAGGAGGCTCTCTAGAGTTCGCAACGCTCACTATGCTCAATTAGAGTCATCGAAGACTCGTGGGAGCCTCACAACGCTATCTAGATAACCGTAAGAGCTCTATACGCCCCAAAATACTGTAGGAGGCTTTCTAGAGACCATGAGGCTCTGTAGACTCAGTTAGATTTACCATAGACTGGTGGGAGCCCCACAACGCTTCCTAGACATCCATTGAGGCTCTATGCACATTAAAAAAAAAAAAAAAATTCATAGGAGGCTCTGTAGAGTTCACAATACTCACTATCCTCAATTCAAGTCGCCAAACACTCGTGGGAGCCTCATAACGCTTTCTAGGTACTCATAAGAGCTCTATACGCTCCAAAATATCGTACGAGGGTTTCAAGAGTCCACGACGCTCCATAGACTCAGTTGGAGTCACCATAGACTGGTGGGTGCCTCACAACGCTGCCTAGACATCCACTGAGGTTCAATACACGTAGAAAAATTCATAGGAGGCTCTCTAGAGCTCACAACACTCGCTATACCAATTAGAGTCATTAAACACTCGTGGGAGCCTCACAACGGTTTCTAGATAACCGTAGGAGCTCTATACGCTCCGAAATATCGTAGGGCGCTTTCTAGAGTCCATGACGCTCTGTAGATTCTGTAAGAGTCACCATAGACTGGTGGGAGCATCACAACGCTTCCTAGACATCCATTGAGGCTCTATACTCAAAAAAAATTCATAGGAGGCTCCCTAGAGTTCGCAACACTCACTATACTCAATTAGAGTCATCGAAGACTCGTGGGAGCCTCAAAACGCTTTCTAGATAACCGTAAGAGCTTTATATGCTCCAAAATATCGTAGGAGGCTTTCTAGAGTCCATGACGCTCTGTAGACTCCGGTAGATTTACCATAGACCCCACAACGCTTCCTAGACATCCATTGAGGCTCTATACACATTAAAAAAATAATTCATAGGAGGCTCCCTAGAGTTCACAACAGTTTCTATGCTCAATTATGGCAGTCAAACACACGTTGGTGCCTCATAACACTTTCTAGATACCCGTAGGAGCTCTATACGCTCGAAAATATCGTAGGAGGCTTTCTAGAGTCCACGACGCTCTGTAGACTCAGTTAGAAGTCACCATAGACTGGTGGGAGCCTCACAACGCTTCCCAGCCACCCACTGAGGCTCTATACACATAAAAAAATTCTTAGGAGGCGCCCTATAGTTCAAAACGCTTGTTATACACAATTAGAGACGTCAAAGACTCGAGTAAGCGTCACAACGCTTTCTAGACACCCATAGGAGCTGCATATGCTCCGAAATATCGTACGAGGCTTTCTAGAGTCCACGACGCTCTGTAGACTCAGTTAGAGTCACCATTGATTGGTGGGAGCCTCATAACGCTCCCTAGACATCCACTGAGGCTCTATACACGTAAATAAATTCTTAGCAGGCTCTCGAGAGTTCACAACGCTTGTTATACTCAGTTAGAGTCATCAAAGACTCGAGTAAGCCTCACTACGCTTTCTAGACCCATAGGAGCACTATACGCTCCGAAATATCGTAGGAGGCTTTCTAGAGTCCATGACGCTCTGTAGACTCAGCAAGAGTCACCATAGACTGGTGGGAGCATCACAACGCTTCCTAGACTTCCATTGAGGCTCTATACTCAAAAAAAAAATTCGTAGGAGGCTCTCTAGAGTTCGCAACGATCACTATACTCAATTAGAGTCATCGAAGACTCGTGGGAGCCTCACAACGCTTTCTAGATAACCGTAAGAGCTTTATACGCTCCAAAATATCGTAGGAGGCTTTCTAGAGTCCATGACGCTCTGTAGACTTAGGTAGATTTACCATAGACCCCACAACGCTTCCTAGACATCCATTGAGGCTCTATACACATTAAAAAAAATAATTCATAGGAGGCTCCCTAAAGTTCACAACAGTTGCCATGCTCAATTATGGCAGTCAAACACTTGTGGGAGCCTCATAACGCTTTCTAGATACCCGTAGGAGCTCTATACGCTCCAAAATATCGTAGGAGGCTTTCTAGAGTCCACGATGCTCTGTAGACTCAGTTAGAGTCACCATAGACTGGTGGGAGCCTCACAACGCTTCCGAGACATCCATTGAGGCTCTATACTCAAAAACAAAATTCATAGGAGGCTCTCTAGAGTTCGCAACGCTCACTATGCTCAATTAGAGTCATCGAAGACTCGTGGGAGCCTCACAACGCTATCTAGATAACCGTAAGAGCTCTATACGCTCCAAAATACCGTAGGAGGCTTTCTAGAGACCATGAGGCTCTGTAGACTCAGGTAGATTTACCATAGACTAGTGGGAGCCCCACAACGCTTCCTAGACATCCATTGAGGGGCTCTATGCACATTAAAAAAAAAAAAAATTCATAGGAGGCTCTCTAGAGTTCACAACACTTACTATCCTCAATTCAAGTCGCCAAACACTCGTGGGAGCCTCATAAGGCATTCTAGATACTCATAAGAGCTCTATACGCTCCAAAATATTGTACGAGGGTTTCAAGAGTCCACGACGCTCCATAGACTCAGTTAGAGTCACCATAGACTGGTGGGTGCCTCACAACGCTGCCTAGACATCCACTGAGGTTCAATACACGTAGAAAAATTCATAGGAGGCTCTCTAGAGCTCACAACACTCGCTATACCCAATTAGGGTCATTAAACACTCGTGGGAGCCTCACAACGGTTTCTAGATAACCGTAGGAGCTCTATACGCTCCGAAATATCGTAGGGGGCTTTCTAGAGTCCATGACGCTCTGTAGATTTTGTAAGAGTCACCATAGACTGGTGGGAGCATCACAATGCTTCCTAGACATCCATTGAGGCTCTATACTCAAAAAAAATTCATAGGAGGCTCCCTAGAGTTCGCAACACTCACTATACTCAATTAGAGTCATCGAAGACTCGTGGGAGCCTCAAAACGCTTTCTAGATAACCGTAAGAGCTTTATATGCTCCAAAATATCGTAGGAGGCTTTCTAGAGTCCATGACGCTCTGTAGACTCAGGTAGATTTACCATAGACCCCACAACGCTTCCTAGGCATCCATTGAGGCTCTATACACATTAAAAAAATAATTCATAGGAGGCTCCCTAGAGTTCACAACAGTTTCTATGCTCAATTATGGCAGTCAAACACTCGTGGGAGCCTCATAACGCTTTCTAAATGCCGGTAGGAGCTTTATACGCTCGAAAATATCGTAGGAGGCTTTCTAGAGTCCACGACGCTCTGTAGACTCAGTTAGAGTCACCATAGACTGGTGGGAGCCTCACAACGCTTCCAAAACATTCATTGAGGCTCTATACTCAAAAAAAAATTCATAGGGGGCGCTCTAGAGTTCGCAACGCTCACTATGCTCAATTAGAGTCATCGAAGACTCGTGGGAGCCTCACAACGCTTTCTAGATAACCGTAAGAGCTCTACACGCTCCAAAATACCGTAGGAGGCTTTCTAGAGACCATGAGGCTCTGTAGACTCAGTTAGATTTACCATAGACTGGTGGGAGCCCCACAACACTTCCTAGACATCCATTGAGGCACTATGCACATGAAAAAAAAAAAAAAATTCATAGGAGGCTATCTAGAGTTCGCAACGCTCACTATGCTTAATTAGAGTCATCGAAGACTCGTGGGAGCCTCAAAACGCTATCTAGATAACCGTAAGAGCTCTATACGCTCCAAAATACCGTAGGAGGCTTTCTAGAGACCATGAGGCTCTGTAGACTCAGTTAGATTTACCATAGACTGGTGGGAGCCCCACAACACTTCCTAGACATCCATTGAGGCTCTATGCACATTAAAAAAAAAAATATTCATAGGAGGCTCTCTAGAGTTCGCAACGCTCACTATGCTTAATTAGAGTCATCGAAGACTCGTGGGAGCCTCACAACGCTATCTAGATAACCGTAAGAGCTCTATACGCCCCAAAATACTGTAGGAGGCTTTCTAGAGACCATGAGGCTCTGTAGACTCAGTTAGATTTACCATAGACTGGTGGGAGCCCCACAACGCTTCCTAGACATCCATTGAGCCTCTATGCACATTAAAAAAAAAAAAAAAATTCATAGGAGGCTCTGTAGAGTTCACAATACTCACTATCCTCAATTCAAGTCGCCAAACACTCGTGGGAGCCTCATAACGCTTTCTAGGTACTCATAAGAGCTCTATACGCTCCAAAATATCGTACGAGGGTTTCAAGAGTCCACGACGCTCCATAGACTCAGTTGGAGTCACCATAGACTGGTGGGTGCCTCACAACGCTGCCTAGACATCCACTGAGGTTCAATACACGTAGAAAAATTCATAGGAGGCTCTCTAGAGCTCACAACACTCGCTATACCAATTAGAGTCATTAAACACTCGTGGGAGCCTCACAACGGTTTCTAGATAACCGTAGGAGCTCTATACGCTCCGAAATATCGTAGGGCGCTTTCTAGAGTCCCTGACGCTCTGTAGATTCTGTAAGAGTCACCATAGACTGGTGGGAGCATCACAACGCTTCCTAGACATCCATTGAGGCTCTATACTCAAAAAAATTCATAGGAGGCTCCCTAGAGTTCGCAACACTCACTATACTCAATTAGAGTCATCGAAGACTCGTGGGAGCCTCAAAACGCTTTCTAGATAACCGTAAGAGCTTTATATGCTCCAAAATATCGTAGGAGGCTTTCTAGAGTCCATGACGCTCTGTAGACTTAGGTAGATTTACCATAGACCCCACAACGCTTCCTAGACATCCATTGAGGCTCTATACACATTAAAAAAATAATTCATAGGAGGCTCCCTAGAGTTCACAACAGTTTCTATGCTCAATTATGGCAGTCAAACACACGTTGGTGCCTCATAACACTTTCTAGATACCCGTAGGAGCTCTATACGCTCGAAAATATCGTAGGAGGCTTTCTAGAGTCCACGACGCTCTGTAGACTCAGTTAGAATCACCATAGACTGGTGGGAGCCTCACAACGCTTCCCAGCCACCCACTGAGGCTCTATACACAAAAAAAATTCTTAGGAGGCGCCCTATAGTTCAAAACGCTTGTTATACACAATTAGAGACGTCAAAGACTCGAGTAAGCGTCACAACGCTTTCTAGACACCCATAGGAGCTGCATATGCTCCGAAATATCGTACGAGGCTTTCTAGAGTCCACGACGCTCTGTAGACTCAGTTAGAGTCACCATTGATTGGTGGGAGCCTCATAACGCTCCCTAGACATCCACTGAGGCTCTATACACGTAAATAAATTCTTAGCAGGCTCTCAGAGTTCACAACGCTTGTTATACTCAGTTAGAGTCATCAAAGACTCGAGTAAGCTCACTACGCTTTCTAGACCCATAGGAGCACTATACGCTCCGAAATATCGTAGGAGGCTTTCTAGAGTCCATGACGCTCTGTAGACTCAGCAAGAGTCACCATAGACTGGTGGGAGCATCACAACGCTTCCTAGACTTCCATTGAGGCTCTATACTCAAAAAAAAAATTCGTAGGAGGCTCTCTAGAGTTCGCAACGATCACTATACTCAATTAGAGTCATCGAAGACTCGTGGGAGCCTCACAACGCTTTCTAGATAACCGTAAGAGCTTTATACGCTCCAAAATATCGTAGGAGGCTTTCTAGAGTCCATGACGCTCTGTAGACTTAGGTAGATTTACCATAGACCCCACAACGCTTCCTAGACATCCATTGAGGCTCTATACACATTAAAAAAAATAATTCATAGGAGGCTCCCTAAAGTTCACAACAGTTGCCATGCTCAATTATGGCAGTCAAACACTTGTGGGAGCCTCATAACGCTTTCTAGATACCCGTAGGAGCTCTATACGCTCCAAAATATCGTAGGAGGCTTTCTAGAGTCCACGATGCTCTGTAGACTCAGTTAGAGTCACCATAGACTGGTGGGAGCCTCACAACGCTTCCGAGACATCCATTGAGGCTCTATACTCAAAAACAAAATTCATAGGAGGCTCTCTAGAGTTCGCAACGCTCACTATGCTCAATTAGAGTCATCGAAGACTCGTGGGAGCCTCACAACGCTATCTAGATAACCGTAAGAGCTCTATACGCTCCAAAATACCGTAGGAGGCTTTCTAGAGACCATGAGGCTCTGTAGACTCAGGTAGATTTACCATAGACTAGTGGGAGCCCCACAACGCTTCCTAGACATCCATTGAGGGGCTCTATGCACATTAAAAAAAAAAAAAAATTCATAGGAGGCTCTCTAGAGTTCACAACACTTACTATCCTCAATTCAAGTCGCCAAACACTCGTGGGAGCCTCATAAGGCATTCTAGATACTCATAAGAGCTCTATACGCTCCAAAATATTGTACGAGGGTTTCAAGAGTCCACGACGCTCCATAGACTCAGTTAGAGTCACCATAGACTGGTGGGTGCCTCACAACGCTGCCTAGACATCCACTGAGGTTCAATACACGTAGAAAAATTCATAGGAGGCTCTCTAGAGCTCACAACACTCGCTATACCCAATTAGGGTCATTAAACACTCGTGGGAGCCTCACAACGGTTTCTAGATAACCGTAGGAGCTCTATACGCTCCGAAATATCGTAGGGGGCTTTCTAGAGTCCATGACGCTCTGTAGATTTTGTAAGAGTCACCATAGACTGGTGGGAGCATCACAACGCTTCCTAGACATCCATTGAGGCTCTATACTCAAAAAAATTCATAGGAGGCTCCCTAGAGTTCGCAACACTCACTATACTCAATTAGAGTCATCGAAGACTCGTGGGAGCCTCAAAACGCTTTCTAGATAACCGTAAGAGCTTTATATGCTCCAAAATATCGTAGGAGGCTTTCTAGAGTCCATGACGCTCTGTAGACTCAGGTAGATTTACCATAGACCCCACAACGCTTCCTAGGCATCCATTGAGGCTCTATACACATTAAAAAAATTCATAGGAGGCTCCCTAGAGTTCACAACAGTTTCTATGCTCAATTATGGCAGTCAAACACTCGTGGGAGCCTCATAACGCTTTCTAAATGCCGGTAGGAGCTTTATACGCTCGAAAATATCGTAGGAGGCTTTCTAGAGTCCACGACGCTCTGTAGACTCAGTTAGAGTCACCATAGACTGGTGGGAGCCTCACAACGCTTCCAAAATTCATTGAGGCTCTATACTCAAAAAAAATTCATAGGGGGCGCTCTAGAGTTCGCAACGCTCACTATGCTCAATTAGAGTCATCGAAGACTCGTGGGAGCCTCACAACGCTTTCTAGATAACCGTAAGAGCTCTACACGCTCCAAAATACCGTAGGAGGCTTTCTAGAGACCATGAGGCTCTGTAGACTCAGTTAGATTTACCATAGACTGGTGGGAGCCCCACAACACTTCCTAGACATCCATTGAGGCACTATGCACATGAAAAAAAAAAAAAATTCATAGGAGGCTCTAGAGTTCGCAACGCTCACTATGCTTAATTAGAGTCATCGAAGACTCGTGGGAGCCTCAAACGCTATCTAGATAACCGTAAGAGCTCTATACGCTCCAAAATACCGTAGGAGGCTTTCTAGAGACCATGAGGCTCTGTAGACTCAGTTAGATTTACCATAGACTGGTGGGAGCCCCACAACACTTCCTAGACATCCATTGAGGCTCTATGCACATTAAAAAAAAAAATTCATAGGAGGCTCTCTAGAGTTCGCAACGCTCACTATGCTTAATTAGAGTCATCGAAGACTCGTGGGAGCCTCACAACGCTATCTAGATAACCGTAAGAGCTCTATACGCCCCAAAATACTGTAGGAGGCTTTCTAGAGACCATGAGGCTCTGTAGACTCAGTTAGATTTACCATAGACTGGTGGGAGCCCCACAACGCTTCCTAGACATCCATTGAGCTATGCACATTAAAAAAAAAAAAAAAATTCATAGGAGGCTCTGTAGAGTTCACAATACTCACTATCCTCAATTCAAGTCGCCAAACACTCGTGGGAGCCTCATAACGCTTTCTAGGTACTCATAAGAGCTCTATACGCTCCAAAATATCGTACGAGGGTTTCAAGAGTCCACGACGCTCCATAGACTCAGTTGGAGTCACCATAGACTGGTGGGTGCCTCACAACGCTGCCTAGACATCCACTGAGGTTCAATACACGTAGAAAAATTCATAGGAGGCTCTCTAGAGCTCACAACACTCGCTATACCAATTAGAGTCATTAAACACTCGTGGGAGCCTCACAACGGTTTCTAGATAACCGTAGGAGCTCTATACGCTCCGAAATATCGTAGGGCGCTTTCTAGAGTCCCTGACGCTCTGTAGATTCTGTAAGAGTCACCATAGACTGGTGGGAGCATCACAACGCTTCCTAGACATCCATTGAGGCTCTATACTCAAAAAAATTCATAGGAGGCTCCCTAGAGTTCGCAACACTCACTATACTCAATTAGAGTCATCGAAGACTCGTGGGAGCCTCAAAACGCTTTCTAGATAACCGTAAGAGCTTTATATGCTCCAAAATATCGTAGGAGGCTTTCTAGAGTCCATGACGCTCTGTAGACTTAGGTAGATTTACCATAGACCCCACAACGCTTCCTAGACATCCATTGAGGCTCTATACACATTAAAAAATAATTCATAGGAGGCTCCCTAGAGTTCACAACAGTTTCTATGCTCAATTATGGCAGTCAAACACACGTTGGTGCCTCATAACACTTTCTAGATACCCGTAGGAGCTCTATACGCTCGAAAATATCGTAGGAGGCTTTCTAGAGTCCACGACGCTCTGTAGACTCAGTTAGAATCACCATAGACTGGTGGGAGCCTCACAACGCTTCCCAGCCACCCACTGAGGCTCTATACACAAAAAAAATTCTTAGGAGGCGCCCTATAGTTCAAAACGCTTGTTATACACAATTAGAGACGTCAAAGACTCGAGTAAGCGTCACAACGCTTTCTAGACACCCATAGGAGCTGCATATGCTCCGAAATATCGTACGAGGCTTTCTAGAGTCCACGACGCTCTGTAGACTCAGTTAGAGTCACCATTGATTGGTGGGAGCCTCATAACGCTCCCTAGACATCCACTGAGGCTCTATACACGTAAATAAATTCTTAGCAGGCTCTCAAGTTCACAACGCTTGTTATACTCAGTTAGAGTCATCAAAGACTCGAGTAAGCTCACTACGCTTTCTAGACCCATAGGAGCACTATACGCTCCGAAATATCGTAGGAGGCTTTCTAGAGTCCATGACGCTCTGTAGACTCAGCAAGAGTCACCATAGACTGGTGGGAGCATCACAACGCTTCCTAGACTTCCATTGAGGCTCTATACTCAAAAAAAAAATTCGTAGGAGGCTCTAGAGTTCGCAACGATCACTATACTCAATTAGAGTCATCGAAGACTCGTGGGCCTCACAACGCTTTCTAGATAACCGTAAGAGCTTTATACGCTCCAAAATATCGTAGGAGGCTTTCTAGAGTCCATGACGCTCTGTAGACTTAGGTAGATTTACCATAGACCCCACAACGCTTCCTAGACATCCATTGAGGCTCTATACACATTAAAAAAAATAATTCATAGGAGGCTCCCTAAGTTCACAACAGTTGCCATGCTCAATTATGGCAGTCAAACACTTGTGGGAGCCTCATAACGCTTTCTAGATACCCGTAGGAGCTCTATACGCTCCAAATATCGTAGGAGGCTTTCTAGAGTCCACGATGCTCTGTAGACTCAGTTAGAGTCACCATAGACTGGTGGGAGCCTCACAACGCTTCCGAGACATCCATTGAGGCTCTATACTCAAAAACAAAATTCATAGGAGGCTCTCTAGAGTTCGCAACGCTCACTATGCTCAATTAGAGTCATCGAAGACTCGTGGGAGCCTCACAACGCTATCTAGATAACCGTAAGAGCTCTATACGCTCCAAAATACCGTAGGAGGCTTTCTAGAGACCATGAGGCTCTGTAGACTCAGGTAGATTTACCATAGACTAGTGGGAGCCCCACAACGCTTCCTAGACATCCATTGAGGGGCTCTATGCACATTAAAAAAAAAAAAAAATTCATAGGAGGCTCTCTAGAGTTCACAACACTTACTATCCTCAATTCAAGTCGCCAAACACTCGTGGGAGCCTCATAAGGCATTCTAGATACTCATAAGAGCTCTATACGCTCCAAAATATGTACGAGGGTTTCAAGAGTCCACGACGCTCCATAGACTCAGTTAGAGTCACCATAGACTGGTGGGTGCCTCACAACGCTGCCTAGACATCCACTGAGGTTCAATACACGTAGAAAAATTCATAGGAGGCTCTCTAGAGCTCACAACACTCGCTATACCCAATTAGGGTCATTAAACACTCGTGGGAGCCTCACAACGGTTTCTAGATAACCGTAGGAGCTCTATACGCTCCGAAATATCGTAGGGGGCTTTCTAGAGTCCATGACGCTCTGTAGATTTTGTAAGAGTCACCATAGACTGGTGGGAGCATCACAACGCTTCCTAGACATCCATTGAGGCTCTATACTCAAAAAAAATTCATAGGAGGCTCCCTAGAGTTCGCAACACTCACTATACTCAATTAGAGTCATCGAAGACTCGTGGGAGCCTCAAAACGCTTTCTAGATAACCGTAAGAGCTTTATATGCTCCAAAATATCGTAGGAGGCTTTCTAGAGTCCATGACGCTCTGTAGACTCAGGTAGATTTACCATAGACCCCACAACGCTTCCTAGGCATCCATTGAGGCTCTATACACATTAAAAAAATAATTCATAGGAGGCTCCCTAGAGTTCACAACAGTTTCTATGCTCAATTATGGCAGTCAAACACTCGTGGGAGCCTCATAACGCTTTCTAAATGCCGTAGGAGCTTTATACGCTCGAAATATCGTAGGAGGCTTTCTAGAGTCCACGACGCTCTGTAGACTCAGTTAGAGTCACCATAGACTGGTGGGAGCCTCACAACGCTTCCAAACATTCATTGAGGCTCTATACTCAAAAAAAAATTCATAGGGGGCGCTCTAGAGTTCGCAACGCTCACTATGCTCAATTAGAGTCATCGAAGACTCGTGGGAGCCTCACAACGCTTTCTAGATAACCGTAAGAGCTCTACACGCTCCAAAATACCGTAGGAGGCTTTCTAGAGACCATGAGGCTCTGTAGACTCAGTTAGATTTACCATAGACTGGTGGGAGCCCCACAACACTTCCTAGACATCCATTGAGGCACTATGCACAAAAAAAAAAAAAAAATTCATAGGAGGCTCTAGAGTTCGCAACGCTCACTATGCTTAATTAGAGTCATCGAAGACTCGTGGGAGCCTCAAACGCTATCTAGATAACCGTAAGAGCTCTATACGCTCCAAAATACCGTAGGAGGCTTTCTAGAGACCATGAGGCTCTGTAGACTCAGTTAGATTTACCATAGACTGGTGGGAGCCCCACAACACTTCCTAGACATCCATTGAGGCTCTATGCACATTAAAAAAAAAAAATTCATAGGAGGCTCTCTAGAGTTCGCAACGCTCACTATGCTTAATTAGAGTCATCGAAGACTCGTGGGAGCCTCACAACGCTATCTAGATAACCGTAAGAGCTCTATACGCCCCAAAATACTGTAGGAGGCTTTCTAGAGACCATGAGGCTCTGTAGACTCAGTTAGATTTACCATAGACTGGTGGGAGCCCCACAACGCTTCCTAGACATCCATTGAGCCTCTATGCACATTAAAAAAAAAAAAAAAATTCATAGGAGGCTCTGTAGAGTTCACAATACTCCTATCCTCAATTCAAGTCGCCAATACGCTCCAAAATACCGTAGAGGCTTTCAAGACCATGAGGCTCTGTAGACTCAGTTAGATTTACCATAGACTGGTGGGTGCCCCAACGCTTCCTAGACATCCATGAGGTCATACATTAAAAATTCATAGGAGGCTCTCTAGAGTCACAACACTCGCTATCAATTAGAGTCATTAAACACTCGTGGGAGCCTCAAACGCTTTCTAGATAACCGTAAGAGCTATATGCTCCAAAATACGTAGGAGGCTTTCTAGAGTCCATGACGCTCTGTAGACTCAGGTAGATTTTCCATAGACCCCCCAACGCTTCCTAGACATCCATTGAGGCTCTATACACATTAAAAAATAATTCATAGGAGGCTCCCTAGAGTTCACAACAGTTTCTATGCTCAATTATGGCAGTCAAACACACGTTGGAGCCTCATAACACTTTCTAGATACCCGTAGGATCTATACGCTCGAAATATCGTAGGAGGCTTTCTAGAGTCCACGACGCTCTGTAGACTCGTTAGAGTCCCATAGACTGGTGGGAGCCTCACAACGCTTCCTAGACATTCATTGAGGCTCTATACTCAAAAAAAAATTCATAGGGGGCTCTCTAGACTTCGCAACGCTCACTATGCTCAATTAGAGTCATCGAAGACTCGTGGGAGCCTCACAACGCTTTCTAGATAACCGTAAGATCTCTATACGCTCCAAAATACCGTAGGAGGCTTTCTAGAGACCATGAGGCTCTGTAGGCTCAGGTAGATTTACCATAGACTGGTGGGAGCCCCACAACGCTTCCTAGACATCCATTGAGGCTCTATGCACATTAAAAAAAAGAAATTCATAGGAGGCTCTCTAGAGTTCACAACACTCACTATCCTCAATTCAAGTCGCCAAACACTCGTGGGAGCCTCATAACGCTTTCTAGATACTCATAAGAGCTCTATATGCTCCAAAATATCGTACGAGGGTTTCAAGAGTCCACGACGCTCCGTAGACTCAGTTAGAGTAACCATAGACTGGTGGGTGCCTCGCAACGCTGCCTAGACATCCATTGAGGTTCAATACACGTAAAAAATTTATAGGAGGCTCTCTAGAGCTCACAACACCCGCTATACTAAATTGGAGTCATCAAACACTCGCGGGAGCCTTAAAACGCTTTCTAGATACCCATAGGAGCACTATAAATGGCAAAAAAATTGTAGCAAGCTTTCAAGAGTCCATGTTTCCCTCTAGACATAATAAAAGTAGCCGTAGACACGTGGAAGCCCCACAACGCTTTCTAAACATCCAATGAGGCCTTATACACCTAAAAAAAAAAATTCATTGGAGGCTCTCTAGAGTTCACAACACTCACTAAACCCAATTTGAGTGGTTAAAGACTCGTGGGAGCATCATAACGCTTCCAGATACCCATAGGAGCTCTATACGCTTCAAAATATTTTAGGAAGCTTTCTCGAGTCCACGACGCTCTATAGACTCAGTTAGAGTCACCATAGACTGGTGGGAGCCTCATAACGCTTCCCAGCCACCCACTGAGGCTCTATACACATAAAAAAATTCTTAGGAGGCGCCCTATAGTTCAAAACGCTTGTTATACACAATTAGAGACGTCAAAGACTGGAGTAAGCGTCAAAACGCTTTCTAGACACCCATAGGAGCTGCATATGCTCCGAAATATCATACGAGGCTTTCTAGAGTCCACGACGCTCTGTAGACTCAGTTAGAGTCACCATTGATTGGTGGGAGCCTCATAACGCTCCCTAGACATCCACTGAGGCTCTATACACGTAAATAAATTCTTAGGAGGCTCTCGAGAGTTCACAACGCTTGTTATACTCAGTTAGAGTCATCAAAGACTCGAGTAAGCCTCACTACGCTTTCTAGACCCATAGGAGCACTATACGCTCCAAAATATCGTAGGAGGCTTTCTAGAGTCCATGACGCTCTGTAGACTCAGCAAGAGTCACCATAGAGTGGTGGGAGCATCACAACGCTTCCTAGACTTCCATTGAGGCTCTATACTCAAAAAAAAAATTCGTAGGAGGCTCTCTAGAGTTCGCAACGATCACTATACTCAATTAGAGTCATCGAAGACTCGTGGGAGCCTCACAACGCTTTCAAGATAACCGTAAGAGCTTTATACGCTCCAAAATATCGTAGGAGGCTTTCTAGAGTCCATGACGCTCTGTAGACTTAGGTAGATTTACCATAGACCCCACAACGCTTCCTAGACATCCATTGAGGCTCTATACACATTAAAAAAAATAATTCATAGGAGGCTCCCTAGAGTTCACAACAGTTGCCATGCTCTATTATGGCAGTCAAACACTTGTGGGAGCCTCATAACGCTTTCTAGATACCCGTAGGAGCTCTATACGCTCCAAAATATCGTAGGAGGCTTTCTAGAGTCCACGATGCTCTGTAGACTCAGTTAGAGTCACCATAGACTGGTGGGAGCCTCACAACGCTTCCTAGACATCCATTGAGGCTCTATACTCAAAAACAAAATTCATAGGAGGCTCTCTAGAGTTCGCAACGCTCACTATGCTCAATTAGAGTCATCGAAGACTCGTGGGAGCCTCACAACGCTATCTAGATAACCGTGAGAGCTCTATACGCTCCAAAATACCGTAGGAGGCTTTCTAGAGACCATGAGGCTCTGTGGACTCAGGTAGATTTACCATAGACTAGTGGGAGCCCCACAACGCTTCCTAGACATCCATTGAGGGGCTCTATGCACATTAAAAAAAAAAAAAATTCATAGGAGGCTCTCTAGAGTTCACAACACTTACTATCCTCAATTCAAGTCGCCAAACACTCGTGGGAGCCTCATAAGGCATTCTAGATACTCATAAGAGCTCTATACGCTCCAAAATATTGTACGAGGGTTTCAAGAGTCCACGACGCTCCATAGACTCAGTTAGAGTCACCATAGACTGGTGGGTGCCTCACAACGCTGCCTAGACATCCACTGAGGTTCAATACACGTAGAAAAATTCATAGGAGGCTCTCTAGAGCTCACAACACTCGCTATACCCAATTAGGGTCATTAAACACTCGTGGGAGCCTCACAACGGTTTCTAGATAACCGTAGGAGCTCTATACGCTCCGGAATATCGTAGGGGGCTTTCTAGAGTCCATGACGCTCTGTAGATTTTGTAAGAGTCACCATAGACTGGTGGGAGCATCACAACGCTTCCTAGACATCCATTGAGGCTCTATACTCAAAAAAAATTCATAGGAGGCTCTCTAGAGTTCGCAACACTCACTATACTCAATTAGAGTCATCGAAGACTCGTGGGAGCCTCAAAACGCTTTCTAGATAACCGTAAGAGCTTTATATGCTCCAAAATATTGTAGGAGGCTTTCTAGAGACCATGACGCTCTGTAGACTCAGGTAGATTTACCATAGACCCCACAACCCTTCCTAGACATCCATTGAGGCTGGACACATTAAAAAAATAATTCATAGGAGGCTCCCTAGAGTTCACAACAGTTTCTATGCTCAATTATGGCAGTCAAACACACGTTGGAGCCTCATAACACTTTCTAGATACCCGTAGGAGCTCTATACGCTCGAAAATATCGTAGGAGGCTTTCTAGAGTCCACGACGCTCTGTAGACTCAGTTAGAGTCACCATAGACTGGTGGGAGCCTCACAACGCTTCCTAGACATTCATTGAGGCTCTATACTAAAAAAAAAATTCATAGGGGGCTCTCTAGAGTTCGCAACGCTCACTATGCTCAATTAGAGTCATCGAAGACTCGTGGGAGCCTCACAACGCTTTCTAGATAACCGTAAGAGCTCTACACGCTCCAAAATACCGTAGGAGGCTTTCTAGAGACCATGAGGCTCTTTAGACTCAGTTAGATTTACCATAGACTGGTGGGAGCCCCACAACACTTCCTAGACATCCATTGAGGCTCTATGCACATTAAAAAAAAAAAAAAAAATTCATAGGAGGCTCTCTAGAGTTCGCAACGCTCACTATGCTTAATTAGAGTCATCGAAGACTCGTGGGAGCCTCACAACGCTATCTAGATAACCGTAAGAGCTCTATACGCTCCAAAATACCGTAGGAGGCTTTCTAGAGACCATGAGGCTCTGTAGACTCAGTTAGATTTATCATAGACTGGTGGGAGCCCCACAACACTTCCTCGACATCCATTGAGGCTCTATGCACATTAAAAAAAAAAAAATTCAGAGGAGGCTCTCTAGAGTTCGCAACGCTCACTATGCTTAATTAGAGTCATGGAAGACTCGTGGGAGCCTCACAACGCTATTTAGATAACCGTAAGAGCTCTATACGCTCCAAAATACTGTAGGAGGCTTTCAGAGACCATGAGGCTCTGTAGACTCAGTTAGATTTACCATACACTGGTGGGAGCCCCACAACGCTTCCTAGACATCCATTGAGGCTCTATGCACATTAAAAAAAAAAAAAATTCATAGGAGGCTCTGTAGAGTTCACAATACTCACTATCCTCAATTCAAGTCGCCAAACACTCGTGGGAGCCTCATAACGCTTTCTAGGTACTCATAAGAGCTCTATACGCTCCAAAATATCGTACGAGGGTTTCAAGAGTCCACGACGCTCCATAGACTCAGTTAGAGTCACCATAGACTGGTGGGTGCCTCACAACGCTGCCTAGACATCCACTGAGGTTCAATACACGTAGAAAAATTCATAGGAGGCTCTCTAGAGCTCACAACACTCGCTATACCCAATTAGGGTCATTAAACACTCGTGGGAGCCTCACAACGGTTTCTAGATAACCGTAGGAGCTCTATACGCTCCGGAATATCGTAGGGGGCTTTCTAGAGTCCATGACGCTCTGTAGATTTTGTAAGAGTCACCATAGACTGGTGGGAGCATCACAACGCTTCCTAGACATCCATTGAGGCTCTATACTCAAAAAAAATTCATAGGAGGCTCTCTAGAGTTCGCAACACTCATTATACTCAATTAGAGTCATCGAAGACTCGTGGGAGCCTCAAAACGCTTTCTAGATAACCGTAAGAGCTTTATATGCTCCAAAATATCGTAGGAGGCTTTCTAGAGACCATGACGCTCTGTAGACTCAGGTAGATTTACCATAGACCCCACAACGCTTCCTAGACATCCATTGAGGCTCTATACACATTAAAAAAATAATTCATAGGAGGCTCCCTAGAGTTCACAACAGTTTCTATGCTCAATTATGGCAGTCAAACACACGTTGGAGCCTCATAACACTTTCTAGATACCCGTAGGAGCTCTATACGCTCGAAAATATCGTAGGAGGCTTTCTAGAGTCCACGACGCTCTGTAGACTCAGTTAGAGTCACCATAGACTGGTGGGAGCCTCACAACGCTTCCTAGACATTCATTGAGGCTCTATACTAAAAAAAATATTCATAGGGGGCTCTCTAGAGTTCGCAACGCTCACTATGCTCAATTAGAGTCATCGAAGACTCGTGGGAGCCTCACAACGCTTTCTAGATAACCGTAAGAGCTCTACACGCTCCAAAATACCGTAGGAGGCTTTCTAGAGACCATGAGGCTCTTTAGACTCAGTTAGATTTACCATAGACTGGTGGGAGCCCCACAACACTTCCTAGACATCCATTGAGGCTCTATGCACATTAAAAAAAAAAAAAAAAATTCATAGGAGGCTCTCTAGAGTTCGCAACGCTCACTATGCTTAATTAGAGTCATCGAAGACTCGTGGGAGCCTCACAACGCTATCTAGATAACCGTAAGAGCTCTATACGCTCCAAAATACCGTAGGAGGCTTTCTAGAGACCATGAGGCTCTGTAGACTCAATTAGATTTACCATAGACTGGTGGGAGCCCCACAACACTTCCTCGACATCCATTGAGGCTCTATGCACATTAAAAAAAAAAAATTCAGAGGAGGCTCTCTAGAGTTCGCAACGCTCACTATGCTTAATTAGAGTCATGGAAGACTCGTGGGAGCCTCACAACGCTATTTAGATAACCGTAAGAGCTCTATACGCTCCAAAATACTGTAGGAGGCTTTCAGAGACCATGAGGCTCTGTAGACTCAGTTAGATTTACCATAGACTGGTGGGAGCCCCACAACGCTTCCTAGATATCCATTGAGGCTCTATGCACATTAAAAAAAAAAAAAAATTCATAGGAGGCTCTGTAGAGTTCACAATACTCACTATCCTCAATTCAAGTCGCCAAACACTCGTGGGAGCCTCATAAGGCATTCTAGATACTCATAAGAGCTCTATACGCTCCAAAATATTGTACGAGGGTTTCAAGAGTCCACGACGCTCCATAGACTCAGTTAGAGTCACCATAGACTGGTGGGTGCCTCACAACGCTGCCTAGACATCCACTGAGGTTCAATACACGTAGAAAAATTCATAGGAGGCTCTCTAGAGCTCACAACACTCGCTATACCCAATTAGGGTCATTAAACACTCGTGGGAGCCTCACAACGGTTTCTAGATAACCGTAGGAGCTCTATACGCTCCGGAATATCGTAGGGGGCTTTCTAGAGTCCATGACGCTCTGTAGATTTTGTAAGAGTCACCATAGACTGGTGGGAGCATCACAACGCTTCCTAGACATCCATTGAGGCTCTATACTCAAAAAAAATTCATAGGAGGCTCTCTAGAGTTCGCAACACTCACTATACTCAATTAGAGTCATCGAAGACTCGTGGGAGCCTCAAAACGCTTTCTAGATAACCGTAAGAGCTTTATATGCTCCAAAATATCGTAGGAGGCTTTCTAGAGACCATGACGCTCTGTAGACTCAGGTAGATTTACCATAGACCCCACAACGCTTCCTAGACATCCATTGAGGCTCTATACACATTAAAAAAATAATTCATAGGAGGCTCCCTAGAGTTCACAACAGTTTCTATGCTCAATTATGGCAGTCAAACACACGTTGGAGCCTCATAACACTTTCTAGATACCCGTAGGAGCTCTATACGCTCGAAAATATCGTAGGAGGCTTTCTAGAGTCCACGACGCTCTGTAGACTCAGTTAGAGTCACCATAGACTGGTGGGAGCCTCACAACGCTTCCTAGACATTCATTGAGGCTCTATACTAAAAAAAAAATTCATAGGGGGCTCTTTAGAGTTCGCAACGCTCACTATGCTCAATTAGAGTCATCGAAGACTCGTGGGAGCCTCACAACGCTTTCTAGATAACCGTAAGAGCTCTACACGCTCCAAAATACCGTAGGAGGCTTTCTAGAGACCATGAGGCTCTTTAGACTCAGTTAGATTTACCATAGACTGGTGGGAGCCCCACAACACTTCCTAGACATCCATTGAGGCTCAATGCACATTAAAAAAAAAAAAAAAAATTCAGAGGAGGCTCTCTAGAGTTCGCAACGCTCACTATGCTTAATTAGAGTCATGGAAGACTCGTGGGAGCCTCACAACGCTATCTAGATAACCGTAAGAGCTCTATACGCTCCAAAATACCGTAGGAGGCTTTCAGAGACCATGAGGCTCTGTAGACTCAGTTAGATTTACCATAGACTGGTGGGAGCCCCACAACGCTTCCTAGACATCCATTGAGGCTCTATGCACATTAAAAAAAAAAAAAATTCATAGGAGGCTCTGTAGAGTTCACAATACTCACTATCCTCAATTCAAGTCGCCAAACACTCGTGGGAGCCTCATAACGCTTTCTAGGTACTCATAAGAGCTCTATACGCTCCAAAATATCGTACGAGGGTTTCAAGAGTCCACGACGCTCCATAGACTCAGTTAGAGTCACCATAGATTGGTGGGTGCCTCACAACGCTGCCTAGACATCCACTGAGGTTCAATACACGTAGAAAAATTCATAGGAGGCTCTCTAGAGCTCATAACATTCGCTATAGCAATTAGAGTCATTAAACACTCGTGGGAGCCTCAAAACGCTTTCTAGATAACCGTAAGAGCTTTATATGCTCCAAAATATCGTAGGAGGCTTTCTAGAGTCCATGACGCTCTATAGACTCAGGTAGATTTACCATAGACCCCACAACGCTTCCTAGACATCCATTGAGGCTCTATACACATTAAAAAAATAATTCATAGGAGGCTCCCTAGAGTTCACAATAGTTTCTATGCTCAATTATGGCAGTCAAACACACGTTGGAGCCTCATAACACTTTCTAGATACCCATAGGAGCTCTATACGCTCGAAAATATCGTAGGAGGCTTTCTAGAGTCCACGACGCTCTGTAGACTCAGTTAGAGTCACCATAGACTGGTGGGAGCCTCACAACGCTTCCTAGACATTCATTGAGGCTCTATACTCAAAAAAAAATTCATAGGGGGCTCTCTAGACTTCGCAACGCTCACTATGCTCAATTAGAGTCATCGAAGACTCGTGGGAGCCTCACAACGCTTTCTAGATAACCGTAAGAGCTCTATACGCTCCAAAATACCGTAGGAGGCTTTCTAGAGACCATGAGGCTCTGTAGGCTCAGGTAGATTTACCATAGACTGGTGGGAGCCCCACAACGCTTCCTAGACATCCATTGAGGCTCTATGCACATTAAAAAAAAGAAATTCATAGGAGGCTCTCTAGAGTTCACAACACTCACTATCCTCAATTCAAGTCGCCAAACACTCGTGGGAGCCTCATAAGGCATTCTAGATACTCATAAGAGCTCTATATGCTCCAAAATATCGTACGAGGGTTTCAAGAGTCCACGACGCTCCGTAGACTCAGTTAGAGTAACCATAGACTGGTGGGTGCCTCGCAACGCTGCCTAGACATCCATTGAGGTTCAATACACGTAAAAAAATTTATAGGAGGCTCTCTAGAGCTCACAACACCCGCTATACTAAATTGGAGTCATCAAACACTCGCGGGAGCCTTAAAACGCTTTCTAGATACCCATAGGAGCACTATAAATGGCAAAAAAATTGTAGCAAGCTTTCAAGAGTCCATGTTTCCCTCTAGACATAATAAAAGTAGCCGTAGACACGTGGAAGCCCCACAACGCTTTCTAAACATCCAATGAGGCCTTATACACCTAAAAAAAAAAATTCATTGGAGGCTCTCTAGAGTTCACAACACTCACTAAACCCAATTTGAGTGGTTAAAGACTCGTGGGAGCCTCATAACGCTTCCAGATACCCATAGGAGCTCTATACGCTTCAAAATATTTTAGGAAGCTTTCTCGAGTCCACGACGCTCTATAGACTCAGTTAGAGTCACCATAGACTGGTGGGAGCCTCATAATGCTTCCCAGCCACCCACTGAGGCTCTATACACATTAAAAAATTCTTAGGAGGCGCCCTATAGTTCAAAACGCTTGTTATACACAATTAGAGACGTCAAAGACTGGAGTAAGCGTCAAAATGCTTTCTAGACACCCATAGGAGCTGCATATGCTCCGAAATATCGTACGAGGCTTTCTAGAGTCCACGACGCTCTGTAGACTCAGTTAGAGTCACCATTGATTGGTGGGAGCCTCATAACGCTCCCTAGACATCCACTGAGGCTCTATACACGTAAATAAATTCTTAGGAGGCTCTCGAGAGTTCACAACGCTTGTTATACTCAGTTAGAGTCATCAAAGACTCGAGTAAGCCTCACTACGCTTTCTAGACCCATAGGAGCACTATACGCTCCGAAATATCGTAGGAGGCTTTCTAGAGTCCATGACGCTCTGTAGACTCAGCAAGAGTCACCATAGAGTGGTGGGAGCATCACAACGCTTCCTAGACTTCCATTGAGGCTCTATACTCAAAAAAAAAATTCGTAGGAGGCTCTCTAGAGTTCGCAACGATCACTATACTCAATTAGAGTCATCGAAGACTCGTGGGAGCCTCACAACGCTTTCTAGATAACCGTAAGAGCTTTATACGCTCCAAAATATCGTAGGAGGCTTTCTAGAGTCCATGACGCTCTGTAGACTTAGGTAGATTTACCATAGACCCCACAACACTTCCTAGACATCCATTGAGGCTCTATACACATTAAAAAAAATAATTCATAGGAGGCTCCCTAGAGTTCACAACAGTTGCCATGCTCTATTATGGCAGTCAAACACTTGTGGGAGCCTCATAACGCTTTCTAGATACCCGTAGGAGCTCTATACGCTCCAAAATATCGTAGGAGGCTTTCTAGAGTCCACGATGCTCTGTAGACTCAGTTAGAGTCACCATAGACTGGTGGGAGCCTCACAACGCTTCCTAGACATCCATTGAGGCTCTATACTCAAAAACAAAATTCATAGGAGGCTCTCTAGAGTTCGCAACGCTCACTATGCTCAATTAGAGTCATCGAAGACTCGTGGGAGCCTCACAACGCTATCTAGATAACCGTGAGAGCTCTATACGCTCCAAAATACCGTAGGAGGCTTTCTAGAGACCATGAGGCTCTGTGGACTCAGGTAGATTTACCATAGACTAGTGGGAGCCCCACAACGCTTCCTAGACATCCATTGAGGGGCTCTATGCACATTAAAAAAAAAAAAAATTCATAGGAGGCTCTCTAGAGTTCACAACACTTACTATCCTCAATTCAAGTCGCCAACCACTCGTGGGAGCCCCATAAGGCATTCTAGATACTCATAAGAGCTCTATACGCTCCAAAATATTGTACGAGGGTTTCAAGAGTCCACGACGCTCCATAGACTCAGTTAGAGTCACCATAGACTGGTGGGTGCCTCACAACGCTGCCTAGACATCCACTGAGGTTCAATACACGTAGAAAAATTCATAGGAGGCTCTCTAGAGCTCACAACACTCGCTATACCCAATTAGGGTCATTAAACACTCGTGGGAGCCTCACAACGGTTTCTAGATAACCATAGGAGCTCTATACGCTCCGAAATATCGTAGGGGGCTTTCTAGAGTCCATGACGCTCTGTAGATTTTGTAAGAGTCACCATAGACTGGTGGGAGCATCACAACGCTTCCTAGACATCCATTGAGGCTCTATACTCAAAAAAAATTCATAGGAGGCTCTCTAGAGTTCGCAACACTCACTATACTCAATTAGAGTCATCGAAGACTCGTGGGAGCCTCAAAACGCTTTCTAGATAACCGTAAGAGCTTTATATGCTCCAAAATATCGTAGGAGGCTTTCTAGAGACCATGACGCTCTGTAGACTCAAGTAGATTTACCATAGACCCCACAACGCTTCCTAGACATCCATTGAGGCTCTATACACATTAAAAAAATAATTCATAGGAGGCTCCCTAGAGTTCACAACAGTTTCTATGCTCAATTATGGCAGTCAAACACACGTTGGAGCCTCATAACACTTTCTAGATACCCGTAGGAGCTCTATACGCTCGAAAATATCGTAGGAGGCTTTCTAGAGTCCACGACGCTCTGTAGACTCAGTTAGAGTCACCATAGACTGGTGGGAGCCTCACAACGCTTCCTAGACATTCATTGAGGCTCTATACTCAAAAAAAAATTCATAGGGGGCTCTCTAGAGTTCGCAACGCTCACTATGCTCAATTAGAGTCATCGAAGACTCGTGGGAGCCTCACAACGCTTTCTAGATAACCGTAAGAGCTCTACACGCTCCAAAATACCGTAGGAGGCTTTCTAGAGACCATGAGGCTCTTTAGACTCAGTTAGATTTACCATAGACTGGTGGGAGCCCCACAACACTTCCTAGAAATCCATTGAGGCTCTATGCACATTAAAAAAAAAAAAAAATTCATAGGAGGCTCTCTAGAGTTCGCAACGCTCACTATGCTTAATTAGAGTCATCGAAGACTCGTGGGAGCCTCACAACGCTATCTAGATAACCGTAAGAGCTCTATACGCTCCAAAATACCGTAGGAGGCTTTCTAGAGACCATGAGGCTCTGTAGACTCAGTTAGATTTACCATAGACTGGTGGGAGCCCCACAACACTTCCTCGACATCCATTGAGGCTCTTTGCACATTAAAAAAAAAAAAAATTCAGAGGAGGCTCTCTAGAGTTCGCAACGCTCACTATGCTTAATTAGAGTCATCGAAGACTCGTGGGAGCCTCACAACGCTATTTAGATAACCGTAAGAGCTCTATACGCTCCAAAATACTGTAGGAGGCTTTCAGAGACCATGAGGCTCTGTAGACTCAGTTAGATTTACCATAGACTGGTGGGAGCCCCACAACGCTTCCTAGACATCCATTGAGGCTCTATGCACATTAAAAAAAAAAAAAATTCATAGGAGGCTCTGTAGAGTTCACAATACTCACTATCCTCAATTCAAGTCGCCAAACACTCGTGGGAGCCTCATAACGCTTTCTAGGTACTCATAAGAGCTCTATACGCTCCAAAATATCGTACGAGGGTTTCAAGAGTCCACGACGCTCCATAGACTCAGTTAGAGTCACCATAGATTGGTGGGTGCCTCACAACGCTGCCTAGACATCCACTGAGGTTCAATACACGTAGAAAAATTCATAGGAGGCTCTCTAGAGCTCACAACACTCGCTATACCAATTAGAGTCATTAAACACTCGTGGGAGCCTCAAAACGCTTTCTAGATAACCGTAAGAGCTTTATATGCTCCAAAATATCGTAGGAGGCTTTCTAGAGTCCATGACGCTCTATAGACTCAGGTAGATTTACCATAGACCCCACAACGCTTCCTAGACATCCATTGAGGCTCTATACACATTAAAAAAATAATTCATAGGAGGCTCCCTAGAGTTCACAACAGTTTCTATGCTCAATTATGGCAGTCAAACACACGTTGGAGCCTCATAACACTTTCTAGATACCCGTAGGAGCTCTATACGCTCGAAAATATCGTAGGAGGCTTTCTAGAGTCCACGACGCTCTGTAGACTCAGTTAGAGTCACCATAGACTGGTGGGAGCCTCACAACGCTTCCTAGACATTCATTGAGGCTCTATACTAAAAAAAAAATTCATAGGGGGCTCTCTAGAGTTCGCAACGCTCACTATGCTCAATTAGAGTCATCGAAGACTCGTGGGAGCCTCACAACACTTTCTAGATAACCGTAAGAGCTCTACACGCTCCAAAATACCGTAGGAGGCTTTCTAGAGACCATGAGGCTCTTTAGACTCAGTTAGATTTACCATAGACTGGTGGGAGCCCCACAACACTTCCTCGACATCCACTGAGGCTCTATGCACATTAAAAAAAAAAAAATTCAGAGGAGGCTCTCTAGAGTTCGCAACGCTCACTATGCTTAATTAGAGTCATGGAAGACTCGTGGGAGCCTCACAACGCTATTTAGATAACCGTAAGAGCTCTATACGCTCCAAAATACTGTAGGAGGCTTTCAGAGACCATGAGGCTCTGTAGACTCAGTTAGATTTACCATAGACTGGTGGGAGCCCCACAACGCTTCCTAGACATCCATTGAGGCTCTATGCACATTAAAAAAAAAAAAAATTCATAGGAGGCTCTGTAGAGTTCACAATACTCACTATCCTCAATTCAAGTCGCCAAACACTCGTGGGAGCCTCATAACGCTTTCTAGGGATTTGGATTTGCTCAAGTTGGGGTCTTCAACTTGACGCTCAATTTAGCATTAGATTTCGGACACGTGGGGGATGCAATTATCAACGGTTGGGATGAAGAAACTTTAGCATTTGTAGGAGAAGCCCAACCGTTGATAATTGCATCCCCCCACGTGTCCAAAATCTAACGCTAAATTGAACGTCAAGTTAAAGACCCCAACTTGAGCAAATCCCAATCCGCTTTCTAGGTACTCATAAGAGCTCTATACGCTCCAAAATATCGTACGAGGGTTTCAAGAGTCCACGACGCTCCATAGACTCAGTTAGAGTCACCATAGATTGGTGGGTGCCTCACAACGCTGCCTAGACATCCACTGAGGTTCAATACACGTAGAAAAATTCATAGGAGGCTCTCTAGAGCTCACAACACTCGCTATACCAATTAGAGTCATTAAACACTCGTGGGAGCCTCAAAACGCTTTCTAGATAACCGTAAGAGCTTTATATGCTCCAAAATATCGTAGGAGGCTTTCTAGAGTCCATGACGCTCTGTAGACTCAGGTAGATTTACCATAGACCCCACAACGCTTCCTAGACATCCATTGAGGCTCTATACACATTAAAAAAATAATTCATAGGAGGCTCCCTAGAGTTCACAACAGTTTCTATGCTCAATTATGGCAGTCAAACACACGTTGGAGCCTCATAACACTTTCTAGATACCCGTAGGAGCTCTATACGCTCGAAAATATCGTAGGAGGCTTTCTAGAGTCCACGACGCTCTGTAGACTCGGTTAGAGTCACCATAGACTGGTGGGAGCCTCACAACGCTTCCTAGACATTCATTGAGGCTCTATACTCAAAAAAAAATTCATAGGGGGCTCTCTAGACTTCGCAACGCTCACTATGCTCAATTAGAGTCATCGAAGACTCGTGGGAGCCTCACAACGCTTTCTAGATAACCGTAAGAGCTCTATACGCTCCAAAATACCGTAGGAGGCTTTCTAGAGACCATGAGGCTCTGTAGGCTCAGGTAGATTTACCATAGACTGGTGGGAGCCCCACAACGCTTCCTAGACATCCATTGAGGCTCTATGCACATTAAAAAAAAGAAATTCATTGGAGGCTCTCTAGAGTTCACAACACTCACTATCCTCTATTCAAGTCGCCAAACACTCGTGGGAGCCTCATAACGCTTTCTAGATACTCATAAGAGCTCTATATGCTCCAAAATATCGTACGAGGGTTTCAAGAGTCCATGACGCTCCGTAGACTCAGTTAGAGTAACCATAGACTGGTGGGTGCCTCGCAACGCTGCCTAGACATCCATTGAGGTTCAATACACGTAAAAAAATTTATAGGAGGCTCTCTAGAGCTCACAACACCCGCTATACTAAATTGGAGTCATCAAACACTCGCGGGAGCCTTAAAACGCTTTCTAGATACCCATAGGAGCACTATAAATTGCAAAAAAATTGTAGCAAGCTTTCAAGAGTCCATGTTTCCCTCTAGACATAATAAAAGTAGCCGTAGACACGTGGAAGCCCCACAACGCTTTCTAAACATCCAATGAGGCCTTATACACCTAAAAAAAAAAATTCATTGGAGGCTCTCTAGAGTTCACAACACTCACTAAACCCAATTTGAGTGGTTAAAGACTCGTGGGAGCCTCATAACGCTTCCAGATGCCCATAGGAGCTCTATACGCTTCAAAATATTTTAGGAAGCTTTCTCGAGTCCACGACGCTCTATAGACTCAGTTAGAGTCACCATAGACTGGTGGGAGCCTCACAACGCTTCCCAGCCACCCACTGAGGCTCTATACACATAAAAAAATTCTTAGGAGGCGCCCTATAGTTCAAAACGCTTGTTATACACAATTAGAGACGTCAAAGACTGGAGTAAGCGTCAAAACGCTTTCTAGACACCCATAGGAGCTGCATATGCTCCGAAATATCGTACGAGGCTTTCTAGAGTCCACGACGCTCTGTAGACTCAGTTAGAGTCACCATTGATTGGTGGGAGCCTCATAACGCTCCCTAGACATCCACTGAGGCTCTATACACGTAAATAAATTCTTAGGAGGCTCTCGAGAGTTCACAACGCTTGTTATACTCAGTTAGAGTCATCAAAGACTCGAGTAAGCCTCACTACGCTTTCTAGACCCATAGGAGCACTATACGCTCCGAAATATCGTAGGAAGCTTTCTAGAGTCCATGACGCTCTGTAGACTCAGCAAAAGTCACCATAGACTGGTGGGAGCATCACAACGCTTCCTAGACTTCCATTGAGGCTCTATACTCAAAAAAAAAAATCGTAGGAGGCTCTCTAGAGTTCGCAACGCTCACTATACTCAATTAGAGTCATCGAAGACTCGTGGGAGCCTCACAACGCTTTCTAGATAATCGTAAGAGCTTTATACGCTCCAAAATATCGTAGGAGGCTTTCTAGAGTCCATGACGCTCTGTAGACTCTGGTAGATTTACCATAGACCCCACAACGCTTCCTAGACATCTATTGAGGCTCTATACACATTAAAAAAATAATTCATAGGAGGCTCCCTAGAGTTCACAACAGTTGCCATGCTCAATTATGGCAGTCAAACACTTGTGGGAGCCTCATAACGCTTTCTAGATACCCGTAGGAGCTCTATACACTCCAAAATATCGTAGGAGGCTTTCTAGAGTCCACGATGCTCTGTAGACTCAGTTGGAGTCACTATAGACTGGTGGGAGCCTCACAACGCTTCCTAGACATCCATTGAGGCTCTATACTCAAAAACAAAATTCATAGGAGGCTCTCTAGAGTTCGCAACGCTCACTATACTCAATTAGAGTCATCGAAGACTCGTGGGAGCCTCACAACGCTATCTAGATAACCGTCAGAGCTCTATACGCTCCAAAATACCGTAGGAGGCTTTCTAGAGACCATGAGCCTCTGTAGACTCAGGTAGATTTACCATAGACTAGTGGGAGCCCCACAACGCTTCCTAGACATCCATTGAGGGGCTCCAAGCACATTAAAAAAAAAAAAAATTCGTAGGAGGCTCTCTAGAGTTCACAACACTTACTATCCTCAATTCAAGTCGCCAAACACTCGTGGGAGCCTCATAAGGCATTCTAGATACTCATAAGAGCTCTATACGCTCCAAAATATCGTACGAGGGTTTCAAGAGTCCACGACGCTCCATAGACTCAGTTAGAGTCACCATAGACTGGTGGGTGCCTCACAACGCTGCCTAGACATCCACTGAGGTTCAATACACGTAGAAAAATTCATAGGAGGCTCTCTAGAGCTCACAACACTCGCTATACCCAATTAGGGTCATTAAACACTCGTGGGAGCCTCACAACGGTTTCTACATAACTGTAGGAGCTCTATACGCTCCGAAATATCGTAGGGGGCTTTCTAGAGTCCATGACGCTCTGTAGATTCTGTAAGAGTCACCATAGACTAGTGGGAGCATCACAACGCTTCCTAGACATCCATTTAGGCTCTATACTCAAAAAAAATTCATAGGAGGCTCTCTAGAGTTCGCAACACTCACTATACTCAATTAGAGTCATCGAAGACTCGTGGGAGCCTCAAAACGCTTTATAGATAACCGTAAGAGCTTTATATGCTCCAAAATATCGTAGGAGGCTTTCTAGAGTCCATGACGCTCTGTAGACTCAGGTAGATTTACCGTAGACCCCACAACGCTTCCTAGACATCCATTGAGGCTCTATACACATTAAAAAAATAATTCATAGGAGGCTCCCTAGAGTTCACAACAGTTTCTATGCTCAATTATGGCAGTCAAACACACGTTGGAGCCTCATAACACTTTCTAGATACCCGTAGGAGCTCTATACGCTCGAAAATATCGTAGGAGGCTTTCTAGAGTCCACGACGCTCTGTAGACTCAGTTAGAGTCACCATAGACTGGTGGGAGCCTCACAACGCTTCCTAGACATTCATTGAGGCTCTATACTAAAAAAAAAATTCATAGGGGGCTCTCTAGAGTTCGCAACGCTCACTATGCTCAATTAGAGTCATCGAAGACTCGTGGGAGCCTCACAACACTTTCTAGATAACCGTAAGAGCTCTACACGCTCCAAAATACCGTAGGAGGCTTTCTAGAGACCATGAGGCTCTTTAGACTCAGTTAGATTTACCATAGACTGGTGGGAGCCCCACAACACTTCCTCGACATCCACTGAGGCTCTATGCACATTAAAAAAAAAAAAATTCAGAGGAGGCTCTCTAGAGTTCGCAACGCTCACTATGCTTAATTAGAGTCATGGAAGACTCGTGGGAGCCTCACAACGCTATTTAGATAACCGTAAGAGCTCTATACGCTCCAAAATACTGTAGGAGGCTTTCAGAGACCATGAGGCTCTGTAGACTCAGTTAGATTTACCATAGACTGGTGGGAGCCCCACAACGCTTCCTAGACATCCATTGAGGCTCTATGCACATTAAAAAAAAAAAAAATTCATAGGAGGCTCTGTAGAGTTCACAATACTCACTATCCTCAATTCAAGTCGCCAAACACTCGTGGGAGCCTCATAACGCTTTCTAGGTACTCATAAGAGCTCTATACGCTCCAAAATATCGTACGAGGGTTTCAAGAGTCCACGACGCTCCATAGACTCAGTTAGAGTCACCATAGATTGGTGGGTGCCTCACAACGCTGCCTAGACATCCACTGAGGTTCAATACACGTAGAAAAATTCATAGGAGGCTCTCTAGAGCTCATAACATTCGCTATAGCAATTAGAGTCATTAAACACTCGTGGGAGCCTCAAAACGCTTTCTAGATAACCGTAAGAGCTTTATATGCTCCAAAATATCGTAGGAGGCTTTCTAGAGTCCATGACGCTCTGTAGACTCAGGTAGATTTACCATAGACCCCACAACGCTTCCTAGACATCCATTGAGGCTCTATACACATTAAAAAAATAATTCATAGGAGGCTCCCTAGAGTTCACAATAGTTTCTATGCTCAATTATGGCAGTCAAACACACGTTGGAGCCTCATAACACTTTCTAGATACCCGTAGGAGCTCTATACGCTCGAAAATATCGTAGGAGGCTTTCTAGAGTCCACGACGCTCTGTAGACTCAGTTAGAGTCACCATAGACTGGTGGGAGCCTCACAACGCTTCCTAGACATTCATTGAGGCTCTATACTCAAAAAAAAATTCATAGGGGGCTCTCTAGACTTCGCAACGCTCACTATGCTCAATTAGAGTCATCGAAGACTCGTGGGAGCCTCACAACGCTTTCTAGATAACCGTAAGAGCTCTATACGCTCCAAAATACCGTAGGAGGCTTTCTAGAGACCATGAGGCTCTGTAGGCTCAGGTAGATTTACCATAGACTGGTGGGAGCCCCACAACGCTTCCTAGACATCCATTGAGGCTCTATGCACATTAAAAAAAAGAAATTCATAGGAGGCTCTCTAGAGTTCACAACACTCACTATCCTCAATTCAAGTCGCCAAACACTCGTGGGAGCCTCATAAGGCATTCTAGATACTCATAAGAGCTCTATATGCTCCAAAATATCGTACGAGGGTTTCAAGAGTCCACGACGCTCCGTAGACTCAGTTAGAGTAACCATAGACTGGTGGGTGCCTCGCAACGCTGCCTAGACATCCATTGAAGTTCAATACACGTAAAAAAATTTATAGGAGGCTCTCTAGAGCTCACAACACCCGCTATACTAAATTGGAGTCATCAAACACTCGCGGGAGCCTTAAAACGCTTTCTAGATACCCATAGGAGCACTATAAATGGCAAAAAAATTGTAGCAAGCTTTCAAGAGTCCATGTTTCCCTCTAGACATAATAAAAGTAGCCGTAGACACGTGGAAGCCCCACAACGCTTTCTAAACATCCAATGAGGCCTTATACACCTAAAAAAAAAATTCATTGGAGGCTCTCTAGAGTTCACAACACTCACTAAACCCAATTTGAGTGGTTAAAGACTCGTGGGAGCCTCATAACGCTTCCAGATACCCATAGGAGCTCTATACGCTTCAAAATATTTTAGGAAGCTTTCTCGAGTCCACGACGCTCTATAAACTCAGTTAGAGTCACCATAGACTGGTGGGAGCCTCATAACGCTTCCCAGCCACCCACTGAGGCTCTATACACATTAAAAAATTCTTAGGAGGCGCCCTATAGTTCAAAACGCTTGTTATACACAATTAGAGACGTCAAAGACTGGAGTAAGCGTCAAAATGCTTTCTAGACACCCATAGGAGCTGCATATGCTCCGAAATATCGTACGAGGCTTTCTAGAGTCCACGACGCTCTGTAGACTCAGTTAGAGTCACCATTGATTGGTGGGAGCCTCATAACGCTCCCTAGACATCCACTGAGGCTCTATACACGTAAATAAATTCTTAGGAGGCTCTCGAGAGTTCACAACGCTTGTTATACTCAGTTAGAGTCATCAAAGACTCGAGTAAGCCTCACTACGCTTTCTAGACCCATAGGAGCACTATACGCTCCGAAATATCGTAGGAGGCTTTCTAGAGTCCATGACGCTCTGTAGACTCAGCAAGAGTCACCATAGAGTGGTGGGAGCATCACAACGCTTCCTAGACTTCCATTGAGGCTCTATACTCAAAAAAAAATTCGTAGGAGGCTCTCTAGAGTTCGCAACGATCACTATACTCAATTAGAGTCATCGAAGACTCGTGGGAGCCTCACAACGCTTTCTAGATAACCGTAAGAGCTTTATACGCTCCAAAATATCGTAGGAGGCTTTCTAGAGTCCATGACGCTCTGTAGACTTAGGTAGATTTACCATAGACCCCACAACGCTTCCTAGACATCCATTGAGGCTCTATACACATTAAAAAAAATAATTCATAGGAGGCTCCCTAGAGTTCACAACAGTTGCCATGCTCTATTATGGCAGTCAAACACTTGTGGGAGCCTCATAACGCTTTCTAGATACCCGTAGGAGCTCTATACGCTCCAAAATATCGTAGGAGGCTTTCTAGAGTCCACGATGCTCTGTAGACTCAGTTAGAGTCACCATAGACTTGTGGGAGCCTCACAACGCTTCCTAGACATCCATTGAGGCTCTATACTCAAAAACAAAATTCATAGGAGGCTCTCTAGAGTTCGCAACGCTCACTATACTCAATTAGAGTCATCGAAGACTCGTGGGAGCCTCACAACGCTATCTAGATAACCGTAAGAGCTCTATACGCTCCAAAATACCGTAGGAGGCTTTCTAGAGACCATGAGCCTCTGTAGACTCAGGTAGATTTACCATAGACTAGTGGGAGCCCCACAACGCTTCCTAGACATCCATTGAGGGGCTCCAAGCACATTAAAAAAAAAAAAATTCGTAGGAGGCTCTCTAGAGTTCACAACACTTACTATCCTCAATTCAAGTCGCCAAACACTCGTGGGAGCCTCATAAGGCATTCTAGATACTCATAAGAGCTCTATACGCTCCAAAATATCGTACGAGGGTTTCAAGAGTCCACGACGCTCCATAGACTCAGTTAGAGTCACCATAGACTGGTGGGTGCCTCACAACGCTGCCTAGACATCCACTGAGGTTCAATACACGTAGAAAAATTCATAGGAGGCTCTCTAGAGCTCACAACACTCGCTATACCCAATTAGGGTCATTAAACACTCGTGGGAGCCTCACAACGGTTTCTACATAACCGTAGGAGCTCTATACGCTCCGAAATATCGTAGGGGGCTTTCTAGAGTCCATGACGCTCTGTAGATTCTGTAAGAGTCACCATAGACTAGTGGGAGCATCACAACGCTTCCTAGACATCCATTGAGGCTCTATACTCAAAAAAAATTCATAGGAGGCTCTCTAGAGTTCGCAACACTCACTATACTCAATTAGAGTCATCGAAGACTCGTGGGAGCCTCAAAACGCTTTCTAGATAACCGTAAGAGCTTTATATGCTCCAAAATATCGTAGGAGGCTTTCTAGAGTCCATGACGCTCTGTAGACTCAGGTAGATTTACCGTAGACCCCACAACGCTTCCTAGACATCCATTGAGGCTCTATACACATTAAAAAAATAATTCATAGGAGGCTCCCTAGAGTTCACAACAGTTTCTATGCTCAATTATGGCAGTCAAACACACGTTGGAGCCTCATAACACTTTCTAGATACTCGTAGGAGCTCTATACGCTCGAAAATATCGTAGGAGGCTTTCTGGAGTCCACGACGCTCTGTAGACTCAGTTAGAGTCACCATAGACTGGTGGGAGCCTCACAACGCTTCCTAGACATTCATTGAGGCTCTATACTCAAAAAAAAATTCATAGGGGGCTCTCTAGAGTTCGCAACGCTCACTATGCTCAATTACAGTCATCGAAGACTCGTGGGAGCCTCACAACGCTTTCTAGATAACCGTAAGAGCTCTACACGCTCCAAAATACCGTAGGAGGCTTTCTAGAGACCATGAGGCTCTTTAGACTCAGTTAGATTTACCATAGACTGGTGGGAGCCCCACAACACTTCCTAGACATCCATTGAGGCTCTATGCACATTAAAAAAAAAAAAAAAAATTCATAGGAGGCTCTCTAGAGTTCGCAACGCTCACTATGCTTAATTAGAGTCATCGAAGACTCGTGGGAGCCTCACAACGCTATCTAGATAACCGTAAGAGCTCTATACGCTCCAAAATACCGTAGGAGGCTTTCTAGAGACCATGAGGCTCTGTAGACTCAGTTAGATTTACCATAGACTGGTGGGAGCCCCACAACACTTCCTCGACATCCATTGAGGCTCTATGCACATTAAAAAAAAAAAAAAAATTCATAGGAGGCTCTCTAGAGTTCGCAACGCTCACTATGCTTAATTAGAGTCATCGAAGACTCGTGGGAGCCTCACAACGCTATTTAGATAACCGTAAGAGCTCTATACGCTCCAAAATACTGTAGGAGGCTTTCAGAGACCATGAGGCTCTGTAGACTCAGTTAGATTTACCATAGACTGGTGGGAGCCCCACAACGCTTCCTAGACATCCATTGAGGCTCTATGCACATTAAAAAAAAAAAAATTCATAGGAGGCTCTGTAGAGTTCACAATACTCACTATCCTCAATTCAAGTCGCCAAACACTCGTGGGAGCCTCATAACGCTTTCTAGGTACTCATAAGAGCTCTATACGCTCCAAAATATCGTACGAGGGTTTCAAGAGTCCACGACGCTCTGTAGACTCAGGTAGATTTACCATAGACCCCACAACGCTTCCTAGACATCCATTGAGGCTCTATACACATTAAAAAAATAATTCATAGGAGGCTCCCTAGAGTTCACAACAGTTTCTATGCTCAATTATGGCAGTCAAACACACGTTGGAGCCTCATAACACTTTCTAGATACCCGTAGGAGCTCTATACGCTCGAAAATATCGTAGGAGGCTTTCTAGAGTCCACGACGCTCTGTAGACTCGGTTAGAGTCACCATAGACTGGTGGGAGCCTCACAACGCTTCCTAGACATTCATTGAGGCTCTATACTCAAAAAAAAATTCATAGGGGGCTCTCTAGACTTCGCAACGCTCACTATGCTCAATTAGAGTCATCGAAGACTCGTGGGAGCCTCACAACGCTTTCTAGATAACCGTAAGAGCTCTATACGCTCCAAAATACCGTAGGAGGCTTTCTAGAGACCATGAGGCTCTGTAGGCTCAGGTAGATTTACCATAGACTGGTGGGAGCCCCACAACGCTTCCTAGACATCCATTGAGGCTCTATGCACATTAAAAAAAAGAAATTCATTGGAGGCTCTCTAGAGTTCACAACACTCACTATCCTCTATTCAAGTCGCCAAACACTCGTGGGAGCCTCATAACGCTTTCTAGATACTCATAAGAGCTCTATATGCTCCAAAATATCGTACGAGGGTTTCAAGAGTCCACGACGCTCCGTAGACTCAGTTAGAGTAACCATAGACTGGTGGGTGCCTCGCAACGCTGCCTAGACATCCATTGAGGTTCAATACACGTAAAAAAATTTATAGGAGGCTCTCTAGAGCTCACAACACCCGCTATACTAAATTGGAGTCATCAAACACTCGCGGGAGCCTTAAAACGCTTTCTAGATACCCATAGGAGCACTATAAATTGCAAAAAAATTGTAGCAAGCTTTCAAGAGTCCATGTTTCCCTCTAGACATAATAAAAGTAGCCGTAGACACGTGGAAGCCCCACAACGCTTTCTAAACATCCAATGAGGCCTTATACACCTAAAAAAAAAAATTCATTGGAGGCTCTCTAGAGTTCACAACACTCACTAAACCCAATTTGAGTGGTTAAAGACTCGTGGGAGCCTCATAACGCTTCCAGATACCCATAGGAGCTCTATACGCTTCAAAATATTTTAGGAAGCTTTCTCGAGTCCACGACGCTCTATAGACTCAGTTAGAGTCACCATAGACTGGTGGGAGCCTCACAACGCTTCCCAGCCACCCACTGAGGCTCTATACACATAAAAAAATTCTTAGGAGGCGCCCTATAGTTCAAAACGCTTGTTATACACAATTAGAGACGTCAAAGACTGGAGTAAGCGTCAAAACGCTTTCTAGACACCCATAGGAGCTGCATATGCTCCGAAATATCGTACGAGGCTTTCTAGAGTCCACGACGCTCTGTAGACTCAGTTAGAGTCACCATTGATTGGTGGGAGCCTCATAACGCTCCCTAGACATCCACTGAGGCTCTATACACGTAAATAAATTCTTAGGAGGCTCTCGAGAGTTCACAACGCTTGTTATACTCAGTTAGAGTCATCAAAGACTCGAGTAAGCCTCACTACGCTTTCTAGACCCATAGGAGCACTATACGCTCCGAAATATCGTAGGAGGCTTTCTAGAGTCCATGACGCTCTGTAGACTCAGCAAGAGTCACCATAGAGTGGTGGGAGCATCACAACGCTTCCTAGACTTCCATTGAGGCTCTATACTCAAAAAAAAAATTCGTAGGAGGCTCTCTAGAGTTCGCAACGATCACTATACTCAATTAGAGTCATCGAAGACTCGTGGGAGCCTCACAACGCTTTCTAGATAACCGTAAGAGCTTTATACGCTCCAAAATATCGTAGGAGGCTTTCTAGAGTCCATGACGCTCTGTAGACTTAGGTAGATTTACCATAGACCCCACAACGCTTCCTAGACATCCATTGAGGCTCTATACACATTAAAAAAAATAATTCATAGGAGGCTCCCTAGAGTTCACAACAGTTGCCATGCTCTATTATGGCAGTCAAACACTTGTGGGAGCCTCATAACGCTTTCTAGATACCCGTAGGAGCTCTATACGCTCCAAAATATCGTAGGAGGCTTTCTAGAGTCCACGATGCTCTGTAGACTCAGTTAGAGTCACCATAGACTTGTGGGAGCCTCACAACGCTTCCTAGACATCCATTGAGGCTCTATACTCAAAAACAAAATTCATAGGAGGCTCTCTAGAGTTCGCAACGCTCACTATGCTCAATTAGAGTCATCGAAGACTCGTGGGAGCCTCACAACGCTATCTAGATAACCGTGAGAGCTCTATACGCTCCAAAATACCGTAGGAGGCTTTCTAGAGACCATGAGGCTCTGTGGACTCAGGTAGATTTACCATAGACTAGTGGGAGCCCCACAACGCTTCCTAGACATCCATTGAGGGGCTCTATGCACATTAAAAAAAAAAAAAATTCATAGGAGGCTCTCTAGAGTTCACAACACTTACTATCCTCAATTCAAGTCGCCAAACACTCGTGGGAGCCTCATAAGGCATTCTAGATACTCATAAGAGCTCTATACGCTCCAAAATATTGTACGAGGGTTTCAAGAGTCCACGACGCTCCATAGACTCAGTTAGAGTCACCATAGACTGGTGGGTGCCTCACAACGCTGCCTAGACATCCACTGAGGTTCAATACACGTAGAAAAATTCATAGGAGGCTCTCTAGAGCTCACAACACTCGCTATACCCAATTAGGGTCATTAAACACTCGTGGGAGCCTCACAACGGTTTCTAGATAACCATAGGAGCTCTATACGCTCCCAAATATCGTAGGGGGCTTTCTAGAGTCCATGACGCTCTGTAGATTTTGTAAGAATCACCATAGACTGGTGGGAGCATCACAACGCTTCCTAGACATCCATTGAGGCTCTATACTCAAAAAAAATTCATAGGAGGCTCTCTAGAGTTCGCAACACTCACTATACTCAATTAGAGTCATCGAAGACTCGTGGGAGCCTCAAAACGCTTTCTAGATAACCGTAAGAGCTTTATATGCTCCAAAATATCGTAGGAGGCTTTCTAGAGACCATGACGCTCTGTAGACTCAAGTAGATTTACCATAGACCCCACAACGCTTCCTAGACATCCATTGAGGCTCTATACACATTAAAAAAATAATTCATAGGAGGCTCCCTAGAGTTCACAACAGTTTCTATGCTCAATTATGGCAGTCAAACACACGTTGGAGCCTCATAACACTTTCTAGATACCCGTAGGAGCTCTATACGCTCGAAAATATCGTAGGAGGCTTTCTAGAGTCCACGACGCTCTGTAGACTCAGTTAGAGTCACCATAGACTGGTGGGAGCCTCACAACGCTTCCTAGACATTCATTGAGGCTCTATACTCAAAAAAAAATTCATAGGGGGCTCTCTAGAGTTCGCAACGCTCACTATGCTCAATTGGAGTCATCGAAGACTCGTGGGAGCCTCACAACGCTTTCTAGATAACCGTAAGAGCTCTACACGCTCCAAAATACCGTAGGAGGCTTTCGAGAGACCATGAGGCTCTTTAGACTCAGTTAGATTTACCATAGACTGGTGGGAGCCCCACAACACTTCCTAGACATCCATTGAGGCTCTATGCACATTAAAAAAAAAAAAAAAAATTCATAGGAGGCTCTCTAGAGTTCGCAACGCTCACTATGCTTAATTAGAGTCATCGAAGACTCGTGGGAGCCTCACAACGCTATCTAGATAACCGTAAGAGCTCTATACGCTCCAAAATACCGTAGGAGGCTTTCTAGAGACCATGAGGCTCTGTAGACTCAGTTAGATTTACCATAGACTGGTGGGAGCCCCACAACACTTCCTCGACATCCATTGAGGCTCTATGCACATTAAAAAAAAAAAAAAATTCATAGGAGGCTCTCTAGAGTTCGCAACGCTCACTATGCTTAATTAGAGTCATCGAAGACTCGTGGGAGCCTCACAACGCTATTTAGATAACCGTAAGAGCTCTATACGCTCCAAAATACTGTAGGAGGCTTTCAGAGACCATGAGGCTCTGTAGACTCAGTTAGATTTACCATAGACTGGTGGGAGCCCCACAACGCTTCCTAGACATCCATTGAGGCTCTATGCACATTAAAAAAAAAAAAAATTCATAGGAGGCTCTGTAGAGTTCACAATACTCACTATCCTCAATTCAAGTCGCCAAACACTCGTGGGAGCCTCATAACGCTTTCTAGGTACTCATAAGAGCTCTATACGCTCCAAAATATCGTACGAGGGTTTCAAGAGTCCACGACGCTCCATAGACTCAGTTAGAGTCACCATAGATTGGTGGGTGCCTCACAACGCTGCCTAGACATCCACTGAGGTTCAATACACGTAGAAAAATTCATAGGAGGCTCTCTAGAGCTCACAACACTCGCTATACCAATTAGAGTCATTAAACACTCGTGGGAGCCTCAAAACGCTTTCTAGATAACCGTAAGAGCTTTATATGCTCCAAAATATCGTAGGAGGCTTTCTAGAGTCCATGACGCTCTGTAGACTCAGGTAGATTTACCGTAGACCCCACAACGCTTCCTAGACATCCATTGAGGCTCTATACACATTAAAAAAATAATTCATAGGAGGCTCCCTAGAGTTCACAACAGTTTCTATGCTCAATTATGGCAGTCAAACACACGTTGGAGCCTCATAACACTTTCTAGATACTCGTAGGAGCTCTATACGCTCGAAAATATCGTAGGAGGCTTTCTGGAGTCCACGACGCTCTGCAGACTCAGTTAGAGTCACCATAGACTGGTGGGAGCCTCACAACGCTTCCTAGACATTCATTGAGGCTCTATACTCAAAAAAAAATTCATAGGGGGCTCTCTAGAGTTCGCAACGCTCACTATGCTCAATTACAGTCATCGAAGACTCGTGGGAGCCTCACAACGCTTTCTAGATAACCGTAAGAGCTCTACACGCTCCAAAATACCGTAGGAGGCTTCTAGAGACCATGAGGCTCTTTAGACTCAGTTAGATTTACCATAGACTGGTGGGAGCCCCACAACACTTCCTAGACATCCATTGAGGCTCTATGCACATTAAAAAAAAAAAAAAATTCATAGGAGGCTCTCTAGAGTTCGCAACGCTCACTATGCTTAATTAGAGTCATCGAAGACTCGTGGGAGCCTCACAACGCTATCTAGATAACCGTAAGAGCTCTATACGCTCCAAAATACCGTAGGAGGCTTTCTAGAGACCATGAGGCTCTGTAGACTCAGTTAGATTTACCATAGACTGGTGGGAGCCCCACAACACTTCCTCGACATCCATTGAGGCTCTATGCACATTAAAAAAAAAAAAAAATTCATAGGAGGCTCTCTAGAGTTCGCAACGCTCACTATGCTTAATTAGAGTCATCGAAGACTCGTGGGAGCCTCACAACGCTATTTAGATAACCGTAAGAGCTCTATACGCTCCAAAATACTGTAGGAGGCTTTCAGAGACCATGAGGCTCTGTAGACTCAGTTAGATTTACCATAGACTGGTGGGAGCCCCACAACGCTTCCTAGACATCCATTGAGGCTCTATGCACATTAAAAAAAAAAAAATTCATAGGAGGCTCTGTAGAGTTCACAATACTCACTATCCTCAATTCAAGTCGCCAAACACTCGTGGGAGCCTCATAACGCTTTCTAGGTACTCATAAGAGCTCTATACGCTCCAAAATATCGTACGAGGGTTTCAAGAGTCCACGACGCTCTGTAGACTCAGGTAGATTTACCATAGACCCCACAACGCTTCCTAGACATCCATTGAGGCTCTATACACATTAAAAAAATAATTCATAGGAGGCTCCCTAGAGTTCACAACAGTTTCTATGCTCAATTATGGCAGTCAAACACACGTTGGAGCCTCATAACACTTTCTAGATACCCGTAGGAGCTCTATACGCTCGAAAATATCGTAGGAGGCTTTCTAGAGTCCACGACGCTCTGTAGACTCGGTTAGAGTCACCATAGACTGGTGGGAGCCTCACAACGCTTCCTAGACATTCATTGAGGCTCTATACTCAAAAAAAAATTCATAGGGGGCTCTCTAGACTTCGCAACGCTCACTATGCTCAATTAGAGTCATCGAAGACTCGTGGGAGCCTCACAACGCTTTCTAGATAACCGTAAGAGCTCTATACGCTCCAAAATACCGTAGGAGGCTTTCTAGAGACCATGAGGCTCTGTAGGCTCAGGTAGATTTACCATAGACTGGTGGGAGCCCCACAACGCTTCCTAGACATCCATTGAGGCTCTAT
Organism: Liquidambar formosana; assembly: GCA_039720395.1. Classification (NCBI taxonomy): domain Eukaryota; kingdom Viridiplantae; phylum Streptophyta; class Magnoliopsida; order Saxifragales; family Altingiaceae; genus Liquidambar; species Liquidambar formosana. The sequence continues at coordinate 258,838 of JBBPBK010000082.1, read as the reverse complement.
GCACATTAAAAAAAAGAAATTCATTGGAGGCTCTCTAGAGTTCACAACACTCACTATCCTCTATTCAAGTCGCCAAACACTCGTGGGAGCCTCATAACGCTTTCTAGATACTCATAAGAGCTCTATATGCTCCAAAATATCGTACGAGGGTTTCAAGAGTCCACGACGCTCCGTAGACTCAGTTAGAGTAACCATAGACTGGTGGGTGCCTCGCAACGCTGCCTAGACATCCATTGAGGTTCAATACACGTAAAAAAATTTATAGGAGGCTCTCTAGAGCTCACAACACCCGCTATACTAAATTGGAGTCATCAAACACTCGCGGGAGCCTTAAAACGCTTTCTAGATACCCATAGGAGCACTATAAATTGCAAAAAAAATTGTAGCAAGCTTTCAAGAGTCCATGTTTCCCTCTAGACATAATAAAAGTAGCCGTAGACACGTGGAAGCCCCACAACGCTTTCTAAACATCCAATGAGGCCTTATACACCTAAAAAAAAAAATTCATTGGAGGCTCTCTAGAGTTCACAACACTCACTAAACCCAATTTGAGTGGTTAAAGACTCGTGGGAGCCTCATAACGCTTCCAGATACCCATAGGAGCTCTATACGCTTCAAAATATTTTAGGAAGCTTTCTCGAGTCCACGACGCTCTATAGACTCAGTTAGAGTCACCATAGACTGGTGGGAGCCTCACAACGCTTCCCAGCCACCCACTGAGGCTCTATACACATAAAAAAATTCTTAGGAGGCGCCCTATAGTTCAAAACGCTTGTTATACACAATTAGAGACGTCAAAGACTGGAGTAAGCGTCAAAACGCTTTCTAGACACCCATAGGAGCTGCATATGCTCCGAAATATCGTACGAGGCTTTCTAGAGTCCACGACGCTCTGTAGACTCAGTTAGAGTCACCATTGATTGGTGGGAGCCTCATAACGCTCCCTAGACATCCACTGAGGCTCTATACACGTAAATAAATTCTTAGGAGGCTCTCGAGAGTTCACAACGCTTGTTATACTCAGTTAGAGTCATCAAAGACTCGAGTAAGCCTCACTACGCTTTCTAGACCCATAGGAGCACTATACGCTCCGAAATATCGTAGGAGGCTTTCTAGAGTCCATGACGCTCTGTAGACTCAGCAAGAGTCACCATAGACTGGTGGGAGCATCACAACGCTTCCTAGACTTCCATTGAGGCTCTATACTCAAAAAAAAAAATCGTAGGAGGCTCTCTAGAGTTCGCAACGCTCACTATACTCAATTAGAGTCATCGAAGACTCGTGGGAGCCTCACAACGCTTTCTAGATAACCGTAAGAGCTTTATACGCTCCAAAATATCGTAGGAGGCTTTCTAGAGTCCATGACGCTCTGTAGACTCTGGTAGATTTACCATAGACCCCACAACGCTTCCTAGACATCTATTGAGGCTCTATACACATTAAAAAAATAATTCATAGGAGGCTCCCTAGAGTTCACAACAGTTGCCATGCTCAATTATGGCAGTCAAACACTTGTGGGAGCCTCATAACGCTTTCTAGATACCCGTAGGAGCTCTATACACTCCAAAATATCGTAGGAGGCTTTCTAGAGTCCACGATGCTCTGTAGACTCAGTTGGAGTCACTATAGACTGGTGGGAGCCTCACAACGCTTCCTAGACATCCATTGAGGCTCTATACTCAAAAACAAAATTCATAGGAGGCTCTCTAGAGTTCGCAACGCTCACTATACTCAATTAGAGTCATCGAAGACTCGTGGGAGCCTCACAACGCTATCTAGATAACCGTAAGAGCTCTATACGCTCCAAAATACCGTAGGAGGCTTTCTAGAGACCATGAGCCTCTGTAGACTCAGGTAGATTTACCATAGACTAGTGGGAGCCCCACAACGCTTCCTAGACATCCATTGAGGGGCTCCAAGCACATTAAAAAAAAAAAAAATTCGTAGGAGGCTCTCTAGAGTTCACAACACTTACTATCCTCAATTCAAGTCGCCAAACACTCGTGGGAGCCTCATAAGGCATTCTAGATACTCATAAGAGCTCTATACGCTCCAAAATATCGTACGAGGGTTTCAAGAGTCCACGACGCTCCATAGACTCAGTTAGAGTCACCATAGACTGGTGGGTGCCTCACAACGCTGCCTAGACATCCACTGAGGTTCAATACACGTAGAAAAATTCATAGGAGGCTCTCTAGAGCTCACAACACTCGCTATACCCAATTAGGGTCATTAAACACTCGTGGGAGCCTCACAACGGTTTCTACATAACCGTAGGAGCTCTATACGCTCCGAAATATCGTAGGGGGCTTTCTAGAGTCCATGACGCTCTGTAGATTCTGTAAGAGTCACCATAGACTAGTGGGAGCATCACAACGCTTCCTAGACATCCATTGAGGCTCTATACTCAAAAAAAATTCATAGGAGGCTCTCTAGAGTTCGCAACACTCACTATACTCAATTAGAGTCATCGAAGACTCGTGGGAGCCTCAAAACGCTTTCTAGATAACCGTAAGAGCTTTATATGCTCCAAAATATCGTAGGAGGCTTTCTAGAGTCCATGACGCTCTGTAGACTCAGGTAGATTTACCGTAGACCCCACAACGCTTCCTAGACATCCATTGAGGCTCTATACACATTAAAAAAATAATTCATAGGAGGCTCCCTAGAGTTCACAACAGTTTCTATGCTCAATTATGGCAGTCAAACACACGTTGGAGCCTCATAACACTTTCTAGATACTCGTAGGAGCTCTATACGCTCGAAAATATCGTAGGAGGCTTTCTGGAGTCCACGACGCTCTGTAGACTCAGTTAGAGTCACCATAGACTGGTGGGAGCCTCACAACGCTTCCTAGACATTCATTGAGGCTCTATACTCAAAAAAAAATTCATAGGGGGCTCTCTAGAGTTCGCAACGCTCACTATGCTCAATTACAGTCATCGAAGACTCGTGGGAGCCTCACAACGCTTTCTAGATAACCGTAAGAGCTCTACACGCTCCAAAATACCGTAGGAGGCTTTCTAGAGACCATGAGGCTCTTTAGACTCAGTTAGATTTACCATAGACTGGTGGGAGCCCCACAACACTTCCTAGACATCCATTGAGGCTCTATGCACATTAAAAAAAAAAAAAAAATTCATAGGAGGCTCTCTAGAGTTCGCAACGCTCACTATGCTTAATTAGAGTCATCGAAGACTCGTGGGAGCCTCACAACGCTATCTAGATAACCGTAAGAGCTCTATACGCTCCAAAATACCGTAGGAGGCTTTCTAGAGACCATGAGGCTCTGTAGACTCAGTTAGATTTACCATAGACTGGTGGGAGCCCCACAACACTTCCTCGACATCCATTGAGGCTCTATGCACATTAAAAAAAAAAAAAAATTCATAGGAGGCTCTCTAGAGTTCGCAACGCTCACTATGCTTAATTAGAGTCATCGAAGACTCGTGGGAGCCTCACAACGCTATTTAGATAACCGTAAGAGCTCTATACGCTCCAAAATACTGTAGGAGGCTTTCAGAGACCATGAGGCTCTGTAGACTCAGTTAGATTTACCATAGACTGGTGGGAGCCCCACAACGCTTCCTAGACATCCATTGAGGCTCTATGCACATTAAAAAAAAAAAAATTCATAGGAGGCTCTGTAGAGTTCACAATACTCACTATCCTCAATTCAAGTCGCCAAACACTCGTGGGAGCCTCATAACGCTTTCTAGGTACTCATAAGAGCTCTATACGCTCCAAAATATCGTACGAGGGTTTCAAGAGTCCACGACGCTCCATAGACTCAGTTAGAGTCACCATAGATTGGTGGGTGCCTCACAACACTACCTAGACATCCACTGAGGTTCAATACACGTAGAAAAATTCATAGGAGGCTCTCTAGAGCTCACAACACTCGCTATACCAATTAGAGTCATTAAACACTCGTGGGAGCCTCAAAACGCTTTCTAGATAACCGTAAGAGCTTTATATGCTCCAAAATATCGTAGGAGGCTTTCTAGAGTCCATGACGCTCTGTAGACTCAGGTAGATTTACCATAGACCCCACAACGCTTCCTAGACATCCATTGAGGCTCTATACACATTAAAAAAATAATTCATAGGAGGCTCCCTAGAGTTCACAACAGTTTCTATGCTCAATTATGGCAGTCAAACACACGTTGGAGCCTCATAACACTTTCTAGATACCCATAGGAGCTCTATACGCTCGAAAATATCGTAGGAGGCTTTCTAGAGTCCACGACGCTCTGTAGACTCGGTTAGAGTCACCATAGACTGGTGGGAGCCTCACAACGCTTCCTAGACATTCATTGAGGCTCTATACTCAAAAAAAAATTCATAGGGGGCTCTCTAGACTTCGCAACGCTCACTATGCTCAATTAGAGTCATCGAAGACTCGTGGGAGCCTCACAACGCTTTCTAGATAACCGTAAGAGCTCTATACGCTCCAAAATACCGTAGGAGGCTTTCTAGAGACCATGAGGCTCTGTAGGCTCAGGTAGATTTACCATAGACTGGTGGGAGCCCCACAACGCTTCCTAGACATCCATTGAGGCTCTATGCACATTAAAAAAAAGAAATTCATTGGAGGCTCTCTAGAGTTCACAACACTCACTATCCTCTATTCAAGTCGCCAAACACTCGTGGGAGCCTCATAACGCTTTCTAGATACTCATAAGAGCTCTATATGCTCCAAAATATCGTACGAGGGTTTCAAGAGTCCACGACGCTCCGTAGACTCAGTTAGAGTAACCATAGACTGGTGGGTGCCTCGCAACGCTGCCTAGACATCCATTGAGGTTCAATACACGTAAAAAAATTTATAGGAGGCTCTCTAGAGCTCACAACACCCGCTATACTAAATTGGAGTCATCAAACACTCGCGGGAGCCTTAAAACGCTTTCTAGATACCCATAGGAGCACTATAAATTGCAAAAAAATTGTAGCAAGCTTTCAAGAGTCCATGTTTCCCTCTAGACATAATAAAAGTAGCCGTAGACACGTGGAAGCCCCACAACGCTTTCTAAACATCCAATGAGGCCTTATACACCTAAAAAAAAAAATTCATTGGAGGCTCTCTAGAGTTCACAACACTCACTAAACCCAATTTGAGTGGTTAAAGACTCGTGGGAGCCTCATAACGCTTCCAGATACCCATAGGAGCTCTATACGCTTCAAAATATTTTAGGAAGCTTTCTCGAGTCCACGACGCTCTATAGACTCAGTTAGAGTCACCATAGACTGGTGGGAGCCTCACAACGCTTCCCAGCCACCCACTGAGGCTCTATACACATAAAAAAATTCTTAGGAGGCGCCCTATAGTTCAAAACGCTTGTTATACACAATTAGAGACGTCAAAGACTGGAGTAAGCGTCAAAACGCTTTCTAGACACCCATAGGAGCTGCATATGCTCCGAAATATCGTACGAGGCTTTCTAGAGTCCACGACGCTCTGTAGACTCAGTTAGAGTCACCATTGATTGGTGGGAGCCTCATAACGCTCCCTAGACATCCACTGAGGCTCTATACACGTAAATAAATTCTTAGGAGGCTCTCGAGAGTTCACAACGCTTGTTATACTCAGTTAGAGTCATCAAAGACTCGAGTAAGCCTCACTATGCTTTCTAGACCCATAGGAGCACTATACGCTCCGAAATATCGTAGGAGGCTTTCTAGAGTCCATGACGCTCTGTAGACTCAGCAAGAGTCACCATAGACTGGTGGGAGCATCACAACGCTTCCTAGACTTCCATTGAGGCTCTATACTCAAAAAAAAAAATCGTAGGAGGCTCTCTAGAGTTCGCAACGCTCACTATACTCAATTAGAGTCATCGAAGACTCGTGGGAGCCTCACAACGCTTTCTAGATAACCGTAAGAGCTTTATACGCTCCAAAATATCGTAGGAGGCTTTCTAGAGTCCATGACGCTCTGTAGACTCTGGTAGATTTACCATAGACCCCACAACGCTTCCTAGACATCTATTGAGGCTCTATACACATTAAAAAAATAATTCATAGGAGGTTCCCTAGAGTTCACAACAGTTGCCATGCTCAATTATGGCAGTCAAACACTTGTGGGAGCCTCATAACGCTTTCTAGATACCCGTAGGAGCTCTATACGCTCCAAAATATCGTAGGAGGCTTTCTAGAGTCCACGATGCTCTGTAGACTCAGTTGGAGTCACTATAGACTGGTGGGAGCCTCACAACGCTTCCTAGACATCCATTGAGGCTCTATACTCAAAAACAAAATTCATAGGAGGCTCTCTAGAGTTCGCAACGCTCACTATACTCAATTAGAGTCATCGAAGACTCGTGGGAGCCTCACAACGCTATCTAGATAACCGTAAGACCTCTATACGCTCCAAAATACCGTAGGAGGCTTTCTAGAGACCATGAGCCTCTGTAGACTCAGGTAGATTTACCATAGACTAGTGGGAGCCCCACAACGCTTCCTAGACATCCATTGAGGGGCTCCAAGCACATTAAAAAAAAAAAAAAATTCGTAGGAGGCTCTCTAGAGTTCACAACACTCACTATCCTCAATTCAAGTCGCCAAACACTCGTGGGAGCCTCATAAGGCATTCTAGATACTCATAAGAGCTCTATACGCTCCAAAATATCGTACGAGGGTTTCAAGAGTCCACGACGCTCCATAGACTCAGTTAGAGTCACCATAGACTGGTGGGTGCCTCACAACGCTGCTTAGACATCCACTGAGGTTCAATACACGTAGAAAAATTCATAGGAGGCTCTCTAGAGCTCACAACACTCGCTATACCCAATTAGGGTCATTAAACACTCGTGGGAGCCTCACAACGGTTTCTACATAACCGTAGGAGCTCTATACGCTCCGAAATATCGTAGGGGGCTTTCTAGAGTCCATGACGCTCTGTAGATTCTGTAAGAGTCCACCATAGACTAGTGGGAGCATCACAACGCTTCCTAGACATCCATTGAGGCTCTATACTAAAAAAAAATTCATAGGAGGCTCTCTAGAGTTCGCAACACTCACTATACTCAATTAGAGTCATCGAAGACTCGTGGGAGCCTCAAAACGCTTTCTAGATAACCGTAAGAGCTTTATATGCTCCAAAATATCGTAGGAGGCTTTCTAGAGTCCATGACGCTCTGTAGACTCAGGTAGATTTACCGTAGACCCCACAACGCTTCCTAGACATCCATTGAGGCTCTATACACATTAAAAAAATAATTCATAGGAGGCTCCCTAGAGTTCACAACAGTTTCTATGCTCAATTATGGCAGTCAAACACACGTTGGAGCCTCATAACACTTTCTAGATACTCGTAGGAGCTCTATAGGCTCGAAAATATCGTAGGAGGCTTTCTGGAGTCCACGACGCTCTGTAGACTCAGTTAGAGTCACCATAGACTGGTGGGAGCCTCACAACGCTTCCTAGACATTCATTGAGGCTCTATACTCAAAAAAAAATTCATAGGGGGCTCTCTAGAGTTCGCAACGCTCACTATGCTCAATTACAGTCATCGAAGACTCGTGGGAGCCTCACAACGCTTTCTAGATAACCGTAAGAGCTCTACACGCTCCAAAATACCGTAGGAGGCTTTCTAGAGACCATGAGGCTCTTTAGACTCAGTTAGATTTACCATAGACTGGTGGGAGCCCCACAACACTTCCTAGACATCCATTGAGGCTCTATGCACATTAAAAAAAAAAAAAAAATTCATAGGAGGCTCTCTAGAGTTCGCAACGCTCACTATGCTTAATTAGAGTCATCGAAGACTCGTGGGAGCCTCACAACGCTATGTAGATAACCGTAAGAGCTCTATACGCTCCAAAATACCGTAGGAGGCTTTCTAGAGACCATGAGGCTCTGTAGACTCAGTTAGATTTACCATAGACTGGTGGGAGCCCCACAACACTTCCTCGACATCCATTGAGGCTCTATGCACATTAAAAAAAAAAAAAATTCATAGGAGGCTCTCTAGAGTTCGCAACGCTCACTATGCTTAATTAGAGTCATCGAAGACTCGTGGGAGCCTCACAACGCTATTTAGATAACCGTAAGAGCTCTATACGCTCCAAAATACTGTAGGAGGCTTTCAGAGACCATGAGGCTCTGTAGACTCAGTTAGATTTACCATAGACTGGTGGGAGCCCCACAACGCTTCCTAGACATCCATTGAGGCTCTATGCACATTAAAAAAAAAAAAATTCATAGGAGGCTCTGTAGAGTTCACAATACTCACTATCCTCAATTCAAGTCGCCAAACACTCGTGGGAGCCTCATAACGCTTTCTAGGTACTCATAAGAGCTCTATACGCTCCAAAATATCGTACGAGGGTTTCAAGAGTCCACGACGCTCCATAGACTCAGTTAGAGTCACCATAGATTGGTGGGTGCCCCACAACGCTGCCTAGACATCCACTGAGGTTCAATACACGTAGAAAAATTCATAGGAGGCTCTCTAGAGCTCACAACACTCGCTATACCAATTAGAGTCATTAAACACTCGTGGGAGCCTCAAAACGCTTTCTAGATAACCGTAAGAGCTTTATATGCTCCAAAATATCGTAGGAGGCTTTCTAGAGTCCATGACGCTCTGTAGACTCAGGTAGATTTACCATAGACCCCACAACGCTTCCTAGACATCCATTGAGGCTCTATACACATTAAAAAAATAATTCATAGGAGGCTCCCTAGAGTTCACAACAGTTTCTATGCTCAATTATGGCAGTCAAACACACGTTGGAGCCTCATAACACTTTCTAGATACCCGTAGGAGCTCTGTACGCTCGAAAATATCGTAGGAGGCTTTCTAGAGTCCACGACGCTCTATAGACTCGGTTAGAGTCACCATAGACTGGTGGGAGCCTCACAACGCTTCCTAGACATTCATTGAGGCTCTATACTCAAAAAAAAATTCATAGGGGGCTCTCTAGACTTCGCAACGCTCACTATGCTCAATTAGAGTCATCGAAGACTCGTGGGAGCCTCACAACGCTTTCTAGATAACCGTAAGAGCTCTATACGCTCCAAAATACCGTAGGAGGCTTTCTAGAGACCATGAGGCTCTGTAGGCTCAGGTAGATTTACCATAGACTGGTGGGAGCCCCACAACGCTTCCTAGACATCCATTGAGGCTCTATGCACATTAAAAAAAAGAAATTCATAGGAGGCTCTCTAGAGTTCACAACACTCACTATCCTCTATTCAAGTCGCCAAACACTCGTGGGAGCCTCATAACGCTTTCTAGATACTCATAAGAGCTCTATATGCTCCAAAATATCGTACGAGGGTTTCAAGAGTCCACGACGCTCCGTAGACTCAGTTAGAGTAACCATAGACTGGTGGGTGCCTCGCAACGCTGCCTAGACATCCATTGAGGTTCAATACACGTAAAAAAATTTATAGGAGGCTCTCTAGAGCTCACAACACCCGCTATACTAAATTGGAGTCATCAAACACTCGCGGGAGCCTTAAAACGCTTTCTAGATACCCATAGGAGCACTATAAATTGCAAAAAAATTGTAGCAAGCTTTCAAGAGTCCATGTTTCCCTCTAGACATAATAAAAGTAGCCGTAGACACGTGGAAGCCCCACAACGCTTTCTAAACATCCAATGAGGCCTTATACACCTAAAAAAAAAAATTCATTGGAGGCTCTCTAGAGTTCACAACACTCACTAAACCCAATTTGAGTGGTTAAAGACTCGTGGGAGCCTCATAACGCTTCCAGATACCCATAGGAGCTCTATACGCTTCAAAATATTTTAGGAAGCTTTCTCGAGTCCACGACGCTCTATAGACTCAGTTAGAGTCACCATAGACTGGTGGGAGCCTCACAACGCTTCCCAGCCACCCACTGAGGCTCTATACACATAAAAAAATTCTTAGGAGGCGCCCTATAGTTCAAAACGCTTGTTATACACAATTAGAGACGTCAAAGACTGGAGTAAGCGTCAAAACGCTTTCTAGACACCCATAGGAGCTGCATATGCTCCGAAATATCGTACGAGGCTTTCTAGAGTCCACGACGCTCTGTAGACTCAGTTAGAGTCACCATTGATTGGTGGGAGCCTCATAACGCTCCCTAGACATCCACTGAGGCTCTATACACGTAAATAAATTCTTAGGAGGCTCTCGAGAGTTCACAACGCTTGTTATACTCAGTTAGAGTCATCAAAGACTCGAGTAAGCCTCACTATGCTTTCTAGACCCATAGGAGCACTATACGCTCCGAAATATCGTAGGAGGCTTTCTAGAGTCCATGACGCTCTGTAGACTCAGCAAGAGTCACCATAGACTGGTGGGAGCATCACAACGCTTCCTAGACTTCCATTGAGGCTCTATACTCAAAAAAAAAAATCGTAGGAGGCTCTCTAGAGTTCGCAACGCTCACTATACTCAATTAGAGTCATCGAAGACTCGTGGGAGCCTCACAACGCTTTCTAGATAACCGTAAGAGCTTTATACGCTCCAAAATATCGTAGGAGGCTTTCTAGAGTCCATGACGCTCTGTAGACTCTGGTAGATTTACCATAGACCCCACAACGCTTCCTAGACATCTATTGAGGCTCTATACACATTAAAAAAATAATTCATAGGAGGTTCCCTAGAGTTCACAACAGTTGCCATGCTCAATTATGGCAGTCAAACACTTGTGGGAGCCTCATAACGCTTTCTAGATACCCGTAGGAGCTCTATACGCTCCAAAATATCGTAGGAGGCTTTCTAGAGTCCACGATGCTCTGTAGACTCAGTTGGAGTCACTATAGACTGGTGGGAGCCTCACAACGCTTCCTAGACATCCATTGAGGCTCTATACTCAAAAACAAAATTCATAGGAGGCTCTCTAGAGTTCGCAACGCTCACTATACTCAATTAGAGTCATCGAAGACTCGTGGGAGCCTCACAACGCTATCTAGATAACCGTAAGACCTCTATACGCTCCAAAATACCGTAGGAGGCTTTCTAGAGACCATGAGCCTCTGTAGACTCAGGTAGATTTACCATAGACTAGTGGGAGCCCCACAACGCTTCCTAGACATCCATTGAGGGGCTCCAAGCACATTAAAAAAAAAAAAAAATTCGTAGGAGGCTCTCTAGAGTTCACAACACTCACTATCCTCAATTCAAGTCGCCAAACACTCGTGGGAGCCTCATAAGGCATTCTAGATACTCATAAGAGCTCTATACGCTCCAAAATATCGTACGAGGGTTTCAAGAGTCCACGACGCTCCATAGACTCAGTTAGAGTCACCATAGACTGGTGGGTGCCTCACAACGCTGCTTAGACATCCACTGAGGTTCAATACACGTAGAAAAATTCATAGGAGGCTCTCTAGAGCTCACAACACTCGCTATACCCAATTAGGGTCATTAAACACTCGTGGGAGCCTCACAACGGTTTCTACATAACCGTAGGAGCTCTATACGCTCCGAAATATCGTAGGGGGCTTTCTAGAGTCCATGACGCTCTGTAGATTCTGTAAGAGTCACCATAGACTAGTGGGAGCATCACAACGCTTCCTAGACATCCATTGAGGCTCTATACTAAAAAAAAATTCATAGGAGGCTCTCTAGAGTTCGCAACACTCACTATACTCAATTAGAGTCATCGAAGACTCGTGGGAGCCTCAAAACGCTTTCTAGATAACCGTAAGAGCTTTATATGCTCCAAAATATCGTAGGAGGCTTTCTAGAGTCCATGACGCTCTGTAGACTCAGGTAGATTTACCGTAGACCCCACAACGCTTCCTAGACATCCATTGAGGCTCTATACACATTAAAAAAATAATTCATAGGAGGCTCCCTAGAGTTCACAACAGTTTCTATGCTCAATTATGGCAGTCAAACACACGTTGGAGCCTCATAACACTTTCTAGATACTCGTAGGAGCTCTATACGCTCGAAAATATCGTAGGAGGCTTTCTGGAGTCCACGACGCTCTGTAGACTCAGTTAGAGTCACCATAGACTGGTGGGAGCCTCACAACGCTTCCTAGACATTCATTGAGGCTCTATACTCAAAAAAAAATTCATAGGGGGCTCTCTAGAGTTCGCAACGCTCACTATGCTCAATTACAGTCATCGAAGACTCGTGGGAGCCTCACAACGCTTTCTAGATAACCGTAAGAGCTCTACACGCTCCAAAATACCGTAGGAGGCTTTCTAGAGACCATGAGGCTCTTTAGACTCAGTTAGATTTACCATAGACTGGTGGGAGCCCCACAACACTTCCTAGACATCCATTGAGGCTCTATGCACATTTAAAAAAAAAAAAAAATTCATAGGAGGCTCTCTAGAGTTCGCAACGCTCACTATGCTTAATTAGAGTCATCGAAGACTCGTGGGAGCCTCACAACGCTATGTAGATAACCGTAAGAGCTCTATACGCTCCAAAATACCGTAGGAGGCTTTCTAGAGACCATGAGGCTCTGTAGACTCAGTTAGATTTACCATAGACTGGTGGGAGCCCCACAACACTTCCTCGACATCCATTGAGGCTCTATGCACATTAAAAAAAAAAAAATTCATAGGAGGCTCTCTAGAGTTCGCAACGCTCACTATGCTTAATTAGAGTCATCGAAGACTCGTGGGAGCCTCACAACGCTATTTAGATAACCGTAAGAGCTCTATACGCTCCAAAATACTGTAGGAGGCTTTCAGAGACCATGAGGCTCTGTAGACTCAGTTAGATTTACCATAGACTGGTGGGAGCCCCACAACGCTTCCTAGACATCCATTGAGGCTCTATGCACATTAAAAAAAAAAAAATTCATAGGAGGCTCTGTAGAGTTCACAATACTCACTATCCTCAATTCAAGTCGCCAAACACTCGTGGGAGCCTCATAACGCTTTCTAGGTACTCATAAGAGCTCTATACGCTCCAAAATATCGTACGAGGGTTTCAAGAGTCCACGACGCTCCATAGACTCAGTTAGAGTCACCATAGATTGGTGGGTGCCCCACAACGCTGCCTAGACATCCACTGAGGTTCAATACACGTAGAAAAATTCATAGGAGGCTCTCTAGAGCTCACAACACTCGCTATACCAATTAGAGTCATTAAACACTCGTGGGAGCCTCAAAACGCTTTCTAGATAACCGTAAGAGCTTTATATGCTCCAAAATATCGTAGGAGGCTTTCTAGAGTCCATGACGCTCTGTAGACTCAGGTAGATTTACCATAGACCCCACAACGCTTCCTAGACATCCATTGAGGCTCTATACACATTAAAAAAATAATTCATAGGAGGCTCCCTAGAGTTCACAACAGTTTCTATGCTCAATTATGGCAGTCAAACACACGTTGGAGCCTCATAACACTTTCTAGATACCCGTAGGAGCTCTGTACGCTCGAAAATATCGTAGGAGGCTTTCTAGAGTCCACGACGCTCTATAGACTCGGTTAGAGTCACCATAGACTGGTGGGAGCCTCACAACGCTTCCTAGACATTCATTGAGGCTCTATACTCAAAAAAAAATTCATAGGGGGCTCTCTAGACTTCGCAACGCTCACTATGCTCAATTAGAGTCATCGAAGACTCGTGGGAGCCTCACAACGCTTTCTAGATAACCGTAAGAGCTCTATACGCTCCAAAATACCGTAGGAGGCTTTCTAGAGACCATGAGGCTCTGTAGGCTCAGGTAGATTTACCATAGACTGGTGGGAGCCCCACAACGCTTCCTAGACATCCATTGAGGCTCTATGCACATTAAAAAAAAGAAATTCATAGGAGGCTCTCTAGAGTTCACAACACTCACTATCCTCTATTCAAGTCGCCAAACACTCGTGGGAGCCTCATAACGCTTTCTAGATACTCATAAGAGCTCTATATGCTCCAAAATATCGTACGAGGGTTTCAAGAGTCCACGACGCTCCGTAGACTCAGTTAGAGTAACCATAGACTGGTGGGTGCCTCGCAACGCTGCCTAGACATCCATTGAGGTTCAATACACGTAAAAATATTTATAGGAGGCTCTCTAGAGCTCACAACACCCGCTATACTAAATTGGAGTCATCAAACACTCGCGGGAGCCTTAAAACGCTTTCTAGATACCCATAGGAGCACTATAAATTGCAAAAAAATTGTAGCAAGCTTTCAAGAGTCCATGTTTCCCTCTAGACATAATAAAAGTAGCCGTAGACACGTGGAAGCCCCACAACGCTTTCTAAACATCCAATGAGGCCTTATACACCTAAAAAAAAAAATTCATTGGAGGCTCTCTAGAGTTCACAACACTCACTAAACCCAATTTGAGTGGTTAAAGACTCGTGGGAGCCTCATAACGCTTCCAGATACCCATAGGAGCTCTATACGCTTCAAAATATTTTAGGAAGCTTTCTCGAGTCCACGACGCTCTATAGACTCAGTTAGAGTCACCATAGACTGGTGGGAGCCTCACAACGCTTCCCAGCCACCCACTGAGGCTCTATACACATAAAAAAATTCTTAGGAGGCGCCCTATAGTTCAAAACGCTTGTTATACACAATTAGAGACGTCAAAGACTGGAGTAAGCGTCAAAACGCGTTCTAGACACCCATAGGAGCTGCATATGCTCCGAAATATCGTACGAGGCTTTCTAGAGTCCACGACGCTCTGTAGACTCAGTTAGAGTCACCATTGATTGGTGGGAGCCTCATAACGCTCCCTAGACATCCACTGAGGCTCTATACACGTAAATAAATTCTTAGGAGGCTCTCGAGAGTTTTTTTTTTTTTTTTTTGTTAAGTGCTCTCGAGAGTTCACAACGCTTGTTATACTCAGTTAGAGTCATCAAAGACTCGAGTAAGCCTCACTACGCTTTCTAGACCCATAGGAGCACTATACGCTCCGAAATATCGTAGGAGGCTTTCTAGAGTCCATGACGCTCTGTAGACTCAGCAAGAGTCACCATAGACTGGTGGGAGCATCACAACGCTTCCTAGACTTCCATTGAGGCTCTATACTCAAAAAAAAAAAATCGTAGGAGGCTCTCTAGAGTTCGCAACGCTCACTATACTCAATTAGAGTCATCGAAGACTCGTGGGAGCCTCACAACGCTTTCTAGATAACCGTAAGAGCTTTATACGCTCCAAAATATCGTAGGAGGCTTTCTAGAGTCCATGACGCTCTGTAGACTCTGGTAGATTTACCATAGACCCCACAACGCTTCCTAGACATCTATTGAGGCTCTATACACATTAAAAAAATAATTCATAGGAGGTTCCCTAGAGTTCACAACAGTTGCCATGCTCAATTATGGCAGTCAAACACTTGTGGGAGCCTCATAACGCTTTCTAGATACCCGTAGGAGCTCTATACGCTCCAAAATATCGTAGGAGGCTTTCTAGAGTCCACGATGCTCTGTAGACTCAGTTGGAGTCACTATAGACTGGTGGGAGCCTCACAACGCTTCCTAGACATCCATTGAGGCTCTATACTCAAAAACAAAATTCATAGGAGGCTCTCTAGAGTTCGCAACGCTCACTATACTCAATTAGAGTCATCGAAGACTCGTGGGAGCCTCACAACGCTATCTAGATAACCGTAAGACCTCTATACGCTCCAAAATACCGTAGGAGGCTTTCTAGAGACCATGAGCCTCTGTAGACTCAGGTAGATTTACCATAGACTAGTGGGAGCCCCACAACGCTTCCTAGACATCCATTGAGGGGCTCCAAGCACATTAAAAAAAAAAAAAAATTCGTAGGAGGCTCTCTAGAGTTCACAACACTCACTATCCTCAATTCAAGTCGCCAAACACTCGTGGGAGCCTCATAAGGCATTCTAGATACTCATAAGAGCTCTATACGCTCCAAAATATCGTACGAGGGTTTCAAGAGTCCACGACGCTCCATAGACTCAGTTAGAGTCACCATAGACTGGTGGGTGCCTCACAACGCTGCTTAGACATCCACTGAGGTTCAATACACGTAGAAAAATTCATAGGAGGCTCTCTAGAGCTCACAACACTCGCTATACCCAATTAGGGTCATTAAACACTCGTGGGAGCCTCACAACGGTTTCTACATAACCGTAGGAGCTCTATACGCTCCGAAATATCGTAGGGGGCTTTCTAGAGTCCATGACGCTCTGTAGATTCTGTAAGAGTCACCATAGACTAGTGGGAGCATCACAACGCTTCCTAGACATCCATTGAGGCTCTATACTAAAAAAAAATTCATAGGAGGCTCTCTAGAGTTTGCAACACTCACTATACTCAATTAGAGTCATCGAAGACTCGTGGGAGCCTCAAAACGCTTTCTAGATAACCGTAAGAGCTTTATATGCTCCAAAATATCGTAGGAGGCTTTCTAGAGTCCATGACGCTCTGTAGACTCAGGTAGATTTACCGTAGACCCCACAACGCTTCCTAGACATCCATTGAGGCTCTATACACATTAAAAAAATAATTCATAGGAGGCTCCCTAGAGTTCACAACAGTTTCTATGCTCAATTATGGCAGTCAAACACACGTTGGAGCCTCATAACACTTTCTAGATACTCGTAGGAGCTCTATACGCTCGAAAATATCGTAGGAGGCTTTCTGGAGTCCACGACGCTCTGTAGACTCAGTTAGAGTCACCATAGACTGGTGGGAGCCTCACAACGCTTCCTAGACATTCATTGAGGCTCTATACTCAAAAAAAATTCATAGGGGGCTCTCTAGAGTTCGCAACGCTCACTATGCTCAATTACAGTCATCGAAGACTCGTGGGAGCCTCACAACGCTTTCTAGATAACCGTAAGAGCTCTACACGCTCCAAAATACCGTAGGAGGCTTTCTAGAGACCATGAGGCTCTTTAGACTCAGTTAGATTTACCATAGACTGGTGGGAGCCCCACAACACTTCCTAGACATCCATTGAGGCTCTATGCACATTTAAAAAAAAAAAAAAATTCATAGGAGGCTCTCTAGAGTTCGCAACGCTCACTATGCTTAATTAGAGTCATCGAAGACTCGTGGGAGCCTCACAACGCTATGTAGATAACCGTAAGAGCTCTATACGCTCCAAAATACCGTAGGAGGCTTTCTAGAGACCATGAGGCTCTGTAGACTCAGTTAGATTTACCATAGACTGGTGGGAGCCCCACAACACTTCCTCGACATCCATTGAGGCTCTATGCACATTAAAAAAAAAAAAATTCATAGGAGGCTCTCTAGAGTTCGCAACGCTCACTATGCTTAATTAGAGTCATCGAAGACTCGTGGGAGCCTCACAACGCTATTTAGATAACCGTAAGAGCTCTATACGCTCCAAAATACTGTAGGAGGCTTTCAGAGACCATGAGGCTCTGTAGACTCAGTTAGATTTACCATAGACTGGTGGGAGCCCCACAACGCTTCCTAGACATCCATTGAGGCTCTATGCACATTAAAAAAAAAAAAATTCATAGGAGGCTCTGTAGAGTTCACAATACTCACTATCCTCAATTCAAGTCGCCAAACACTCGTGGGAGCCTCATAACGCTTTCTAGGTACTCATAAGAGCTCTATACGCTCCAAAATATCGTACGAGGGTTTCAAGAGTCCACGACGCTCCATAGACTCAGTTAGAGTCACCATAGATTGGTGGGTGCCCCACAACGCTGCCTAGACATCCACTGAGGTTCAATACACGTAGAAAAATTCATAGGAGGCTCTCTAGAGCTCACAACACTCGCTATACCAATTAGAGTCATTAAACACTCGTGGGAGCCTCAAAACGCTTTCTAGATAACCGTAAGAGCTTTATATGCTCCAAAATATCGTAGGAGGCTTTCTAGAGTCCATGACGCTCTGTAGACTCAGGTAGATTTACCATAGACCCCACAACGCTTCCTAGACATCCATTGAGGCTCTATACACATTAAAAAAATAATTCATAGGAGGCTCCCTAGAGTTCACAACAGTTTCTATGCTCAATTATGGCAGTCAAACACACGTTGGAGCCTCATAACACTTTCTAGATACCCGTAGGAGCTCTGTACGCTCGAAAATATCGTAGGAGGCTTTCTAGAGTCCACGACGCTCTATAGACTCGGTTAGAGTCACCATAGACTGGTGGGAGCCTCACAACGCTTCCTAGACATTCATTGAGGCTCTATACTCAAAAAAAAATTCATAGGGGGCTCTCTAGACTTCGCAACGCTCACTATGCTCAATTAGAGTCATCGAAGACTCGTGGGAGCCTCACAACGCTTTCTAGATAACCGTAAGAGCTCTATACGCTCCAAAATACCGTAGGAGGCTTTCTAGAGACCATGAGGCTCTGTAGGCTCAGGTAGATTTACCATAGACTGGTGGGAGCCCCACAACGCTTCCTAGACATCCATTGAGGCTCTATGCACATTAAAAAAAAGAAATTCATAGGAGGCTCTCTAGAGTTCACAACACTCACTATCCTCTATTCAAGTCGCCAAACACTCGTGGGAGCCTCATAACGCTTTCTAGATACTCATAAGAGCTCTATATGCTCCAAAATATCGTACGAGGGTTTCAAGAGTCCACGACGCTCCGTAGACTCAGTTAGAGTAACCATAGACTGGTGGGTGCCTCGCAACGCTGCCTAGACATCCATTGAGGTTCAATACACGTAAAAATATTTATAGGAGGCTCTCTAGAGCTCACAACACCCGCTATACTAAATTGGAGTCATCAAACACTCGCGGGAGCCTTAAAACGCTTTCTAGATACCCATAGGAGCACTATAAATTGCAAAAAAATTGTAGCAAGCTTTCAAGAGTCCATGTTTCCCTCTAGACATAATAAAAGTAGCCGTAGACACGTGGAAGCCCCACAACGCTTTCTAAACATCCAATGAGGCCTTATACACCTAAAAAAAAAAATTCATTGGAGGCTCTCTAGAGTTCACAACACTCACTAAACCCAATTTGAGTGGTTAAAGACTCGTGGGAGCCTCATAACGCTTCCAGATACCCATAGGAGCTCTATACGCTTCAAAATATTTTAGGAAGCTTTCTCGAGTCCACGACGCTCTATAGACTCAGTTAGAGTCACCATAGACTGGTGGGAGCCTCACAACGCTTCCCAGCCACCCACTGAGGCTCTATACACATAAAAAAATTCTTAGGAGGCGCCCTATAGTTCAAAACGCTTGTTATACACAATTAGAGACGTCAAAGACTGGAGTAAGCGTCAAAACGCGTTCTAGACACCCATAGGAGCTGCATATGCTCCGAAATATCGTACGAGGCTTTCTAGAGTCCACGACGCTCTGTAGACTCAGTTAGAGTCACCATTGATTGGTGGGAGCCTCATAACGCTCCCTAGACATCCACTGAGGCTCTATACACGTAAATAAATTCTTAGGAGGCTCTCGAGAGTTTTTTTTTTTTTTTTTTTGTTAAGTGCTCTCGAGAGTTCACAACGCTTGTTATACTCAGTTAGAGTCATCAAAGACTCGAGTAAGCCTCACTACGCTTTCTAGACCCATAGGAGCACTATACGCTCCGAAATATCGTAGGAGGCTTTCTAGAGTCCATGACGCTCTGTAGACTCAGCAAGAGTCACCATAGACTGGTGGGAGCATCACAACGCTTCCTAGACTTCCATTGAGGCTCTATACTCAAAAAAAAAAATCGTAGGAGGCTCTCTAGAGTTCGCAACGCTCACTATACTCAATTAGAGTCATCGAAGACTCGTGGGAGCCTCACAACGCTTTCTAGATAACCGTAAGAGCTTTATACGCTCCAAAATATCGTAGGAGGCTTTCTAGAGTCCATGACGCTCTGTAGACTCTGGAAGATTTACCATAGACCCCACAACGCTTCCTAGACATCTATTGAGGCTCTATACACATTAAAAAAATAATTCATAGGAGGTTCCCTAGAGTTCACAACAGTTGCCATGCTCAATTATGGCAGTCAAACACTTGTGGGAGCCTCATAACGCTTTCTAGATACCCGTAGGAGCTCTATACGCTCCAAAATATCGTAGGAGGCTTTCTAGAGTCCACGATGCTCTGTAGACTCAGTTGGAGTCACTATAGACTGGTGGGAGCCTCACAACGCTTCCTAGACATCCATTGAGGCTCTATACTCAAAAACAAAATTCATAGGAGGCTCTCTAGAGTTCGCAACGCTCACTATACTCAATTAGAGTCATCGAAGACTCGTGGGAGCCTCACAACGCTATCTAGATAACCGTAAGACCTCTATACGCTCCAAAATACCGTAGGAGGCTTTCTAGAGACCATGAGCCTCTGTAGACTCAGGTAGATTTACCATAGACTAGTGGGAGCCCCACAACGCTTCCTAGACATCCATTGAGGGGCTCCAAGCACATTAAAAAAAAAAAAAAATTCGTAGGAGGCTCTCTAGAGTTCACAACACTCACTATCCTCAATTCAAGTCGCCAAACACTCGTGGGAGCCTCATAAGGCATTCTAGATACTCATAAGAGCTCTATACGCTCCAAAATATCGTACGAGGGTTTCAAGAGTCCACGACGCTCCATAGACTCAGTTAGAGTCACCATAGACTGGTGGGTGCCTCACAACGCTGCCTAGACATCCACTGAGGTTCAATACACGTAGAAAAATTCATAGGAGGCTCTCTAGAGCTCACAACACTCGCTATACCCAATTAGGGTCATTAAACACTCGTGGGAGCCTCACAACGGTTTCTACATAACCGTAGGAGCTCTATACGCTCCGAAATATCGTAGGGGGCTTTCTAGAGTCCATGACGCTCTGTAGATTCTGTAAGAGCCACCATAGACTAGTGGGAGCATCACAACGCTTCCTAGACATCCATTGAGGCTCTATACTCAAAAAAAATTCATAGGAGGCTCTCTAGAGTTCGCAACACTCACTATACTCAATTAGAGTCATCGAAGACTCGTGGGAGCCTCAAAACGCTTTCTAGATAACCGTAAGAGCTTTATATGCTCCAAAATATCGTAGGAGGCTTTCTAGAGTCCATGACGCTCTGTAGACTCAGGTAGATTTACCGTAGACCCCACAACGCTTCCTAGACATCCATTGAGGCTCTATACACATTAAAAAAATAATTCATAGGAGGCTCCCTAGAGTTCACAACAGTTTCTATGCTCAATTATGGCAGTCAAACACACGTTGGAGCCTCATAACACTTTCTAGATACTCGTAGGAGCTCTATACGCTCGAAATATCGTAGGAGGCTTTCTGGAGTCCACGACGCTCTGTAGACTCAGTTAGAGTCACCATAGACTGGTGGGAGCCTCACAACGCTTCCTAGACATTCATTGAGGCTCTATACTCAAAAAAAAATTCATAGGGGGCTCTCTAGAGTTCGCAACGCTCACTATGCTCAATTACAGTCATCGAAGACTCGTGGGAGCCTCACAACGCTTTCTAGATAACCGTAAGAGCTCTACACGCTCCAAAATACCGTAGGAGGCTTTCTAGAGACCATGAGGCTCTTTAGACTCAGTTAGATTTACCATAGACTGGTGGGAGCCCCACAACACTTCCTAGACATCCATTGAGGCTCTATGCACATTAAAAAAAAAAAAAAATTCATAGGAGGCTCTCTAGAGTTCGCAACGCTCACTATGCTTAATTAGAGTCATCGAAGACTCGTGGGAGCCTCACAACGCTATCTAGATAACCGTAAGAGCTCTATACGCTCCAAAATACCGTAGGAGGCTTTCTAGAGACCATGAGGCTCTGTAGACTCAGTTAGATTTACCATAGACTGGTGGGAGCCCCACAACACTTCCTCGACATCCATTGAGGCTCTATGCACATTAAAAAAAAAAAAAATTCATAGGAGGGTCTCTAGAGTTCGCAACGCTCACTATGCTTAATTAGAGTCATCGAAGACTCGTGGGAGCCTCACAACGCTATTTAGATAACCGTAAGAGCTCTATACGCTCCAAAATACTGTAGGAGGCTTTCAGAGACCATGAGGCTCTGTAGACTCAGTTAGATTTACCATAGACTGGTGGGAGCCCCACAACGCTTCCTAGACATCCATTGAGGCTCTATGCACATTAAAAAAAAAAAAATTCATAGGAGGCTCTGTAGAGTTCACAATACTCACTATCCTCAATTCAAGTCGCCAAACACTCGTGGGAGCCTCATAACGCTTTCTAGGTACTCATAAGAGCTCTATACGCTCCAAAATATCGTACGAGGGTTTCAAGAGTCCACGACGCTCCATAGACTCAGTTAGAGTCACCATAGATTGGTGGGTGGCCTCACAACGCTGCCTAGACATCCACTGAGGTTCAATACACGTAGAAAAATTCATAGGAGGCTCTCTAGAGCTCACAACACTCGCTATACCAATTAGAGTCATTAAACACTCGTGGGAGCCTCAAAACGCTTTCTAGATAACCGTAAGAGCTTTATATGCTCCAAAATATCGTAGGAGGCTTTCTAGAGTCCATGACGCTCTGTAGACTCAGGTAGATTTACCATAGACCCCACAACGCTTCCTAGACATCCATTGAGGCTCTATACACATTAAAAAAATAATTCATAGGAGGCTCCCTAGAGTTCACAACAGTTCTATGCTCAATTATGGCAGTCAAACACACGTTGGAGCCTCATAACACTTTCTAGATACCCGTAGGAGCTCTGTACGCTCGAAAATATCGTAGGAGGCTTTCTAGAGTCCACGACGCTCTGTAGACTCGGTTAGAGTCACCATAGACTGGTGGGAGCCTCACAACGCTTCCTAGACATTCATTGAGGCTCTATACTCAAAAAAAAATTCATAGGGGGCTCTCTAGACTTCGCAACGCTCACTATGCTCAATTAGAGTCATCGAAGACTCGTGGGAGCCTCACAACGCTTTCTAGATAACCGTAAGAGCTCTATACGCTCCAAAATACCGTAGGAGGCTTTCTAGAGACCATGAGGCTCTGTAGGCTCAGGTAGATTTACCATAGACTGGTGGGAGCCCCACAACGCTTCCTAGACATCCATTGAGGCTCTATGCACATTAAAAAAAAGAAATTCATAGGAGGCTCTCTAGAGTTCACAACACTCACTATCCTCTATTCAAGTCGCCAAACACTCGTGGGAGCCTCATAACGCTTTCTAGATACTCATAAGAGCTCTATATGCTCCAAAATATCGTACGAGGGTTTCAAGAGTCCACGACGCTCCGTAGACTCAGTTAGAGTAACCATAGACTGGTGGGTGCCTCGCAACGCTGCCTAGACATCCATTGAGGTTCAATACACGTAAAAAAATTTATAGGAGGCTCTCTAGAGCTCACAACACCCGCTATACTAAATTGGAGTCATCAAACACTCGCGGGAGCCTTAAAACGCTTTCTAGATACCCATAGGAGCACTATAAATTGCAAAAAAATTGTAGCAAGCTTTCAAGAGTCCATGTTTCCCTCTAGACATAATAAAAGTAGCCGTAGACACGTGGAAGCCCCACAACGCTTTCTAAACATCCAATGAGGCCTTATACACCTAAAAAAAAAAATTCATTGGAGGCTCTCTAGAGTTCACAACACTCACTAAACCCAATTTGAGTGGTTAAAGACTCGTGGGAGCCTCATAACGCTTCCAGATACCCATAGGAGCTCTATACGCTTCAAAATATTTTAGGAAGCTTTCTCGAGTCCACGACGCTCTATAGACTCAGTTAGAGTCACCATAGACTGGTGGGAGCCTCACAACGCTTCCCAGCCACCCACTGAGGCTCTATACACATAAAAAAATTCTTAGGAGGCGCCCTATAGTTCAAAACGCTTGTTATACACAATTAGAGACGTCAAAGACTGGAGTAAGCGTCAAAACGCTTTCTAGACACCCATAGGAGCTGCATATGCTCCGAAATATCGTACGAGGCTTTCTAGAGTCCACGACGCTCTGTAGACTCAGTTAGAGTCACCATTGATTGGTGGGAGCCTCATAACGCTCCCTAGACATCCACTGAGGCTCTATACACGTAAATAAATTCTTAGGAGGCTCTCGAGAGTTCACAACGCTTGTTATACTCAGTTAGAGTCATCAAAGACTCGAGTAAGCCTCACTACGCTTTCTAGACCCATAGGAGCACTATACGCTCCGAAATATCGTAGGAGGCTTTCTAGAGTCCATGACGCTCTGTAGACTCAGCAAGAGTCACCATAGACTGGTGGGAGCATCACAACGCTTCCTAGACTTCCATTGAGGCTCTATACTCAAAAAAAAAAATCGTAGGAGGCTCTCTAGAGTTCGCAACGCTCACTATACTCAATTAGAGTCATCGAAGACTCGTGGGAGCCTCACAACGCTTTCTAGATAACCGTAAGAGCTTTATACGCTCCAAAATATCGTAGGAGGCTTTCTAGAGTCCATGACGCTCTGTAGACTCTGGAAGATTTACCATAGACCCCACAACGCTTCCTAGACATCTATTGAGGCTCTATACACATTAAAAAAATAATTCATAGGAGGTTCCCTAGAGTTCACAACAGTTGCCATGCTCAATTATGGCAGTCAAACACTTGTGGGAGCCTCATAACGCTTTCTAGATACCCGTAGGAGCTCTATACGCTCCAAAATATCGTAGGAGGCTTTCTAGAGTCCACGATGCTCTGTAGACTCAGTTGGAGTCACTATAGACTGGTGGGAGCCTCACAACGCTTCCTAGACATCCATTGAGGCTCTATACTCAAAAACAAAATTCATAGGAGGCTCTCTAGAGTTCGCAACGCTCACTATACTCAATTAGAGTCATCGAAGACTCGTGGGAGCCTCACAACGCTATCTAGATAACCGTAAGACCTCTATACGCTCCAAAATACCGTAGGAGGCTTTCTAGAGACCATGAGCCTCTGTAGACTCAGGTAGATTTACCATAGACTAGTGGGAGCCCCACAACGCTTCCTAGACATCCATTGAGGGGCTCCAAGCACATTAAAAAAAAAAAAAATTCGTAGGAGGCTCTCTAGAGTTCACAACACTCACTATCCTCAATTCAAGTCGCCAAACACTCGTGGGAGCCTCATAAGGCATTCTAGATACTCATAAGAGCTCTATACGCTCCAAAATATCGTACGAGGGTTTCAAGAGTCCACGACGCTCCATAGACTCAGTTAGAGTCACCATAGACTGGTGGGTGCCTCACAACGCTGCCTAGACATCCACTGAGGTTCAATACACGTAGAAAAATTCATAGGAGGCTCTCTAGAGCTCACAACACTCGCTATACCCAATTAGGGTCATTAAACACTCGTGGGAGCCTCACAACGGTTTCTACATAACCGTAGGAGCTCTATACGCTCCGAAATATCGTAGGGGGCTTTCTAGAGTCCATGACGCTCTGTAGATTCTGTAAGAGCCACCATAGACTAGTGGGAGCATCACAACGCTTCCTAGACATCCATTGAGGCTCTATACTCAAAAAAAATTCATAGGAGGCTCTCTAGAGTTCGCAACACTCACTATACTCAATTAGAGTCATCGAAGACTCGTGGGAGCCTCAAAACGCTTTCTAGATAACCGTAAGAGCTTTATATGCTCCAAAATATCGTAGGAGGCTTTCTAGAGTCCATGACGCTCTGTAGACTCAGGTAGATTTACCGTAGACCCCACAACGCTTCCTAGACATCCATTGAGGCTCTATACACATTAAAAAAATAATTCATAGGAGGCTCCCTAGAGTTCACAACAGTTTCTATGCTCAATTATGGCAGTCAAACACACGTTGGAGCCTCATAACACTTTCTAGATACTCGTAGGAGCTCTATACGCTCGAAAATATCGTAGGAGGCTTTCTGGAGTCCACGACGCTCTGTAGACTCAGTTAGAGTCACCATAGACTGGTGGGAGCCTCACAACGCTTCCTAGACATTCATTGAGGCTCTATACTCAAAAAAAAATTCATAGGGGGCTCTCTAGAGTTCGCAACGCTCACTATGCTCAATTACAGTCATCGAAGACTCGTGGGAGCCTCACAACGCTTTCTAGATAACCGTAAGAGCTCTACACGCTCCAAAATACCGTAGGAGGCTTTCTAGAGACCATGAGGCTCTTTAGACTCAGTTAGATTTACCATAGACTGGTGGGAGCCCCACAACACTTCCTAGACATCCATTGAGGCTCTATGCACATTAAAAAAAAAAAAAAATTCATAGGAGGCTCTCTAGAGTTCGCAACGCTCACTATGCTTAATTAGAGTCATCGAAGACTCGTGGGAGCCTCACAACGCTATCTAGATAACCGTAAGAGCTCTATACGCTCCAAAATACCGTAGGAGGCTTTCTAGAGACCATGAGGCTCTGTAGACTCAGTTAGATTTACCATAGACTGGTGGGAGCCCCACAACACTTCCTCGACATCCATTGAGGCTCTATGCACATTAAAAAAAAAAAAAATTCATAGGAGGGTCTCTAGAGTTCGCAACGCTCACTATGCTTAATTAGAGTCATCGAAGACTCGTGGGAGCCTCACAACGCTATTTAGATAACCGTAAGAGCTCTATACGCTCCAAAATACTGTAGGAGGCTTTCAGAGACCATGAGGCTCTGTAGACTCAGTTAGATTTACCATAGACTGGTGGGAGCCCCACAACGCTTCCTAGACATCCATTGAGGCTCTATGCACATTAAAAAAAAAAAAATTCATAGGAGGCTCTGTAGAGTTCACAATACTCACTATCCTCAATTCAAGTCGCCAAACACTCGTGGGAGCCTCATAACGCTTTCTAGGTACTCATAAGAGCTCTATACGCTCCAAAATATCGTACGAGGGTTTCAAGAGTCCACGACGCTCCATAGACTCAGTTAGAGTCACCATAGATTGGTGGGTGGCCTCACAACGCTGCCTAGACATCCACTGAGGTTCAATACACGTAGAAAAATTCATAGGAGGCTCTCTAGAGCTCACAACACTCGCTATACCAATTAGAGTCATTAAACACTCGTGGGAGCCTCAAAACGCTTTCTAGATAACCGTAAGAGCTTTATATGCTCCAAAATATCGTAGGAGGCTTTCTAGAGTCCATGACGCTCTGTAGACTCAGGTAGATTTACCATAGACCCCACAACGCTTCCTAGACATCCATTGAGGCTCTATACACATTAAAAAAATAATTCATAGGAGGCTCCCTAGAGTTCACAACAGTTTCTATGCTCAATTATGGCAGTCAAACACACGTTGGAGCCTCATAACACTTTCTAGATACCCGTAGGAGCTCTGTACGCTCGAAAATATCGTAGGAGGCTTTCTAGAGTCCACGACGCTCTGTAGACTCGGTTAGAGTCACCATAGACTGGTGGGAGCCTCACAACGCTTCCTAGACATTCATTGAGGCTCTATACTCAAAAAAAAATTCATAGGGGGCTCTCTAGACTTCGCAACGCTCACTATGCTCAATTAGAGTCATCGAAGACTCGTGGGAGCCTCACAACGCTTTCTAGATAACCGTAAGAGCTCTATACGCTCCAAAATACCGTAGGAGGCTTTCTAGAGACCATGAGGCTCTGTAGGCTCAGGTAGATTTACCATAGACTGGTGGGAGCCCCACAACGCTTCCTAGACATCCATTGAGGCTCTATGCACATTAAAAAAAAGAAATTCATAGGAGGCTCTCTAGAGTTCACAACACTCACTATCCTCTATTCAAGTCGCCAAACACTCGTGGGAGCCTCATAACGCTTTCTAGATACTCATAAGAGCTCTATATGCTCCAAGATATCGTACGAGGGTTTCAAGAGTCCACGACGCTCCGTAGACTCAGTTAGAGTAACCATAGACTGGTGGGTGCCTCGCAACGCTGCCTAGACATCCATTGAGGTTCAATACACGTAAAAAAATTTATAGGAGGCTCTCTAGAGCTCACAACACCCGCTATACTAAATTGGAGTCATCAAACACTCGCGGGAGCCTTAAAACGCTTTCTAGATACCCATAGGAGCACTATAAATTGCAAAAAAATTGTAGCAAGCTTTCAAGAGTCCATGTTTCCCTCTAGACATAATAAAAGTAGCCGTAGACACGTGGAAGCCCCACAACGCTTTCTAAACATCCAATGAGGCCTTATACACCTAAAAAAAAAATTCATTGGAGGCTCTCTAGAGTTCACAACACTCACTAAACCCAATTTGAGTGGTTAAAGACTCGTGGGAGCCTCATAACGCTTCCAGATACCCATAGGAGCTCTATACGCTTCAAAATATTTTAGGAAGCTTTCTCGAGTCCACGACGCTCTATAGACTCAGTTAGAGTCACCATAGACTGGTGGGAGCCTCACAACGCTTCCCAGCCACCCACTGAGGCTCTATACACATAAAAAAATTCTTAGGAGGCGCCCTATAGTTCAAAACGCTTGTTATACACAATTAGAGACGTCAAAGACTGGAGTAAGCGTCAAAACGCTTTCTAGACACCCATAGGAGCTGCATATGCTCCGAAATATCGTACGAGGCTTTCTAGAGTCCACGACGCTCTGTAGACTCAGTTAGAGTCACCATTGATTGGTGGGAGCCTCATAACGCTCCCTAGACATCCACTGAGGCTCTATACACGTAAATAAATTCTTAGGAGGCTCTCGAGAGTTCACAACGCTTGTTATACTCAGTTAGAGTCATCAAAGACTCGAGTAAGCCTCACTACGTTTTCTAGACCCATAGGAGCACTATACGCTCCGAAATATCGTAGGAGGCTTTCTAGAGTCCATGACGCTCTGTAGACTCAGCAAGAGTCACCATAGACTGGTGGGAGCATCACAACGCTTCCTAGACTTCCATTGAGGCTCTATACTCAAAAAAAAAACTCGTAGGAGGCTCTCTAGAGTTCGCAACGCTCACTATACTCAATTAGAGTCATCGAAGACTCGTGGGAGCCTCACAACGCTTTCTAGATAACCGTAAGAGCTTTATACGCTCCAAAATATCGTAGGAGGCTTTCTAGAGTCCATGACGCTCTGTAGACTCTGGTAGATTTACCATAGACCCCACAACGCTTCCTAGACATCTATTGAGGCTCTATACACATTAAAAAAATAATTCATAGGAGGTTCCCTAGAGTTCACAACAGTTGCCATGCTCAATTATGGCAGTCAAACACTTGTGGGAGCCTCATAACGCTTTCTAGATACCCGTAGGAGCTCTATACGCTCCAAAATATCGTAGGAGGCTTTCTAGAGTCCACGATGCTCTGTAGACTCAGTTGGAGTCACTATAGACTGTTGGGAGCCTCACAACGCTTCCTAGACATCCATTGAGGCTCTATACTCAAAAACAAAATTCATAGGAGGCTCTCTAGAGTTCGCAACGCTCACTATACTCAATTAGAGTCATCGAAGACTCGTGGGAGCCTCACAACGCTATCTAGATAACCGTAAGAGCTCTATACGCTCCAAAATACCGTAGGAGGCTTTCTAGAGACCATGAGCCTCTGTAGACTCAGGTAGATTTACCATAGACTAGTGGGAGCCCCACAACGCTTCCTAGACATCCATTGAGGGGCTCCAAGCACATTAAAAAAAAAAAAAAATTCGTAGGAGGCTCTCTAGAGTTCACAACACTCACTATCCTCAATTCAAGTCGCCAAACACTCGTGGGAGCCTCATAAGGCATTCTAGATACTCATAAGAGCTCTATACGCTCCAAAATATCGTACGAGGGTTTCAAGAGTCCACGACGCTCCATAGACTCAGTTAGAGTCACCATAGACTGGTGGGTGCCTCACAACGCTGCCTAGACATCCACTGAGGTTCAATACACGTAGAAAAATTCATAGGAGGCTCTCTAGAGCTCACAACACTCGCTATACCCAATTAGGGTCATTAAACACTCGTGGGAGCCTCACAACGGTTTCTACATAACCGTAGGAGCTCTATACGCTCCGAAATATCGTAGGGGGCTTTCTAGAGTCCATGACGCTCTGTAGATTCTGTAAGAGTCACCATAGACTAGTGGGAGCATCACAACGCTTCCTAGACATCCATTGAGGCTCTATACTCAAAAAAAATTCATAGGAGGCTCTCTAGAGTTCGCAACACTCACTATACTCAATTAGAGTCATCGAAGACTCGTGGGAGCCTCAAAACGCTTTCTAGATAACCGTAAGAGCTTTATATGCTCCAAAATATCGTAGGAGGCTTTCTAGAGTCCATGACGCTCTGTAGACTCAGGTAGATTTACCGTAGACCCCACAACGCTTCCTAGACATCCATTGAGGCTCTATACACATTAAAAAAATAATTCATAGGAGGCTCCCTAGATTTCACAACAGTTTCTATGCTCAATTATGGCAGTCAAACACACGTTGGAGCCTCATAACCCTTTCTAGATACTCGTAGGAGCTCTATACGCTCGAAAATATCGTAGGAGGCTTTCTGGAGTCCACGACGCTCTGTAGACTCAGTTAGAGTCACCATAGACTGGTGGGAGCCTCACAACGCTTCCTAGACATTCATTGAGGCTCTATACTCAAAAAAAAATTCATAGGGGGCTCTCTAGAGTTCGCAACGCTCACTATGCTCAATTACAGTCATCGAAGACTCGTGGGAGCCTCACAACGCTTTCTAGATAACCGTAAGAGCTCTACACGCTCCAAAATACCGTAGGAGGCTTTCTAGAGACCATGAGGCTCTTTAGACTCAGTTAGATTTACCATAGACTGGTGGGAGCCCCACAACACTTCCTAGACATCCATTGAGGCTCTATGCACATTAAAAAAAAAAAAAAAATTCATAGGAGGCTCTCTAGAGTTCGCAACGCTCACTATGCTTAATTAGAGTCATCGAAGACTCGTGGGAGCCTCACAACGCTATCTAGATAACCGTAAGAGCTCTATACGCTCCAAAATACCGTAGGAGGCTTTCTAGAGACCATGAGGCTCTTTAGACTCAGTTAGATTTACCATAGACTGGTGGGAGTCCCACAACACTTCCTCGACATCCATTGAGGCTCTATGCACATTAAAAAAAAAAAAAATTCATAGGAGGCTCTCTAGAGTTCGCAACGCTCACTATGCTTAATTAGAGTCATCAAAGACTCGTGGGAGCCTCACAACGCTATTTAGATAACCGTAAGAGCTCTATACGCTCCAAAATACTGTAGGAGGCTTTCAGAGACCATGAGGCTCTGTAGACTCAGTTAGATTTACCATAGACTGGTGGGAGCCCCACAACGCTTCCTAGACATCCATTGAGGCTCTATGCACATTAAAAAAAAAAAAATTCATAGGAGGCTCTGTAGAGTTCACAATACTCACTATCCTCAATTCAAGTCGCCAAACACTCGTGGGAGCCTCATAACGCTTTCTAGGTACTCATAAGAGCTCTATACGCTCCAAAATATCGTACGAGGGTTTCAAGAGTCCACGACGCTCCATAGACTCAGTTAGAGTCACCATAGATTGGTGGGTGCCTCACAACGCTGCCTAGACATCCACTGAGGTTCAATACACGTAGAAAAATTCATAGGAGGCTCTCTAGAGCTCACAACACTCGCTATACCAATTAGAGTCATTAAACACTCGTGGGAGCCTCAAAACGCTTTCTAGATAACCGTAAGAGCTTTATATGCTCCAAAATATCGTAGGAGGCTTTCTAGAGTCCATGACGCTCTGTAGACTCAGGTAGATTTACCATAGACCCCACAACGCTTCCTAGACATCCATTGAGGCTCTATATACATTAAAAAAATAATTCATAGGAGGCTCCCTAGAGTTCACAACAGTTTCTATGCTCAATTATGGCAGTCAAACACACGTTGGAGCCTCATAACACTTTCTAGATACCCGTAGGAGCTCTATACGCTCGAAAATATCGTAGGAGGCTTTCTAGAGTCCACGACGCTCTGTAGACTCGGTTAGAGTCACCATAGACTGGTGGGAGCCTCACAACGCTTCCTAGACATTCATTGAGGCTCTATACTCAAAAAAAAATTCATAGGGGGCTCTCTAGACTTCGCAACGCTCACTATGCTCAATTAGTGTCATCGAAGACTCGTGGGAGCCTCACAACGCTTTCTAGATAACCGTAAGAGCTCTATACGCTCCAAAATACCGTAGGAGGCTTTCTAGAGACCATGAGGCTCTGTAGGCTCAGGTAGATTTACCATATACTGGTGGGAGCCCCACAACGCTTCCTAGACATCCATTGAGGCTCTATGCACATTAAAAAAAAGAAATTCATAGGAGGCTCTCTAGAGTTCACAACACTCACTATCCTCTATTCAAGTCGCCAAACACTCGTGGGAGCCTCATAACGCTTTCTAGATACTCATAAGAGCTCTATATGCTCCAAAATATCGTACGAGGGTTTCAAGAGTCCACGACGCTCCGTAGACTCAGTTAGAGTAACCATAGACTGGTGGGTGCCTCGCAACGCTGCCTAGACATCCATTGAGGTTCAATACACGTAAAAAAATTTATAGGAGGCTCTCTAGAGCTCACAACACCCGCTATACTAAATTGGAGTCATCAAACACTCGCGGGAGCCTTAAAACGCTTTCTAGATACCCATAGGAGCACTATAAATTGCAAAAAAATTGTAGCAAGCTTTCAAGAGTCCATGTTTCCCTCTAGACATAATAAAAGTAGCCGTAGACACGTGGAAGCCCCACAACGCTTTCTAAACATCCAATGAGGCCTTATACACCTAAAAAAAAAAATTCATTGGAGGCTCTCTAGAGTTCACAACACTCACTAAACCCAATTTGAGTGGTTAAAGACTCGTGGGAGCCTCATAACGCTTCCAGATACCCATAGGAGCTCTATACGCTTCAAAATATTTTAGGAAGCTTTCTCGAGTCCACGACGCTCTATAGACTCAGTTAGAGTCACCATAGACTGGTGGGAGCCTCACAACGCTTCCCAGCCACCCACTGAGGCTCTATACACATAAAAAAATTCTTAGGAGGCGCCCTATAGTTCAAAACGCTTGTTATACACAATTAGAGACGTCAAAGACTGGAGTAAGCGTCAAAACGCTTTCTAGACACCCATAGGAGCTGCATATGCTCCGAAATATCGTACGAGGCTTTCTAGAGTCCACGACGCTCTGTAGACTCAGTTAGAGTCACCATTGATTGGTGGGAGCCTCATAACGCTCCCTAGACATCCACTGAGGCTCTATACACGTAAATAAATTCTTAGGAGGCTCTCGAGAGTTCACAACGCTTGTTATACTCAGTTAGAGTCATCAAAGACTCGAGTAAGCCTCACTACGTTTTCTAGACCCATAGGAGCACTATACGCTCCGAAATATCGTAGGAGGCTTTCTAGAGTCCATGACGCTCTGTAGACTCAGCAAGAGTCACCATAGACTGGTGGGAGCATCACAACGCTTCCTAGACTTCCATTGAGGCTCTATACTCAAAAAAAAAACTCGTAGGAGGCTCTCTAGAGTTCGCAACGCTCACTATACTCAATTAGAGTCATCGAAGACTCGTGGGAGCCTCACAACGCTTTCTAGATAACCGTAAGAGCTTTATACGCTCCAAAATATCGTAGGAGGCTTTCTAGAGTCCATGACGCTCTGTAGACTCTGGTAGATTTACCATAGACCCCACAACGCTTCCTAGACATCTATTGAGGCTCTATACACATTAAAAAAATAATTCATAGGAGGTTCCCTAGAGTTCACAACAGTTGCCATGCTCAATTATGGCAGTCAAACACTTGTGGGAGCCTCATAACGCTTTCTAGATACCCGTAGGAGCTCTATACGCTCCAAAATATCGTAGGAGGCTTTCTAGAGTCCACGATGCTCTGTAGACTCAGTTGGAGTCACTATAGACTGGTGGGAGCCTCACAACGCTTCCTAGACATCCATTGAGGCTCTATACTCAAAAACAAAATTCATAGGAGGCTCTCTAGAGTTCGCAACGCTCACTATACTCAATTAGAGTCATCGAAGACTCGTGGGAGCCTCACAACGCTATCTAGATAACCGTAAGAGCTCTATACGCTCCAAAATACCGTAGGAGGCTTTCTAGAGACCATGAGCCTCTGTAGACTCAGGTAGATTTACCATAGACTAGTGGGAGCCCCACAACGCTTCCTAGACATCCATTGAGGGGCTCCAAGCACATTAAAAAAAAAAAAAAATTCGTAGGAGGCTCTCTAGAGTTCACAACACTCACTATCCTCAATTCAAGTCGCCAAACACTCGTGGGAGCCTCATAAGGCATTCTAGATACTCATAAGAGCTCTATACGCTCCAAAATATCGTACGAGGGTTTCAAGAGTCCACGACGCTCCATAGACTCAGTTAGAGTCACCATAGACTGGTGGGTGCCTCACAACGCTGCCTAGACATCCACTGAGGTTCAATACACGTAGAAAAATTCATAGGAGGCTCTCTAGAGCTCACAACACTCGCTATACCCAATTAGGGTCATTAAACACTCGTGGGAGCCTCACAACGGTTTCTACATAACCGTAGGAGCTCTATACGCTCCGAAATATCGTAGGGGGCTTTCTAGAGTCCATGACGCTCTGTAGATTCTGTAAGAGTCACCATAGACTAGTGGGAGCATCACAACGCTTCCTAGACATCCATTGAGGCTCTATACTCAAAAAAAATTCATAGGAGGCTCTCTAGAGTTCGCAACACTCACTATACTCAATTAGAGTCATCGAAGACTCGTGGGAGCCTCAAAACGCTTTCTAGAGTCCATGACGCCCTGTAGGCTCAGGTAGATTTACCGTAGACCCCACAACGCTTCCTAGACATCCATTGAGGCTCTATACACATTAAAAAAATAATTCATAGGAGGCTCCCTAGAGTTCACAACAGTTTCTATGCTCAATTATGGCAGTCAAACACACGTTGGAGCCTCATAACCCTTTCTAGATACTCGTAGGAGCTCTATACGCTCGAAAATATCGTAGGAGGCTTTCTGGAGTCCACGACGCTCTGTAGACTCAGTTAGAGTCACCATAGACTGGTGGGAGCCTCACAACGCTTCCTAGACATTCATTGAGGCTCTATACTCAAAAAAAAATTCATAGGGGGCTCTCTAGAGTTCGCAACGCTCACTATGCTCAATTACAGTCATCGAAGACTCGTGGGAGCCTCACAACGCTTTCTAGATAACCGTAAGAGCTCTACACGCTCCAAAATACCGTAGGAGGCTTTCTAGAGACCATGAGGCTCTTTAGACTCAGTTAGATTTACCATAGACTGGTGGGAGCCCCACAACACTTCCTAGACATCCATTGAGGCTCTATGCACATTAAAAAAAAAAAAAAATTCATAGGAGGCTCTCTAGAGTTCGCAACGCTCACTATGCTTAATTAGAGTCATCGAAGACTCGTGGGAGCCTCACAACGCTATCTAGATAACCATAAGAGCTCTATACGCTCCAAAATACCGTAGGAGGCTTTCTAGAGACCATGAGGCTCTTTAGACTCAGTTAGATTTACCATAGACTGGTGGGAGTCCCACAACACTTCCTCGACATCCATTGAGGCTCTATGCACATTAAAAAAAAAAAAAATTCATAGGAGGCTCTCTAGAGTTCGCAACGCTCACTATGCTTAATTAGAGTCATCAAAGACTCGTGGGAGCCTCACAACGCTATTTAGATAACCGTAAGAGCTCTATACGCTCCAAAATACTGTAGGAGGCTTTCAGAGACCATGAGGCTCTGTAGACTCAGTTAGATTTACCATAGACTGGTGGGAGCCCCACAACGCTTCCTAGACATCCATTGAGGCTCTATGCACATTAAAAAAAAAAAATTCATAGGAGGCTCTGTAGAGTTCACAATACTCACTATCCTCAATTCAAGTCGCCAAACACTCGTGGGAGCCTCATAACGCTTTCTAGGTACTCATAAGAGCTCTATACGCTCCAAAATATCGTACGAGGGTTTCAAGAGTCCACGACGCTCCATAGACTCAGTTAGAGTCACCATAGATTGGTGGGTGCCTCACAACGCTGCCTAGACATCCACTGAGGTTCAATACACGTAGAAAAATTCATAGGAGGCTCTCTAGAGCTCACAACACTCGCTATACCAATTAGAGTCATTAAACACTCGTGGGAGCCTCAAAACGCTTTCTAGATAACCGTAAGAGCTTTATATGCTCCAAAATATCGTAGGAGGCTTTCTAGAGTCCATGACGCTCTGTAGACTCAGGTAGATTTACCATAGACCCCACAACGCTTCCTAGACATCCATTGAGGCTCTATATACATTAAAAAAATAATTCATAGGAGGCTCCCTAGAGTTCACAACAGTTTCTATGCTCAATTATGGCAGTCAAACACACGTTGGAGCCTCATAACACTTTCTAGATACCCGTAGGAGCTCTATACGCTCGAAAATATCGTAGGAGGCTTTCTAGAGTCCACGACGCTCTGTAGACTCGGTTAGAGTCACCATAGACTGGTGGGAGCCTCACAACGCTTCCTAGACATTCATTGAGGCTCTATACTCAAAAAAAATTCATAGGGGGCTCTCTAGACTTCGCAACGCTCACTATGCTCAATTAGTGTCATCGAAGACTCGTGGGAGCCTCACAACGCTTTCTAGATAACCGTAAGAGCTCTATACGCTCCAAAATACCGTAGGAGGCTTTCTAGAGACCATGAGGCTCTGTAGGCTCAGGTAGATTTACCATATACTGGTGGGAGCCCCACAACGCTTCCTAGACATCCATTGAGGCTCTATGCACATTAAAAAAAAGAAATTCATAGGAGGCTCTCTAGAGTTCACAACACTCACTATCCTCTATTCAAGTCGCCAAACACTCGTGGGAGCCTCATAACGCTTTCTAGATACTCATAAGAGCTCTATATGCTCCAAAATATCGTACGAGGGTTTCAAGAGTCCACGACGCTCCGTAGACTCAGTTAGAGTAACCATAGACTGGTGGGTGCCTCGCAACGCTGCCTAGACATCCATTGAGGTTCAATACACGTAAAAAAATTTATAGGAGGCTCTCTAGAGCTCACAACACCCGCTATACTAAATTGGAGTCATCAAACACTCGCGGGAGCCTTAAAACGCTTTCTAGATACCCATAGGAGCACTATAAATTGCAAAAAAATTGTAGCAAGCTTTCAAGAGTCCATGTTTCCCTCTAGACATAATAAAAGTAGCCGTAGACACGTGGAAGCCCCACAACGCTTTCTAAACATCCAATGAGGCCTTATACACCTAAAAAAAAAAATTCATTGGAGGCTCTCTAGAGTTCACAACACTCACTAAACCCAATTTGAGTGGTTAAAGACTCGTGGGAGCCTCATAACGCTTCCAGATACCCATAGGAGCTCTATACGCTTCAAAATATTTTAGGAAGCTTTCTCGAGTCCACGACGCTCTATAGACTCAGTTAGAGTCACCATAGACTGGTGGGAGCCTCACAACGCTTCCCAGCCACCCACTGAGGCTCTATACACATAAAAAAATTCTTAGGAGGCGCCCTATAGTTCAAAACGCTTGTTATACACAATTAGAGACGTCAAAGACTGGAGTAAGCGTCAAAACGCTTTCTAGACACCCATAGGAGCTGCATATGCTCCGAAATATCGTACGAGGCTTTCTAGAGTCCACGACGCTCTGTAGACTCAGTTAGAGTCACCATTGATTGGTGGGAGCCTCATAACGCTCCCTAGACATCCACTGAGGCTCTATACACGTAAATAAATTCTTAGGAGGCTCTCGAGAGTTCACAACGCTTGTTATACTCAGTTAGAGTCATCAAAGACTCGAGTAAGCCTCACTACGCTTTCTAGACCCATAGGAGCACTATACGCTCCGAAATATCGTAGGAGGCTTTCTAGAGTCCTTGACGCTCTGTAGACTCAGCAAGAGTCACCATAGACTGGTGGGAGCATCACAACGCTTCCTAGACTTCCATTGAGGCTCTATACTCAAAAAAAAAATTCGTAGGAGGCTCTCTAGAGTTCGCAACGATCACTATACTCAATTAGAGTCATCGAAGACTCGTGGGAGCCTCACAACGCTTTCTAGATAACCGTAAGAGCTTTATACGCTCCAAAATATCGTAGGAGGCTTTCTAGAGTCCATGACGCTCTGTAGACTCTGGTAGATTTACCATAGACCCCACAACGCTTCCTAGACATCTATTGAGGCTCTATACACATTAAAAAAATAATTCATAGGAGGCTCCCTAGAGTTCACAACAGTTGCCATGCTCAATTACGGCAGTCAAACACTTGTGGGAGCCTCATAACGCTTTCTAGATACCCGTAGGAGCTCTATACGCTCCAAAATATCGTAGGAGGCTTTCTAGAGTCCACGATGCTCTGTAGACTCAGTTGGAGTCACTATAGACTGGTGGGAGCCTCACAACGCTTCCTAGACATCCATTGAGGCTCTATACTCAAAAACAAAATTCATAGGAGGCTCTCTAGAGTTCGCAACGCTCACTATACTCAATTAGAGTCATCGAAGACTCGTGGGAGCCTCACAACGCTATCTAGATAACCGTAAGAGCTCTATACGCTCCAAAATACCGTAGGAGGCTTTCTAGAGACCATGAGCCTCTGTAGACTCAGGTAGATTTACCATAGACTAGTGGGAGCCCCACAACGCTTCCTAGACATCCATTGAGGGGCTCCAAGCACATTAAAAAAAAAAAAAATTCGTAGGAGGCTCTCTAGAGTTCACAACACTCACTATCCTCAATTCAAGTCGCCAAACACTCGTGGGAGCCTCATAAGGCATTCTAGATACTCATAAGAGCTCTATACACTCCAAAATATCGTACGAGGGTTTCAAGAGTCCACGACGCTCCATAGACTCAGTTAGAGTCACCATAGACTGGTGGGTGCCTCACAACGCTGCCTAGACATCCACTGAGGTTCAATACACGTAGAAAAATTCATAGGAGGCTCTCTAGAGCTCACAACACTCGCTATACCCAATTAGGGTCATTAAACACTCGTGGGAGCCTCACAACGGTTTCTAGATAACCGTAGGAGCTCTATACGCTCCGAAATATCGTAGGGGGCTTTCTAGAGTCCATGACGCTCTGTAGATTCTGTAAGAGTCACCATAGACTAGTGGGAGCATCACAACGCTTCCTAGACATCCATTGAGGCTCTATACTCAAAAAAAATTCATAGGAGGCTCTCTAGAGTTCGCAACACTCACTATACTCAATTAGAGTCATCGAAGACTCGTGGGAGCCTCAAAACGCTTTCTAGATAACCGTAAGAGCTTTATATGCTCCAAAATATCGTAGGAGGCTTTCTAGAGTCCATGACGCTCTGTAGACTCAGGTAGATTTACCGTAGACCCCACAACGCTTCCTAGACGTCCATTGAGGCTCTATACACATTAAAAAAATAATTCATAGGAGGCTCCCTAGAGTTCACAACAGTTTCTATGCTCAATTATGGCAGTCAAACACACGTTGGAGCCTCATAACACTTTCTAGATACTCGTAGGAGCTCTATACGCTCGAAAATATCGTAGGAGGCTTTCTGGAGTCCACGACGCTCTGTAGACTCAGTTAGAGTCACCATAGACTGGTGGGAGCCTCACAACGCTTCCTAGACATTCATTGAGGCTCTATACTCAAAAAAAAATTCATAGGGGGCTCTCTAGAGTTCGCAACGCTCACTATGCTCAATTACAGTCATCGAAGACTCGTGGGAGCCTCACAACGCTTTCTAGATAACCGTAAGAGCTCTACACGCTCCAAAATACCGTAGGAGGCTTTCTAGAGACCATGAGGCTCTTTAGACTCAGTTAGATTTACCATAGACTGGTGGGAGCCCCACAACACTTCCTAGACATCCATTGAGGCTCTATGCACATTAAAAAAAAAAAAAAAAATTCATAGGAGGCTCTCTAGAGTTCGCAACGCTCACTATGCTTAATTAGAGTCATCGAAGACTCGTGGGAGCCTCACAACGCTATCTAGATAACCGTAAGAGCTCTATACGCTCCAAAATACCGTAGGAGGCTTTCTAGAGACCATGAGGCTCTGTAGACTCAGTTAGATTTACCATAGACTGGTGGGAGCCCCACAACACTTCCTCGACATCCATTGAGGCTCTATGCACATTAAAAAAAAAAAAAATTCATAGGAGGCTCTCTAGAGTTCGCAACGCTCACTATGCTTAATTAGAGTCATCGAAGACTCGTGGGAGCCTCACAACGCTATTTAGATAACCGTAAGAGCTCTATACGCTCCAAAATACTGTAGGAGGCTTTCAGAGACCATGAGGCTCTGTAGACTCAGTTAGATTTACCATAGACTGGTGGGAGCCCCACAACGCTTCCTAGACATCCATTGAGGCTCTATGCACATTAAAAAAAAAAAAATTCATAGGAGGCTCTGTAGAGTTCACAATACTCACTATCCTCAATTCAAGTCGCCAAACACTCGTGGGAGCCTCATAACGCTTTCTAGGTACTCATAAGAGCTCTATACGCTCCAAAATATCGTACGAGGGTTTCAAGAGTCCACGACGCTCCATAGACTCAGTTAGAGTCACCATAGATTGGTGGGTGCCTCACAACGCTGCCTAGACATCCACTGAGGTTCAATACACGTAGAAAAATTCATAGGAGGCTCTCTAGAGCTCACAACACTCGCTATACCAATTAGAGTCATTAAACACTCGTGGGAGCCTCAAAACGCTTTCTAGATAACCGTAAGAGCTTTATATGCTCCAAAATATCGTAGGAGGCTTTCTAGAGTCCATGACGCTCTGTAGACTCAGGTAGATTTACCATAGACCCCACAACGCTTCCTAGACATCCATTGAGGCTCTATACACATTAAAAAAATAATTCATAGGAGGCTCCCTAGAGTTCACAACAGTTGCCATGCTCAATTATGGCAGTCAAACACTTGTGGGAGCCTCATAACGCTTTCTAGATACCCGTAGGAGCTCTATACGCTCCAAAATATCGTAGGAGGCTTTCTAGAGTCCACGATGCTCTGTAGACTCAGTTGGAGTCACTATAGACTGGTGGGAGCCTCACAACGCTTCCTAGACATCCATTGAGGCTCTATACTCAAAAACAAAATTCATAGGAGGCTCTCTAGAGTTCGCAACGCTCACTATACTCAATTAGAGTCATCGAAGACTCGTGGGAGCCTCACAACGCTATCTAGATAACCGTAAGAGCTCTATACGCTCCAAAATACCGTAGGAGGCTTTCTAGAGACCATGAGCCTCTGTAGACTCAGGTAGATTTACCATAGACTAGTGGGAGCCCCACAACGCTTCCTAGACATCCATTGAGGGGCTCCAAGCACATTAAAAAAAAAAAAAATTCGTAGGAGGCTCTCTGGAGTTCACAACACTCACTATCCTCATTTCAAGTCGCCAAACACTCGTGGGAGCCTCATAAGGCATTCTAGATACTCATAAGAGCTCTATACGCTCCAAAATATCGTACGAGGGTTTCAAGAGTCCACGACGCTCCGTAGACTCAGTTAGAGTCACCATAGACTGGTGGGTGCCTCACAACGCTGCCTAGACATCCACTGAGGTTCAATACACGTAGAAAAATTCATAGGAGGCTCTCTAGAGCTCACAACACTCGCTATACCCAATTAGGGTCATTAAACACTCGTGGGAGCCTCACAACGGTTTCTACATAACCGTAGGAGCTCTATACGCTCCGAAATATCGTAGGGGGCTTTCTAGAGTCCATGACGCTCTGGAGATTCTGTAAGAGTCACCATAGACTAGTGGGAGCATCACAACGCTTCCTAGACATCCATTGAGGCTCTATACTCAAAAAAAATTCATAGGAGGCTCTCTATAGTTCGCAACACTCACTATACTCAATTAGAGTCATGGAAGACTCGTGGGAGCCTCAAAACGCTTTCTAGATAACCGTAAGAGCTTTATATGCTCCAAAATATCGTAGGAGGCTTTCTAGAGTCCATGACGCTCTGTAGACTCAGGTAGATTTACCATAGACCCCGCAACGCTTCCTAGACATCCATTGAGGCTCTATACACATTAAAAAAATAATTCATAGGAGGCTCCCTAGAGTTCACAACAGTTTCTATGCTCAATTATGGCAGTCAAAAACTCGTGGGAGCTTCATAACGCTTTCTAAATGCCCGTAGGAGCTTTATACGCTCGAAAATATCGTAGGAGGCTTTCTAGAGTCCACGACGCTTTGTAGACTCAGTTAGAGTCACCATAGACTGGTGGGAGCCTCACAACGCTTCCAAAACATTCATTGAGGATCTATACTCAAAAAAAAATTCATAGGGGGCGCTCTAGAGTTCGCAACGCTCACTATGCTCAATTAGAGTCATCGAAGACTCGTGGGAGCATCACAACGCTTTCTAGATAACCGTAAGAGCTCTACACGCTCCAAAATACCGTAGGAGGCTTTCTAGAGACCATGAGGCTCTGTAGAGTTCACAATACTCACTATCCTCAATTCAAGTCGCCAAACACTCGTGGGAGCCT
Organism: Liquidambar formosana; assembly: GCA_039720395.1. Classification (NCBI taxonomy): domain Eukaryota; kingdom Viridiplantae; phylum Streptophyta; class Magnoliopsida; order Saxifragales; family Altingiaceae; genus Liquidambar; species Liquidambar formosana. The sequence goes on along the minus strand of JBBPBK010000082.1, from coordinate 216,544 downwards.
CATAACGCTTTCTTGGTACTCATAAGAGCTCTATACGCTCCAAAATATCGTACGACGGTTTCAAGAGTCCACGACGCTCCATAGACTCAGTTGGAGTCACCATAGACTGGTGGGTGCCTCACAACGCTGCCTAGACATCCACTGAGGTTCAATACACGTAGAAAAATTCATAGGAGGCTCTCTAGAGCTCACAACACTCGCTATACCAATTAGAGTCATTAAACACTCGAGGGAGCCTCACAACGGTTTCTAGATAACCGTAGGAGCTCTATACGCTCCGAAATATCGTAGGGCGCTTTCTAGAGTCCATGACGCTCTGTAGATTCTGTAAGAGTCACCATAGACTGGTGGGAGCATCACAACGCTTCCTAGACATCCATTGAGGCTCTATACTCAAAAAAAATTCATAGGAGGCTCCCTAGAGTTCGCAACACTCACTATACTCAATTAGAGTCATCGAAGACTCATGGGAGCCTCAAAACGCTTTCTAGATAACCGTAAGAGCTTTATATGCTCCAAAATATCGTAGGAGGCTTTCTAGAGTCCATGAAGCTCTGTAGACTCAGGTAGATTTACCATAGACCCCACAACGCTTCCTAGACATCCATTGAGGCTCTATACACATTAAAAAAATAATTCATAGGAGGCTCCCTAGAGTTCACAACAGTTTCTATGCTCAATTATGGCAGTCAAACACACGTTGGTGCCTCATAACACTTTCTAGATACCCGTAGGAGCTCTATACGCTCGAAAATATCGTAGGAGGCTTTCTAGAGTCCACGACGCTCTGTAGACTCAGTTAGAGTCACCATAGACTGGTGGGAGCCTCACAACGCTTCCCAGCCACCCACTGAGGCTCTATACACATAAAAAAATTCTTAGGAGGCGCCCTATAGTTCAAAACGCTTGTTATACACAATTAGAGACGTCAAAGACTCGAGTAAGCGTCACAACGCTTTCTAGACACCCATAGGAGCTGCATATGCTCCGAAATATCGTACGAGGCTTTCTAGAGTCCACGACGCTCTGTAGACTCAGTTAGAGTCACCATTGATTGGTGGGAGCCTCATAACGCTCCCTAGACATCCACTGAGGCTCTATACACGTAAATAAATTCTTAGGAGGGTCTCGAGAGTTCACAACGCTTGTTATACTCAGTTAGAGTCATCAAAGGCTCGAGTAAGCCTCACTACGCTTTCTAGACCCATAGGAGCACTATACGCTCCGAAATATCGTAGGAGGCTTTCTAGGGTCCATGACGCTCTGTAGACTCAGCAAGACTCACCATAGACTGGTGGGAGCATCACAACGCTTCCTAGACTTCCATTGAGGCTCTATACTCAAAAAAAAAATTCGTAGGAGGCTCTCTAGAGTTCGCAACGATCACTATACTCAATTAGAGTCATCGAAGAGTCGTGGGAGCCTCACAACGCTTTCTAGATAACCGTAAGAGCTTTATACGCTCCAAAATATCGTAGGAGGCTTTCTAGAGTCCATGACGCTCTGTAGACTTAGGTAGATTTACCATAGACCCCACAACGCTTCCTAGACATCCATTGAGGCTCTATACACATTAAAAAAAATAATTCATAGGAGGCTCCCTAGAGTTCACAACAGTTGCCATGCTCAATTATGGCAGTCAAACACTTGTGGGAGCCTCATAACGCTTTCTAGATACCCGTAGGAGCTCTATACGCTCCAAAATATCGTAGGAGGCTTTCTAGAGTCCACGATGCTCTGTAGACTCAGTTAGAGTCACCATAGACTGGTGGGAGCCTCACAACGCTTCCTAGACATCCATTGAGGCTCTATACTCAAAAACAAAATTCATAGGAGGCTCTCTAGAGTTCGCAACGCTCACTATGCTCAATTAGAGTCATCGAAGACTCGTGGGAGCCTCACAACGCTATCTAGATAACCGTAAGAGCTCTATACGCTCCAAAATACCGTAGGAGGCTTTCTAGAGACCATGAGGCTCTGTAGACTCAGGTAGATTTACCATAGACTAGTGGGAGCCCCACAACGCTTCCTAGACATCCATTGAGGGGCTCTATGCACATTTAAAAAAAAAAAAATTCATAGGAGGCTCTCTAGAGTTCACAACACTTACTATCCTCAATTCAAGTCGCCAAACACTCGTGGGAGCCTCATAAGGCATTCTAGATACTCATAAGAGCTCTATACGCTCCAAAATATTGTACGAGGGTTTCAAGAGTCCACGACGCTCCATAGACTCAGTTAGAGTCACCATAGACTGGTGGGTGCCTCACAACGCTGCCTAGACATCCACTGAGGTTCAATACACGTAGAAAAATTCATAGGAGGCTCTCTAGAGCTCACAACACTCGCTATACCCAATTAGGGTCATTAAACACTCGTGGGAGCCTCACAACGGTTTCTAGATAACCGTAGGAGCTCTATACGCTCCGAAATATCGTAGGGGGCTTTCTAGAGTCCATGACGCTCTGTAGATTTTGTAAGAGTCACCATAGACTGGTGGGAGCATCACAACGCTTCCTAGACATCCATTGAGGCTCTATACTCAAAAAAAATTCATAGGAGGCTCTCTAGAGTTCGCAACACTCACTATACTCAATTAGAGTCATCGAAGACTCGTGGGAGCCTCAAAACGCTTTCTAGATAACCGTAAGAGCTTTATATGCTCCAAAATATCGTAGGAGGCTTTCTAGAGTCCATGACGCTCTGTAGACTCAGGTAGATTTACCATAGACCCCACAACGCTTCCTAGACATCCATTGAGGCTCTATACACATTAAAAAAATAATTCATAGGAGGCTCCCTAGAGTTCACAACAGTTTCTATGCTCAATTATGGCAGTCAAACACACGTTGGAGCCTCATAACACTTTCTAGATACCCGTAGGAGCTCTATACGCTCGAAAATATCGTAGGAGGCTTTCTAGAGTCCACGACGCTCTGTAGACTCAGTTAGAGTCACCATAGACAGGTGGGAGCCTCACAACGCTTCCTAGACATTCATTGAGGCTCTATACTAAAAAAAAAATTCATAGGGGGCTCTCTAGAGTTCGCAACGCTCACTATGCTCAATTAGAGTCATCGAAGACTCGTGGGAGCCTCACAACGCTTTCTAGATAACCGTAAGAGCTCTACACGCTCCAAAATACCGTAGGAGGCTTTCTAGAGACCATGAGGCTCTTTAGACTCAGTTAGATTTACCATAGACTGGTGGGAGCCCCACAACACTTCCTAGACATCCATTGAGGCTCTATGCACATTAAAAAAGAAAAAAAATTCATAGGAGGCTCTCTAGAGTTCGCAACGCTCACTATGCTTAATTAGAGTCATCGAAGACTCGTGGGAGCCTCACAACGCTATCTAGATAACCGTAAGAGCTCTATACGCTCCAAAATACCGTAGGAGGCTTTCTAGAGACCATGAGGCTGTGTAGACTCAGTTAGATTTACCATAGACTGGTGGGAGCCCCACAACACTTCCTAGACATCCATTGAGGCTCTATGCACATTAAAAAAAAAAAAATTCATAGGAGGCTCTCTAGAGTTCGCAACGCTCACTATGCTTAATTAGAGTCATCGAAGACTCGTGGGAGCCTCACAACGCTATCTAGATAACCGTAAGAGCTCTATACGCCCCAAAATACTGTAGGAGGCTTTCTAGAGACCATGAGGCTCTGTAGACTCAGTTAGATTTACCATAGACTGGTGGGAGCCCCACAACGCTTCCTAGACATCCATTGAGGCTCTATGCACATTAAAAAAATAAAAAAAAATTCATAGGAGGCTCTGTAGAGTTCACAATACTCACTATCCTCAATTCAAGTCGCCAAACACTCGTGGGAGCCTCATAACGCTTTCTTGGTACTCATAAGAGCTCTATACGCTCCAAAATATCGTACGAGGGTTTCAAGAGTCCACGACGCTCCATAGACTCAGTTGGAGTCACTATAGACTGGTGGGTGCCTCACAACGCTGCCTAGACATCCACTGAGGTTCAATACACGTAGAAAAATTCATAGGAGGCTCTCTAGAGCTCACAACACTCGCTATACCAATTAGAGTCATTAAACACTCGTGGGAGCCTCACAACGGTTTCTAGATAACCGTAGGAGCTCTATACGCTCCGAAATATCGTAGGGCGCTTTCTAGAGTCCATGACGCTCTGTAGATTCTGTAAGAGTCACCATAGACTGGTGGGAGCATCACAACGCTTCCTAGACATCCATTGAGGCTCTATACTCAAAAAAAATTCATAGGAGGCTCCCTAGAGTCCGCAACACTCACTATACTCAATTAGAGTCATCGAAGACTCGTGGGAGCCTCAAAACGCTTTCTAGATAACCGTAAGAGCTTTATATGCTCCAAAATATCGTAGGAGGCTTTCTAGAGTCCATGAAGCTCTGTAGACTCAGGTAGATTTACCATAGACCCCACAACGCTTCCTAGACATCCATTGAGGCTCTATACACATTAAAAAAATAATTCATAGGAGGCTCCCTAGAGTTCACAACAGTTTCTATGCTCAATTATGGCAGTCAAACACACGTTGGTGCCTCATAACACTTTCTAGATACCCGTAGGAGCTCTATACGCTCGAAAATATCGTAGGAGGCTTTCTAGAGTCCACGACGCTCTGTAGACTCAGTTAGAGTCACCATAGACTGGTGGGAGCCTCACAACGCTTCCCAGCCACCCACTGAGGCTCTATACACATAAAAAAATTCTTAGGAGGCGCCCTATAGTTCAAAACGCTTGTTATACACAATTAGAGACGTCAAAGACTCGAGTAAGCGTCACAACGCTTTCTAGACACCCATAGGAGCTGCATATGCTCCGAAATATCGTACGAGGCTTTCTAGAGTCCACGACGCTCTGTAGACTCAGTTAGAGTCACCATTGATTGGTGGGAGCCTCATAACGCTCCCTAGACATCCACTGAGGCTCTATACACGTAAATAAATTCTTAGGAGGGTCTCGAGAGTTCACAACGCTTGTTATACTCAGTTAGAGTCATCAAAGACTCGAGTAAGCCTCACTACGCTTTCTAGACCCATAGGAGCACTATACGCTCCGAAATATCGTAGGAGGCTTTCTAGAGTCCATGACGCTCTGTAGACTCAGCAAGACTCACCATAGACTGGTGGGAGCATCACAACGCTTCCTAGACTTCCATTGAGGCTCTATACTAAAAACAAATTCGTAGGAGGCTCTCTAGAGTTCGCAACGATCACTATACTCAATTAGAGTCATCGAAGACTCGTGGGAGCCTCACAACGCTTTCTAGATAACCGTAAGAGCTTTATACGCTCCAAAATATCGTAGGAGGCTTTCTAGAGTCCATGACGCTCTGTAGACTTAGGTAGATTTACCATAGACCCCACAACGCTTCCTAGACATCCATTGAGGCTCTATACACATTAAAAAAAATAATTCATAGGAGGCTCCCTAGAGTTCACAACAGTTGCCATGCTCAATTATGGCAGTCAAACACTTGTGGGAGCCTCATAACGCTTTCTAGATACCCGTAGGAGCTCTATACGCTCCAAAATATCGTAGGAGGCTTTCTAGAGTCCACGATGCTCTGTAGACTCAGTTAGAGTCACCATAGACTGGTGGGAGCCTCACAACGCTTCCTAGACATCCATTGAGGCTCTATACTCAAAAACAAAATTCATAGGAGGCTCTCTAGAGTTCGCAACGCTCACTATGCTCAATTAGAGTCATCGAAGACTCGTGGGAGCCTCACAACGCTATCTAGATAACCGTAAGAGCTCTATACGCTCCAAAATACCGTAGGAGGCTTTCTAGAGACCATGAGGCTCTGTAGACTCAGGTAGATTTACCATAGACTAGTGGGAGCCCCACAACGCTTCCTAGACATCCATTGAGGGGCTCTATGCACATTAAAAAAAAAAAAAATTCATAGGAGGCTCTCTAGAGTTCACAACACTTACTATCCTCAATTCAAGTCGCCAAACACTCGTGGGAGCCTCATAAGGCATTCTAGATACTTATAAGAGCTCTATACGCTCCAAAATATTGTACGAGGGTTTCAAGAGTCCACGACGCTCCATAGACTCAGTTAGAGTCACCATAGACTGGTGGGTGCCTCACAACGCTGCCTAGACATCCACTGAGGTTCAATACACGTAGAAAAATTCATAGGAGGCTCTCTAGAGCTCACAACACTCGCTATACCCAATTAGGGTCATTAAACACTCGTGGGAGCCTCACAACGGTTTGTAGATAACCGTAGGAGCTCTATACGCTCCGAAATATCGTAGGGCGCTTTCTAGAGTCCCTGACGCTCTGTAGATTCTGTAAGAGTCACCATAGACTGGTGGGAGCATCACAACGCTTCCTAGACATCCATTGAGGCTCTATACTCAAAAAAAATTCATAGGAGGCTCTCTAGAGTTCACAACACTCACTAAACCCAATTTGAGTGGTTAAAGACTCGTGGGAGCCTCATAACGCTTCCAGATACCCATAGGAGCTCTATACGCTTCAAAATATTTTAGGAAGCTTTCTCGAGTCCACGACGCTCTATAGATTCAGTTAGAGTCACCATAGACTGGTGGGAGCCTCACAACGCTTCCCAGCCACCCACTGAGGCTCTATGCACATAAAAAAATTCTTAGGAGGCGCCCTATAGTTCAAAACGCTTGTTATACACAATTAGAGACGTCAAAGACTCGAGTAAGCGTCAAAACGCTTTCTAGACACCCATAGGAGCTGCATATGCTCCGAAATATCGTACGAGGCTTTCTAGAGTCCACGACGCTCTGTAGACTCAGTTAGAGTCACCATTGATTGGTGGGAGCCTCATAACGCTCCCTAGACATCCACTGAGGCTCTATACACGTAAATAAATTCTTAGGAGGCTCTCGAGAGTTCACAACGCTTGTTATACTCAGTTAGAGTCATCAAAGACTCGAGTAAGCCTCACTACGCTTTCTAGACCCATAGGAGCACTATACGCTCCGAAATATCGTAGGAGGCTTTCTAGAGTCCATGACGCTCTGTAGACTCAGCAAGAGTCACCATAGACAGGTGGGAGCATCACAACGCTTCCTAGACTTCCATTGAGGCTCTATACTCAAAAAAAAAATTCGTAGGAGGCTCTCTAGAGTTCGCAACGCTCACTATACTCAATTAGAGTCATCGAAGACTCGTGGGAGCCTCACAACGCTTTCTAGATAACCGTAAGAGCTTTATACGCTCCAAAATATCGTAGGAGGCTTTCTAGAGTCCATGACGCTCTGTAGACTCAGGTAGATTTACCATAGACCCCACAACGCTTCCTAGACATCCATTGAGGCTCTATACACATTAAAAAAATAATTCATAGGAGGCTCCCTAGAGTTCACAACAGTTTCTATGCTCAATTATGGCAGTCAAACACACGTTGGAGCCTCATAACACTTTCTAGATACCCGTAGGAGCTCTATACGCTCGAAAATATCGTAGGAGGCTTTCTAGAGTCCACGACGCTCTGTAGACTCAGTTAGAGTCACCATAGACAGGTGGGAGCCTCACAACGCTTCCTAGACATTCATTGAGGCTCTATACTAAAAAAAAAATTCATAGGGGGCTCTCTAGAGTTCGCAACGCTCACTATGCTCAATTAGAGTCATCGAAGACTCGTGGGAGCCTCACAACGCTTTCTAGATAACCGTAAGAGCTCTACACGCTCCAAAATACCGTAGGAGGCTTTCTAGAGACCATGAGGCTCTTTAGACTCAGTTAGATTTACCATAGACTGGTGGGAGCCCCACAACACTTCCTAGACATCCATTGAGGCTCTATGCACATTAAAAAAAAAAAAATTCATAGGAGGCTCTCTAGAGTTCGCAACGCTCACTATGCTTAATTAGAGTCATCGAAGACTCGTGGGAGCCTCACAACGCTATCTAGATAACCGTAAGAGCTCTATACGCCCCAAAATACTGTAGGAGGCTTTCTAGAGACCATGAGGCTCTGTAGACTCAGTTAGATTTACCATAGACTGGTGGGAGCCCCACAACGCTTCCTAGACATCCATTGAGGCTCTATGCACATTAAAAAAATAAAAAAAATTCATAGGAGGCTCTGTAGAGTTCACAATACTCACTATCCTCAATTCAAGTCGCCAAACACTCGTGGGAGCCTCATAACGCTTTCTTGGTACTCATAAGAGCTCTATACGCTCCAAAATATCGTACGAGGGTTTCAAGAGTCCACGACGCTCCATAGACTCAGTTGGAGTCACTATAGACTGGTGGGTGCCTCACAACGCTGCCTAGACATCCACTGAGGTTCAATACACGTAGAAAAATTCATAGGAGGCTCTCTAGAGCTCACAACACTCGCTATACCAATTAGAGTCATTAAACACTCGTGGGAGCCTCACAACGGTTTCTAGATAACCGTAGGAGCTCTATACGCTCCGAAATATCGTAGGGCGCTTTCTAGAGTCCATGACGCTCTGTAGATTCTGTAAGAGTCACCATAGACTGATGGGAGCATCACAACGCTTCCTAGACATCCATTGAGGCTCTATACTCAAAAAAAATTCATAGGAGGCTCCCTAGAGTCCGCAACACTCACTATACTCAATTAGAGTCATCGAAGACTCGTGGGAGCCTCAAAACGCTTTCTAGATAACCGTAAGAGCTTTATATGCTCCAAAATATCGTAGGAGGCTTTCTAGAGTCCATGAAGCTCTGTAGACTCAGGTAGATTTACCATAGACCCCACAACGCTTCCTAGACATCCATTGAGGCTCTATACACATTAAAAAAATAATTCATAGGAGGCTCCCTAGAGTTCACAACAGTTTCTATGCTCAATTATGGCAGTCAAACACACGTTGGTGCCTCATAACACTTTCTAGATACCCGTAGGAGCTCTATACGCTCGAAAATATCGTAGGAGGCTTTCTAGAGTCCACGACGCTCTGTAGACTCAGTTAGAGTCACCATAGACTGGTGGGAGCCTCACAACGCTTCCCAGCCACCCACTGAGGCTCTATACACATAAAAAAATTCTTAGGAGGCGCCCTATAGTTCAAAACGCTTGTTATACACAATTAGAGACGTCAAAGACTCGAGTAAGCGTCACAACGCTTTCTAGACACCCATAGGAGCTGCATATGCTCCGAAATATCGTACGAGGCTTTCTAGAGTCCACGACGCTCTGTAGACTCAGTTAGAGTCACCATTGATTGGTGGGAGCCTCATAACGCTCCCTAGACATCCACTGAGGCTCTATACACGTAAATAAATTCTTAGGAGGGTCTCGAGAGTTCACAACGCTTGTTATACTCAGTTAGAGTCATCAAAGACTCGAGTAAGCCTCACTACGCTTTCTAGACCCATAGGAGCACTATACGCTCCGAAATATCGTAGGAGGCTTTCTAGAGTCCATGACGCTCTGTAGACTCAGCAAGACTCACCATAGACTGGTGGGAGCATCACAACGCTTCCTAGACTTCCATTGAGGCTCTATACTAAAAAAAAATTCGTAGGAGGCTCTCTAGAGTTCGCAACGATCACTATACTCAATTAGAGTCATCGAAGACTCGTGGGAGCCTCACAACGCTTTCTAGATAACCGTAAGAGCTTTATACGCTCCAAAATATCGTAGGAGGCTTTCTAGAGTCCATGACGCTCTGTAGACTTAGGTAGATTTACCATAGACCCCACAACGCTTCCTAGACATCCATTGAGGCTCTATACACATTAAAAAAAATAATTCATAGGAGGCTCCCTAGAGTTCACAACAGTTGCCATGCTCAATTATGGCAGTCAAACACTTGTGGGAGCCTTATAACGCTTTCTAGATACCCGTAGGAGCTCTATACGCTCCAAAATATCGTAGGAGGCTTTCTAGAGTCCACGATGCTCTGTAGACTCAGTTAGAGTCACCATAGACTGGTGGGAGCCTCACAACGCTTCCTAGACATCCATTGAGGCTCTATACTCAAAAACAAAATTCATAGGAGGCTCTCTAGAGTTCGCAACGCTCACTATGCTCAATTAGAGTCATCGAAGACTCGTGGGAGCCTCACAACGCTATCTAGATAACCGTAAGAGCTCTATACGCTCCAAAATACCGTAGGAGGCTTTCTAGAGACCATGAGGCTCTGTAGACTCAGGTAGATTTACCATAGACTAGTGGGAGCCCCACAACGCTTCCTAGACATCCATTGAGGGGCTCTATGCACATTAAAAAAAAAAAAAATTCATAGGAGGCTCTCTAGAGTTCACAACACTTACTATCCTCAATTCAAGTCGCCAAACACTCGTGGGAGCCTCATAAGGCATTCTAGATACTTATAAGAGCTCTATACGCTCCAAAATATTGTACGAGGGTTTCAAGAGTCCACGACGCTCCATAGACTCAGTTAGAGTCACCATAGACTGGTGGGTGCCTCACAACGCTGCCTAGACATCCACTGAGGTTCAATACACGTAGAAAAATTCATAGGAGGCTCTCTAGAGCTCACAACACTCGCTATACCCAATTAGGGTCATTAAACACTCGTGGGAGCCTCACAACGGTTTCTAGATAACCGTAGGAGCTCTATACACTCCGAAATATCGTAGGGCGCTTTCTAGAGTCCCTGACGCTCTGTAGATTCTGTAAGAGTCACCATAGACTGGTGGGAGCATCACAACGCTTCCTAGACATCCATTGAGGCTCTATACTCAAAAAAAATTCATAGGAGGCTCTCTAGAGTTCACAACACTCACTAAACCCAATTTGAGTGGTTAAAGACTCGTGGGAGCCTCATAACGCTTCCAGATACCCATAGGAGCTCTATACGCTTCAAAATATTTTAGGAAGCTTTCTCGAGTCCACGACGCTCTATAGATTCAGTTAGAGTCACCATAGACTGGTGGGAGCCTCACAACGCTTCCCAGCCACCCACTGAGGCTCTATGCACATAAAAAAATTCTTAGGAGGCGCCCTATAGTTCAAAACGTTTGTTATACACAATTAGAGACGTCAAAGACTCGAGTAAGCGTCAAAACGCTTTCTAGACACCCATAGGAGCTGCATATGCTCCGAAATATCGTACGAGGCTTTCTAGAGTCCACGACGCTCTGTAGACTCAGTTAGAGTCACCATTGATTGGTGGGAGCCTCATAACGCTCCCTAGACATCCACTGAGGCTCTATACACGTAAATAAATTCTTAGGAGGCTCTCGAGAGTTCACAACGCTTGTTATACTCAGTTAGAGTCATCAAAGACTCGAGTAAGCCTCACTACGCTTTCTAGACCCATAGGAGCACTATACGCTCCGAAATATCGTAGGAGGCTTTCTAGAGTCCATGACGCTCTGTAGACTCAGCAAGAGTCACCATAGACAGGTGGGAGCATCACAACGCTTCCTAGACTTCCATTGAGGCTCTATACTCAAAAAAAAAATTCGTAGGAGGCTCTCTAGAGTTCGCAACGATCACTATACTCAATTAGAGTCATCGAAGAGTCGTGGGAGCCTCACAACGCTTTCTAGATAACCGTAAGAGCTTTATATGCTCCAAAATATCGTAGGAGGCTTTCTAGAGTCCATGACGCTCTGTAGACTCTGGTAGATTTACCATAGACCCCACAACGCTTCCTAGACATCCATTGAGGCTCTATACACATTAAAAAAAATAATTCATAGGAGGCTCCCTAGAGTTCACAACAGTTGCCATGCTCAATTATGGCAGTCAAACACTTGTGGGAGCCTCATAACGCTTTCTAGATACCCGTAGGAGCTCTATACGCTCCAAAATATCGTAGGAGGCTTTCTAGAGTCCACGATGCTCTGTAGACTCAGTTAGAGTCACCATAGACTGGTGGGAGCCTCACAACGCTTCCTAGACATCCATTGAGGCTCTATACTCAAAAACAAAATTCATAGGAGGCTCTCTAGAGTTCGCAACGCTCACTATACTCAATTAGAGTCATCGAAGACTCGTGGGAGCCTCACAACGCTATCTAGATAACCGTAAGAGCTCTATACGCTCCAAAATACCGTAGGAGGCTTTCTAGAGACCATGAGCCTCTGTAGACTCAGGTAGATTTACCATAGACAAGTGGGAGCCCCACAACGCTTCCTAGACATCCATTGAGGGGCTCCAAGCACATTAAAAAAAAAAAAAAAATTCGTAGGAGGCTCTCTGGAGTTCACAACACTCACTATCCTCATTTCAAGTCGCCAAACACTCGTGGGAGCCTCATAAGGCATTCTAGATACTCATAAGAGCTCTATACGCTCCAAAATATCGTACGAGGGTTTCAAGAGTCCACGACGCTCCGTAGACTCAGTTAGAGTCACCATAGACTGGTGGGTGCCTCACAACGCTGCCTAGACATCCACTAAGGTTCAATACACGTAGAAAAATTCATAGGAGGCTCTCTAGAGCTCACAACACTCGCTATACCCAATTAGGGTCATTAAACACTCGTGGGAGCCTCACAACGGTTTCTACATAACCGTAGGAGCTCTATACGCTCCGAAATATAGTAGGGGGCTTTCTAGAGTCCATGACGCTCTGGAGATTCTGTAAGAGTCACCATAGACTAGTGGGAGCATCACAACGCTTCCTAGACATCCATTGAGGCTCTATACTCAAAAAAAATTCATAGGAGGCTCTCTATAGTTCGCAACACTCACTATACTCAATTAGAGTCATGGAAGACTCGTGGGAGCCTCAAAACGCTTTCTAGATAACCGTAAGAGCTTTATATGCTCCAAAATATCGTAGGAGGCTTTCTAGAGTCCATGACGCTCTGTAGACTCAGGTAGATTTACCATAGACCCCACAACGCTTCCTAGACATCCATTGAGGCTCTATACACATTAAAAAAATAATTCATAGGAGGCTCCCTAGAGTTCACAACAGTTTCTATGCTCAATTATGGCAGTCAAACACACGTTGGTGCCTCATAACACTTTCTAGATACCCGTAGGAGCTCTATACGCTCGAAAATATCGTAGGAGGCTTTCTAGAGTCCACGACGCTCTGTAGACTCAGTTAGAGTCACCATAGACTGGTGGGAGCCTCACAACGCTTCCCAGCCACCCACTGAGGCTCTATACACATAAAAAAATTCTTAGGAGGCGCCCTATAGTTCAAAACGCTTGTTATACACAATTAGAGACGTCAAAGACTCGAGTAAGCGTCACAACGCTTTCTAGACACCCATAGGAGCTGCATATGCTCCGAAATATCGTACGAGGCTTTCTAGAGTCCACGACGCTCTGTAGACTCAGTTAGAGTCACCATTGATTGGTGGGAGCCTCATAACGCTCCCTAGACATCCACTGAGGCTCTATACACGTAAATAAATTCTTAGGAGGGTCTCGAGAGTTCACAACGCTTGTTATACTCAGTTAGAGTCATCAAAGACTCGAGTAAGCCTCACTACGCTTTCTAGACCCATAGGAGCACTATACGCTCCGAAATATCGTAGGAGGCTTTCTAGGGTCCATGACGCTCTGTAGACTCAGCAAGACTCACCATAGACTGGTGGGAGCATCACAACGCTTCCTAGACTTCCATTGAGGCTCTATACTCAAAAAAAAAATTCGTAGGAGGCTCTCTAGAGTTCGCAACGATCACTATACTCAATTAGAGTCATCGAAGAGTCGTGGGAGCCTCACAACGCTTTCTAGATAACCATAAGAGCTTTATACGCTCCAAAATATCGTAGGAGGCTTTCTAGAGTCCATGACGCTCTGTAGACTTAGGTAGATTTACCATAGACCCCACAACGCTTCCTAGACATCCATTGAGGCTCTATACACATTAAAAAAAATAATTCATAGGAGGCTCCCTAGAGTTCACAACAGTTGCCATGCTCAATTATGGCAGTCAAACACTTGTGGGAGCCTCATAACGCTTTCTAGATACCCGTAGGAGCTCTATACGCTCCAAAATATCGTAGGAGGCTTTCTAGAGTCCACGATGCTCTGTAGACTCAGTTAGAGTCACCATAGACTGGTGGGAGCCTCACAACGCTTCCTAGACATCCATTGAGGCTCTATACTCAAAAACAAAATTCATAGGAGGCTCTCTAGAGTTCGCAACGCTCACTATACTCAATTAGAGTCATCGAAGACTCGTGGGAGCCTCACAACGCTATCTAGATAACCGTAAGAGCTCTATACGCTCCAAAATACCGTAGGAGGCTTTCTAGAGACCATGAGCCTCTGTAGACTCAGGTAGATTTACCATAGACAAGTGGGAGCCCCACAACGCTTCCTAGACATCCATTGAGGGGCTCCAAGCACATTAAAAAAAAAAAAAAAATTCGTAGGAGGCTCTCTGGAGTTCACAACACTCACTATCCTCATTTCAAGTCGCCAAACACTCGTGGGAGCCTCATAAGGCATTCTAGATACTCATAAGAGCTCTATACGCTCCAAAATATCGTACGAGGGTTTCAAGAGTCCACGACGCTCCGTAGACTCAGTTAGAGTCACCATAGACTGGTGGGTGCCTCACAACGCTGCCTAGACATCCACTAAGGTTCAATACACGTAGAAAAATTCATAGGAGGCTCTCTAGAGCTCACAACACTCGCTATACCCAATTAGGGTCATTAAACACTCGTGGGAGCCTCACAACGGTTTCTACATAACCGTAGGAGCTCTATACGCTCCGAAATATAGTAGGGGGCTTTCTAGAGTCCATGACGCTCTGGAGATTCTGTAAGAGTCACCATAGACTAGTGGGAGCATCACAACGCTTCCTAGACATCCATTGAGGCTCTATACTCAAAAAAAATTCATAGGAGGCTCTCTATAGTTCGCAACACTCACTATACTCAATTAGAGTCATGGAAGACTCGTGGGAGCCTCAAAACGCTTTCTAGATAACCGTAAGAGCTTTATATGCTCCAAAATATCGTAGGAGGCTTTCTAGAGTCCATGACGCTCTGTAGACTCAGGTAGATTTACCATAGACCCCACAACGCTTCCTAGACATCCATTGAGGCTCTATACACATTAAAAAAATAATTCATAGGAGGCTCCCTAGAGTTCACAACAGTTTCTATGCTCAATTATGGCAGTCAAACACACGTTGGTGCCTCATAACACTTTCTAGATACCCGTAGGAGCTCTATACGCTCGAAAATATCGTAGGAGGCTTTCTAGAGTCCACGACGCTCTGTAGACTCAGTTAGAGTCACCATAGACTGGTGGGAGCCTCACAACGCTTCCCAGCCACCCACTGAGGCTCTATACACATAAAAAAATTCTTAGGAGGCGCCCTATAGTTCAAAACGCTTGTTATACACAATTAGAGACGTCAAAGACTCGAGTAAGCGTCACAACGCTTTCTAGACACCCATAGGAGCTGCATATGCTCCGAAATATCGTACGAGGCTTTCTAGAGTCCACGACGCTCTGTAGACTCAGTTAGAGTCACCATTGATTGGTGGGAGCCTCATAACGCTCCCTAGACATCCACTGAGGCTCTATACACGTAAATAAATTCTTAGGAGGGTCTCGAGAGTTCACAACGCTTGTTATACTCAGTTAGAGTCATCAAAGACTCGAGTAAGCCTCACTACGCTTTCTAGACCCATAGGAGCACTATACGCTCCGAAATATCGTAGGAGGCTTTCTAGGGTCCATGACGCTCTGTAGACTCAGCAAGACTCACCATAGACTGGTGGGAGCATCACAACGCTTCCTAGACTTCCATTGAGGCTCTATACTCAAAAAAAAAATTCGTAGGAGGCTCTCTAGAGTTCGCAACGATCACTATACTCAATTAGAGTCATCGAAGAGTCGTGGGAGCCTCACAACGCTTTCTAGATAACCGTAAGAGCTTTATACGCTCCAAAATATCGTAGGAGGCTTTCTAGAGTCCATGACGCTCTGTAGACTTAGGTAGATTTACCATAGACCCCACAACGCTTCCTAGACATCCATTGAGGCTCTATACACATTAAAAAAAATAATTCATAGGAGGCTCCCTAGAGTTCACAACAGTTGCCATGCTCAATTATGGCAGTCAAACACTTGTGGGAGCCTCATAACGCTTTCTAGATACCCGTAGGAGCTCTATACGCTCCAAAATATCGTAGGAGGCTTTCTAGAGTCCACGATGCTCTGTAGACTCAGTTAGAGTCACCATAGACTGGTGGGAGCCTCACAACGCTTCCTAGACATCCATTGAGGCTCTATACTCAAAAACAAAATTCATAGGAGGCTCTCTAGAGTTCGCAACGCTCACTATGCTCAATTAGAGTCATCGAAGACTCGTGGGAGCCTCACAACGCTATCTAGATAACCGTAAGAGCTCTATACGCTCCAAAATACCGTAGGAGGCTTTCTAGAGACCATGAGGCTCTGTAGACTCAGGTAGATTTACCATAGACTAGTGGGAGCCCCACAACGCTTCCTAGACATCCATTGAGGGGCTCTATGCACATTTAAAAAAAAAAAAATTCATAGGAGGCTCTCTAGAGTTCACAACACTTACTATCCTCAATTCAAGTCGCCAAACACTCGTGGGAGCCTCATAAGGCATTCTAGATACTCATAAGAGCTCTATACGCTCCAAAATATTGTACGAGGGTTTCAAGAGTCCACGACGCTCCATAGACTCAGTTAGAGTCACCATAGACTGGTGGGTGCCTCACAACGCTGCCTAGACATCCACTGAGGTTCAATACACGTAGAAAAATTCATAGGAGGCTCTCTAGAGCTCACAACACTCGCTATACCCAATTAGGGTCATTAAACACTCGTGGGAGCCTCACAACGGTTTCTAGATAACCGTAGGAGCTCTATACGCTCCGAAATATCGTAGGGGGCTTTCTAGAGTCCATGACGCTCTGTAGATTTTGTAAGAGTCACCATAGACTGGTGGGAGCATCACAACGCTTCCTAGACATCCATTGAGGCTCTATACTCAAAAAAAATTCATAGGAGGCTCTCTAGAGTTCGCAACACTCACTATACTCAATTAGAGTCATCGAAGACTCGTGGGAGCCTCAAAACGCTTTCTAGATAACCGTAAGAGCTTTATATGCTCCAAAATATCGTAGGAGGCTTTCTAGAGTCCATGACGCTCTGTAGACTCAGGTAGATTTACCATAGACCCCACAACGCTTCCTAGACATCCATTGAGGCTCTATACACATTAAAAAAATAATTCATAGGAGGCTCCCTAGAGTTCACAACAGTTTCTATGCTCAATTATGGCAGTCAAACACACGTTGGAGCCTCATAACACTTTCTAGATACCCGTAGGAGCTCTATACGCTCGAAAATATCGTAGGAGGCTTTCTAGAGTCCACGACGCTCTGTAGACTCAGTTAGAGTCACCATAGACAGGTGGGAGCCTCACAACGCTTCCTAGACATTCATTGAGGCTCTATACTAAAAAAAAATTCATAGGGGGCTCTCTAGAGTTCGCAACGCTCACTATGCTCAATTAGAGTCATCGAAGACTCGTGGGAGCCTCACAACGCTTTCTAGATAACCGTAAGAGCTCTACACGCTCCAAAATACCGTAGGAGGCTTTCTAGAGACCATGAGGCTCTTTAGACTCAGTTAGATTTACCATAGACTGGTGGGAGCCCCACAACACTTCCTAGACATCCATTGAGGCTCTATGCACATTAAAAAAGAAAAAAAATTCATAGGAGGCTCTCTAGAGTTCGCAACGCTCACTATGCTTAATTAGAGTCATCGAAGACTCGTGGGAGCCTCACAACGCTATCTAGATAACCGTAAGAGCTCTATACGCTCCAAAATACCGTAGGAGGCTTTCTAGAGACCATGAGGCTGTGTAGACTCAGTTAGATTTACCATAGACTGGTGGGAGCCCCACAACACTTCCTAGACATCCATTGAGGCTCTATGCACATTAAAAAAAAAAAATTCATAGGAGGCTCTCTAGAGTTCGCAACGCTCACTATGCTTAATTAGAGTCATCGAAGACTCGTGGGAGCCTCACAACGCTATCTAGATAACCGTAAGAGCTCTATACGCCCCAAAATACTGTAGGAGGCTTTCTAGAGACCATGAGGCTCTGTAGACTCAGTTAGATTTACCATAGACTGGTGGGAGCCCCACAACGCTTCCTAGACATCCATTGAGGCTCTATGCACATTAAAAAAATAAAAAAAAATTCATAGGAGGCTCTGTAGAGTTCACAATACTCACTATCCTCAATTCAAGTCGCCAAACACTCGTGGGAGCCTCATAACGCTTTCTTGGTACTCATAAGAGCTCTATACGCTCCAAAATATCGTACGAGGGTTTCAAGAGTCCACGACGCTCCATAGACTCAGTTGGAGTCACTATAGACTGGTGGGTGCCTCACAACGCTGCCTAGACATCCACTGAGGTTCAATACACGTAGAAAAATTCATAGGAGGCTCTCTAGAGCTCACAACACTCGCTATACCAATTAGAGTCATTAAACACTCGTGGGAGCCTCACAACGGTTTCTAGATAACCGTAGGAGCTCTATACGCTCCGAAATATCGTAGGGCGCTTTCTAGAGTCCATGACGCTCTGTAGATTCTGTAAGAGTCACCATAGACTGGTGGGAGCATCACAACGCTTCCTAGACATCCATTGAGGCTCTATACTCAAAAAAAATTCATAGGAGGCTCCCTAGAGTCCGCAACACTCACTATACTCAATTAGAGTCATCGAAGACTCGTGGGAGCCTCAAAACGCTTTCTAGATAACCGTAAGAGCTTTATATGCTCCAAAATATCGTAGGAGGCTTTCTAGAGTCCATGAAGCTCTGTAGACTCAGGTAGATTTACCATAGACCCCACAACGCTTCCTAGACATCCATTGAGGCTCTATACACATTAAAAAAATAATTCATAGGAGGCTCCCTAGAGTTCACAACAGTTTCTATGCTCAATTATGGCAGTCAAACACACGTTGGTGCCTCATAACACTTTCTAGATACCCGTAGGAGCTCTATACGCTCGAAAATATCGTAGGAGGCTTTCTAGAGTCCACGACGCTCTGTAGACTCAGTTAGAGTCACCATAGACTGGTGGGAGCCTCACAACGCCTCCCAGCCACCCACTGAGGCTCTATACACATAAAAAAATTCTTAGGAGGCGCCCTATAGTTCAAAACGCTTGTTATACACAATTAGAGACGTCAAAGACTCGAGTAAGCGTCACAACGCTTTCTAGACACCCATAGGAGCTGCATATGCTCCGAAATATCGTACGAGGCTTTCTAGAGTCCACGACGCTCTGTAGACTCAGTTAGAGTCACCATTGATTGGTGGGAGCCTCATAACGCTCCCTAGACATCCACTGAGGCTCTATACACGTAAATAAATTCTTAGGAGGGTCTCGAGAGTTCACAACGCTTGTTATACTCAGTTAGAGTCATCAAAGACTCGAGTAAGCCTCACTACGCTTTCTAGACCCATAGGAGCACTATACGCTCCGAAATATCGTAGGAGGCTTTCTAGAGTCCATGACGCTCTGTAGACTCAGCAAGACTCACCATAGACTGGTGGGAGCATCACAACGCTTCCTAGACTTCCATTGAGGCTCTATACTAAAAACAAATTCGTAGGAGGCTCTCTAGAGTTCGCAACGATCACTATACTCAATTAGAGTCATCGAAGACTCGTGGGAGCCTCACAACGCTTTCTAGATAACCGTAAGAGCTTTATACGCTCCAAAATATCGTAGGAGGCTTTCTAGAGTCCATGACGCTCTGTAGACTTAGGTAGATTTACCATAGACCCCACAACGCTTCCTAGACATCCATTGAGGCTCTATACACATTAAAAAAAATAATTCATAGGAGGCTCCCTAGAGTTCAGAACAGTTGCCATGCTCAATTATGGCAGTCAAACACTTGTGGGAGCCTCATAACGCTTTCTAGATACCCGTAGGAGCTCTATACGCTCCAAAATATCGTAGGAGGCTTTCTAGAGTCCACGATGCTCTGTAGACTCAGTTAGAGTCACCATAGACTGGTGGGAGCCTCACAACGCTTCCTAGACATCCATTGAGGCTCTATACTCAAAAACAAAATTCATAGGAGGCTCTCTAGAGTTCGCAACGCTCACTATGCTCAATTAGAGTCATCGAAGACTCGTGGGAGCCTCACAACGCTATCTAGATAACCGTAAGAGCTCTATACGCTCCAAAATACCGTAGGAGGCTTTCTAGAGACCATGAGGCTCTGTAGACTCAGGTAGATTTACCATAGACTAGTGGGAGCCCCACAACGCTTCCTAGACATCCATTGAGGGGCTCTATGCACATTAAAAAAAAAAAAAATTCATAGGAGGCTCTCTAGAGTTCACAACACTTACTATCCTCAATTCAAGTCGCCAAACACTCGTGGGAGCCTCATAAGGCATTCTAGATACTTATAAGAGCTCTATACGCTCCAAAATATTGTACGAGGGTTTCAAGAGTCCACGACGCTCCATAGACTCAGTTAGAGTCACCATAGACTGGTGGGTGCCTCACAACGCTGCCTAGACATCCACTGAGGTTCAATACACGTAGAAAAATTCATAGGAGGCTCTCTAGAGCTCACAACACTCGCTATACCCAATTAGGGTCATTAAACACTCGTGGGAGCCTCACAACGGTTTGTAGATAACCGTAGGAGCTCTATACGCTCCGAAATATCGTAGGGCGCTTTCTAGAGTCCCTGACGCTCTGTAGATTCTGTAAGAGTCACCATAGACTGGTGGGAGCATCACAACGCTTCCTAGACATCCATTGAGGCTCTATACTCAAAAAAAATTCATAGGAGGCTCTCTAGAGTTCACAACACTCACTAAACCCAATTTGAGTGGTTAAAGACTCGTGGGAGCCTCATAACGCTTCCAGATACCCATAGGAGCTCTATACGCTTCAAAATATTTTAGGAAGCTTTCTCGAGTCCACGACGCTCTATAGATTCAGTTAGAGTCACCATAGACTGGTGGGAGCCTCACAACGCTTCCCAGCCACCCACTGAGGCTCTATGCACATAAAAAAATTCTTAGGAGGCGCCCTATAGTTCAAAACGCTTGTTATACACAATTAGAGACGTCAAAGACTCGAGTAAGCGTCAAAACGCTTTCTAGACACCCATAGGAGCTGCATATGCTCCGAAATATCGTACGAGGCTTTCTAGAGTCCACGACGCTCTGTAGACTCAGTTAGAGTCACCATTGATTGGTGGGAGCCTCATAACGCTCCCTAGACATCCACTGAGGCTCTATACACGTAAATAAATTCTTAGGAGGCTCTCGAGAGTTCACAACGCTTGTTATACTCAGTTAGAGTCATCAAAGACTCGAGTAAGCCTCACTACGCTTTCTAGACCCATAGGAGCACTATACGCTCCGAAATATCGTAGGAGGCTTTCTAGAGTCCATGACGCTCTGTAGACTCAGCAAGAGTCACCATAGACAGGTGGGAGCATCACAACGCTTCCTAGACTTCCATTGAGGCTCTATACTCAAAAAAAAAATTCGTAGGAGGCTCTCTAGAGTTCGCAACGCTCACTATACTCAATTAGAGTCATCGAAGACTCGTGGGAGCCTCACAACGCTTTCTAGATAACCGTAAGAGCTTTATACGCTCCAAAATATCGTAGGAGGCTTTCTAGAGTCCATGACGCTCTGTAGACTCAGGTAGATTTACCATAGACCCCACAACGCTTCCTAGACATCCATTGAGGCTCTATACACATTAAAAAAATAATTCATAGGAGGCTCCCTAGAGTTCACAACAGTTTCTATGCTCAATTATGGCAGTCAAACACACGTTGGAGCCTCATAACACTTTCTAGATACCCGTAGGAGCTCTATACGCTCGAAAATATCGTAGGAGGCTTTCTAGAGTCCACGACGCTCTGTAGACTCAGTTAGAGTCACCATAGACAGGTGGGAGCCTCACAACGCTTCCTAGACATTCATTGAGGCTCTATACTAAAAAAAAAATTCATAGGGGGCTCTCTAGAGTTCGCAACGCTCACTATGCTCAATTAGAGTCATCGAAGACTCGTGGGAGCCTCACAACGCTTTCTAGATAACCGTAAGAGCTCTACACGCTCCAAAATACCGTAGGAGGCTTTCTAGAGACCATGAGGCTCTTTAGACTCAGTTAGATTTACCATAGACTGGTGGGAGCCCCACAACACTTCCTAGACATCCATTGAGGCTCTATGCACATTAAAAAAAAAAAATTCATAGGAGGCTCTCTAGAGTTCGCAACGCTCACTATGCTTAATTAGAGTCATCGAAGACTCGTGGGAGCCTCACAACGCTATCTAGATAACCGTAAGAGCTCTATACGCCCCAAAATACTGTAGGAGGCTTTCTAGAGACCATGAGGCTCTGTAGACTCAGTTAGATTTACCATAGACTGGTGGGAGCCCCACAACGCTTCCTAGACATCCATTGAGGCTCTATGCACATTAAAAAAATAAAAAAAATTCATAGGAGGCTCTGTAGAGTTCACAATACTCACTATCCTCAATTCAAGTCGCCAAACACTCGTGGGAGCCTCATAACGCTTTCTTGGTACTCATAAGAGCTCTATACGCTCCAAAATATCGTACGAGGGTTTCAAGAGTCCACGACGCTCCATAGACTCAGTTGGAGTCACTATAGACTGGTGGGTGCCTCACAACGCTGCCTAGACATCCACTGAGGTTCAATACACGTAGAAAAATTCATAGGAGGCTCTCTAGAGCTCACAACACTCGCTATACCAATTAGAGTCATTAAACACTCGTGGGAGCCTCACAACGGTTTCTAGATAACCGTAGGAGCTCTATACGCTCCGAAATATCGTAGGGCGCTTTCTAGAGTCCATGACGCTCTGTAGATTCTGTAAGAGTCACCATAGACTGATGGGAGCATCACAACGCTTCCTAGACATCCATTGAGGCTCTATACTCAAAAAAAATTCATAGGAGGCTCCCTAGAGTCCGCAACACTCACTATACTCAATTAGAGTCATCGAAGACTCGTGGGAGCCTCAAAACGCTTTCTAGATAACCGTAAGAGCTTTATATGCTCCAAAATATCGTAGGAGGCTTTCTAGAGTCCATGAAGCTCTGTAGACTCAGGTAGATTTACCATAGACCCCACAACGCTTCCTAGACATCCATTGAGGCTCTATACACATTAAAAAAATAATTCATAGGAGGCTCCCTAGAGTTCACAACAGTTTCTATGCTCAATTATGGCAGTCAAACACACGTTGGTGCCTCATAACACTTTCTAGATACCCGTAGGAGCTCTATACGCTCGAAAATATCGTAGGAGGCTTTCTAGAGTCCACGACGCTCTGTAGACTCAGTTAGAGTCACCATAGACTGGTGGGAGCCTCACAACGCTTCCCAGCCACCCACTGAGGCTCTATACACATAAAAAAATTCTTAGGAGGCGCCCTATAGTTCAAAACGCTTGTTATACACAATTAGAGACGTCAAAGACTCGAGTAAGCGTCACAACGCTTTCTAGACACCCATAGGAGCTGCATATGCTCCGAAATATCGTACGAGGCTTTCTAGAGTCCACGACGCTCTGTAGACTCAGTTAGAGTCACCATTGATTGGTGGGAGCCTCATAACGCTCCCTAGACATCCACTGAGGCTCTATACACGTAAATAAATTCTTAGGAGGGTCTCGAGAGTTCACAACGCTTGTTATACTCAGTTAGAGTCATCAAAGACTCGAGTAAGCCTCACTACGCTTTCTAGACCCATAGGAGCACTATACGCTCCGAAATATCGTAGGAGGCTTTCTAGAGTCCATGACGCTCTGTAGACTCAGCAAGACTCACCATAGACTGGTGGGAGCATCACAACGCTTCCTAGACTTCCATTGAGGCTCTATACTAAAAAAAAATTCGTAGGAGGCTCTCTAGAGTTCGCAACGATCACTATACTCAATTAGAGTCATCGAAGACTCGTGGGAGCCTCACAACGCTTTCTAGATAACCGTAAGAGCTTTATACGCTCCAAAATATCGTAGGAGGCTTTCTAGAGTCCATGACGCTCTGTAGACTTAGGTAGATTTACCATAGACCCCACAACGCTTCCTAGACATCCATTGAGGCTCTATACACATTAAAAAAAATAATTCATAGGAGGCTCCCTAGAGTTCACAACAGTTGCCATGCTCAATTATGGCAGTCAAACACTTGTGGGAGCCTCATAACGCTTTCTAGATACCCGTAGGAGCTCTATACGCTCCAAAATATCGTAGGAGGCTTTCTAGAGTCCACGATGCTCTGTAGACTCAGTTAGAGTCACCATAGACTGGTGGGAGCCTCACAACGCTTCCTAGACATCCATTGAGGCTCTATACTCAAAAACAAAATTCATAGGAGGCTCTCTAGAGTTCGCAACGCTCACTATGCTCAATTAGAGTCATCGAAGACTCGTGGGAGCCTCACAACGCTATCTAGATAACCGTAAGAGCTCTATACGCTCCAAAATACCGTAGGAGGCTTTCTAGAGACCATGAGGCTCTGTAGACTCAGGTAGATTTACCATAGACTAGTGGGAGCCCCACAACGCTTCCTAGACATCCATTGAGGGGCTCTATGCACATTAAAAAAAAAAAAAATTCATAGGAGGCTCTCTAGAGTTCACAACACTTACTATCCTCAATTCAAGTCGCCAAACACTCGTGGGAGCCTCATAAGGCATTCTAGATACTTATAAGAGCTCTATACGCTCCAAAATATTGTACGAGGGTTTCAAGAGTCCACGACGCTCCATAGACTCAGTTAGAGTCACCATAGACTGGTGGGTGCCTCACAACGCTGCCTAGACATCCACTGAGGTTCAATACACGTAGAAAAATTCATAGGAGGCTCTCTAGAGCTCACAACACTCGCTATACCCAATTAGGGTCATTAAACACTCGTGGGAGCCTCACAACGGTTTGTAGATAACCGTAGGAGCTCTATACGCTCCGAAATATCGTAGGGCGCTTTCTAGAGTCCCTGACGCTCTGTAGATTCTGTAAGAGTCACCATAGACTGGTGGGAGCATCACAACGCTTCCTAGACATCCATTGAGGCTCTATACTCAAAAAAAATTCATAGGAGGCTCTCTAGAGTTCACAACACTCACTAAACCCAATTTGAGTGGTTAAAGACTCGTGGGAGCCTCATAACGCTTCCAGATACCCATAGGAGCTCTATACGCTTCAAAATATTTTAGGAAGCTTTCTCGAGTCCACGACGCTCTATAGATTCAGTTAGAGTCACCATAGACTGGTGGGAGCCTCACAACGCTTCCCAGCCACCCACTGAGGCTCTATGCACATAAAAAAATTCTTAGGAGGCGCCCTATAGTTCAAAACGCTTGTTATACACAATTAGAGACGTCAAAGACTCGAGTAAGCGTCAAAACGCTTTCTAGACACCCATAGGAGCTGCATATGCTCCGAAATATCGTACGAGGCTTTCTAGAGTCCACGACGCTCTGTAGACTCAGTTAGAGTCACCATTGATTGGTGGGAGCCTCATAACGCTCCCTAGACATCCACTGAGGCTCTATACACGTAAATAAATTCTTAGGAGGCTCTCGAGAGTTCACAACGCTTGTTATACTCAGTTAGAGTCATCAAAGACTCGAGTAAGCCTCACTACGCTTTCTAGACCCATAGGAGCACTATACGCTCCGAAATATCGTAGGAGGCTTTCTAGAGTCCATGACGCTCTGTAGACTCAGCAAGAGTCACCATAGACAGGTGGGAGCATCACAACGCTTCCTAGACTTCCATTGAGGCTCTATACTCAAAAAAAAAATTCGTAGGAGGCTCTCTAGAGTTCGCAACGCTCACTATACTCAATTAGAGTCATCGAAGACTCGTGGGAGCCTCACAACGCTTTCTAGATAACCGTAAGAGCTTTATACGCTCCAAAATATCGTAGGAGGCTTTCTAGAGTCCATGACGCTATGTAGACTCTGGTAGATTTACCATAGACCCCACAACGCTTCCTAGACATCCATTGAGGCTCTATACACATTAAAAAAATAATTCATAGGAGGCTCCCTAGAGTTCACAACAGTTGCCATGCTCAATTATGGCAGTCAAACACTTGTGGGAGCCTCATAACGCTTTCTAGATACCCGTAGGAGCTCTATACGGTCCAAAATATCGTAGGAGGCTTTCTAGAGTCCACGATGCTCTGTAGACTCAGTTGGAGTCACTATAGACTGGTGGGAGCCTCACAACGCTTCCTAGACATCCATTGAGGCTCTATACTCAAAAACAAAATTCATAGGAGGCTCTCTAGAGTTCGCAACGCTCACTATACTCAATTAGAGTCATCGAAGACTCGTGGGAGCCTCACAACGCTATCTAGATAACCGTAAGAGCTCTATACGCTCCAAAATACCGTAGGAGGCTTTCTAGAGACCATGAGCCTCTGTAGACTCAGGTAGATTTACCATAGACAAGTGGGAGCCCCACAACGCTTCCTAGACATCCATTGAGGGGCTCCAAGCACATTAAAAAAAAAAAAAAAATTCGTAGGAGGCTCTCTGGAGTTCACAACACTCACTATCCTCATTTCAAGTCGCCAAACACTCGTGGGAGCCTCATAAGGCATTCTAGATACTCATAAGAGCTCTATACGCTCCAAAATATCGTACGAGGGTTTCAAGAGTCCACGACGCTCCGTAGACTCAGTTAGAGTCACCATAGACTGGTGGGTGCCTCACAACGCTGCCTAGACATCCACTAAGGTTCAATACACGTAGAAAAATTCATAGGAGGCTCTCTAGAGCTCACAACACTCGCTATACCCAATTAGGGTCATTAAACACTCGTGGGAGCCTCACAACGGTTTCTACATAACCGTAGGAGCTCTATACGCTCCGAAATATAGTAGGGGGCTTTCTAGAGTCCATGACGCTCTGGAGATTCTGTAAGAGTCACCATAGACTAGTGGGAGCATCACAACGCTTCCTAGACATCCATTGAGGCTCTATACTCAAAAAAAATTCATAGGAGGCTCTCTATAGTTCGCAACACTCACTATACTCAATTAGAGTCATGGAAGACTCGTGGGAGCCTCAAAACGCTTTCTAGATAACCGTAAGAGCTTTATATGCTCCAAAATATCGTAGGAGGCTTTCTAGAGTCCATGACGCTCTGTAGACTCAGGTAGATTTACCATAGACCCCGCAACGCTTCCTAGACATCCATTGAGGCTCTATACACATTAAAAAAATAATTCATAGGAGGCTCCCTAGAGTTCACAACAGTTTCTATGCTCAATTATGGCAGTCAAAAACTCGTGGGAGCTTCATAACGCTTTCTAAATGCCCGTAGGAGCTTTATACGCTCGAAAATATCGTAGGAGGCTTTCTAGAGTCCACGACGCTTTGTAGACTCAGTTAGAGTCACCATAGACTGGTGGGAGCCTCACAACGCTTCCAAAACATTCATTGAGGATCTATACTCAAAAAAAAATTCATAGGGGGCGCTCTAGAGTTCGCAACGCTCACTATGCTCAATTAGAGTCATCGAAGACTCGTGGGAGCGTCACAACGCTTTCTAGATAACCGTAAGAGCTCTACACGCTCCAAAATACCGTAGGAGGCTTTCTAGAGACCATGAGGCTCTGTAGAGTTCACAATACTCACTATCCTCAATTCAAGTCGCCAAACACTCGTGGGAGCCTCATAACGCTTTCTTGGTACTCATAAGTGCTCTATACGCTCCAAAATATCGTACGAGGGTTTCAAGAGTCCACGACGCTCCATAGACTCAGTTGGAGTCACCATAGACTGGTGGGTGCCTCACAACGCTGCCTAGACATCCACTGAGGTTCAATACACGTAGAAAAATTCATAGGAGGCTCTCTAGAGCTCACAACACTCGCTATACCAATTAGAGTCATTAAACACTCGTGGGAGCCTCACAACGGTTTCTAGATAACCGTAGGAGCTCTATACGCTCCGAAATATCGTAGGGCGCTTTCTAGAGTCCATGACGCTCTGTAGATTCTGTAAGAGTCACCATAGACTGGTGGGAGCATCACAACGCTTCCTAGACATCCATTGAGGCTCTATACTCAAAAAAAATTCATAGGAGGCTCCCTAGAGTTCGCAACACTCACTATACTCAATTAGAGTCATCGAAGACTCGTGGGAGCCTCAAAACGCTTTCTAGATAACCGTAAGAGCTTTATATGCTCCAAAATATCGTAGGAGGCTTTCTAGAGTCCATGAAGCTCTGTAGACTCAGGTAGATTTACCATAGACCCCACAACGCTTCCTAGACATCCATTGAGGCTCTATACACATTAAAAAAATAATTCATAGGAGGCTCCCTAGAGTTCACAACAGTTTCTATGCTCAATTATGGCAGTCAAACACACGTTGGTGCCTCATAACACTTTCTAGATACCCGTAGGAGCTCTATACGCTCGAAAATATCGTAGGAGGCTTTCTAGAGTCCACGACGCTCTGTAGACTCAGTTAGAGTCACCATAGACTGGTGGGAGCCTCACAACGCTTCCCAGCCACCCACTGAGGCTCTATACACATAAAAAAATTCTTAGGAGGCGCCCTATAGTTCAAAACGCTTGTTATACACAATTAGAGACGTCAAAGACTCGAGTAAGCGTCACAACGCTTTCTAGACACCCATAGGAGCTGCATATGCTCCAAAATATCGTACGAGGCTTTCTAGAGTCCACGACGCTCTGTAGACTCAGTTAGAGTCACCATTGATTGGTGGGAGCCTCATAACGCTCCCTAGACATCCACTGAGGCTCTATACACGTAAATAAATTCTTAGGAGGGTCTCGAGAGTTCACAACGCTTGTTATACTCAGTTAGAGTCATCAAAGACTCGAGTAAGCCTCACTACGCTTTCTAGACCCATAGGAGCACTATACGCTCCGAAATATCGTAGGAGGCTTTCTAGAGTCCATGACGCTCTGTAGACTCAGCAAGAGTCACCATAGACAGGTGGTAGCATCACAACGCTTCCTAGACTTCCATTGAGGCTCTATACTCAAAAAAAAAATTCGTAGGAGGCTCTCTAGAGTTCGCAACGCTCACTATACTCAATTAGAGTCATCGAAGACTCGTGGGAGCCTCACAACGCTTTCTAGATAACCGTAAGAGCTTTATACGCTCCAAAATATCGTAGGAGGCTTTCTAGAGTCCATGACGCTCTGTAGACTTAGGTAGATTTACCATAGACCCCACAACGCTTCCTAGACATCCATTGAGGCTCTATACACATTAAAAAAAATAATTCATAGGAGGCTCCCTAGAGTTCACAACAGTTGCCATGCTCAATTATGGCAGTCAAACACTTGTGGGAGCCTCATAACGCTTTCTAGATACCCGTAGGAGCTCTATACGCTCCAAAATATCGTAGGAGGCTTTCTAGAGTCCACGATGCTCTGTAGACTCAGTTAGAGTCACCATAGACTGGTGGGAGCCTCACAACGCTTCCTAGACATCCATTGAGGCTCTATACTCAAAAACAAAATTCATAGGAGGCTCTCTAGAGTTCGCAACGCTCACTATACTCAATTAGAGTCATCGAAGACTCGTGGGAGCCTCACAACGCTATCTAGATAACCGTAAGAGCTCTATACGCTCCAAAATACCGTAGGAGGCTTTCTAGAGACCATGAGGCTCTGTAGACTCAGGTAGATTTACCATAGACTAGTGGGAGCCCCACAACGCTTCCTAGACATCCATTGAGGGGCTCTATGCACATTAAAAAAAAAAAAAATTCATAGGAGGCTCTCTAGAGTTCACAACACTTACTATCCTCAATTCAAGTCGCCAAACACTCGTGGGAGCCTCATAAGGCATTCTAGATACTTATAAGAGCTCTATACGCTCCAAAATATTGTACGAGGGTTTCAAGAGTCCACGACGCTCCATAGACTCAGTTAGAGTCACCATAGACTGGTGGGTGCCTCACAACGCTGCCTAGACATCCACTGAGGTTCAATACACGTAGAAAAATTCATAGGAGGCTCTCTAGAGCTCACAACACTCGCTATACCCAATTAGGGTCATTAAA
This sequence comes from Liquidambar formosana, assembly GCA_039720395.1. Taxonomy (NCBI): domain Eukaryota; kingdom Viridiplantae; phylum Streptophyta; class Magnoliopsida; order Saxifragales; family Altingiaceae; genus Liquidambar; species Liquidambar formosana. Next base: position 186,519 of record JBBPBK010000082.1, on the reverse strand, counting down.
CACTCGTGGGAGCCTCACAACGGTTTGTAGATAACCGTAGGAGCTCTATACGCTCCGAAATATCGTAGGGCGCTTTCTAGAGTCCCTGACGCTCTGTAGATTCTGTAAGAGTCACCATAGACTGGTGGGAGCATCACAACGCTTCCTAGACATCCATTGAGGCTCTATACTCAAAAAAAATTCATAGGAGGCTCTCTAGAGTTCACAACACTCACTAAACCCAATTTGAGTGGTTAAAGACTCGTGGGAGCCTCATAACGCTTCCAGATACCCATAGGAGCTCTATACGCTTCAAAATATTTTAGGAAGCTTTCTCGAGTCCACGACGCTCTATAGATTCAGTTAGAGTCACCATAGACTGGTGGGAGCCTCACAACGCTTCCCAGCCACCCACTGAGGCTCTATGCACATAAAAAAATTCTTAGGAGGCGCCCTATAGTTCAAAACGCTTGTTATACACAATTAGAGACGTCAAAGACTCGAGTAAGCGTCAAAACGCTTTCTAGACACCCATAGGAGCTGCATATGCTCCGAAATATCGTACGAGGCTTTCTAGAGTCCACGACGCTCTGTAGACTCAGTTAGAGTCACCATTGATTGGTGGGAGCCTCATAACGCTCCCTAGACATCCACTGAGGCTCTATACACGTAAATAAATTCTTAGGAGGCTCTCGAGAGTTCACAACGCTTGTTATACTCAGTTAGAGTCATCAAAGACTCGAGTAAGCCTCACTACGCTTTCTAGACCCATAGGAGCACTATACGCTCCGAAATATCGTAGGAGGCTTTCTAGAGTCCATGACGCTCTGTAGACTCAGCAAGAGTCACCATAGACAGGTGGGAGCATCACAACGCTTCCTAGACTTCCATTGAGGCTCTATACTCAAAAAAAAAATTCGTAGGAGGCTCTCTAGAGTTCGCAACGCTCACTATACTCAATTAGAGTCATCGAAGACTCGTGGGAGCCTCACAACGCTTTCTAGATAACCGTAAGAGCTTTATACGCTCCAAAATATCGTAGGAGGCTTTCTAGAGTCCATGACGCTATGTAGACTCTGGTAGATTTACCATAGACCCCACAACGCTTCCTAGACATCCATTGAGGCTCTATACACATTAAAAAAATAATTCATAGGAGGCTCCCTAGAGTTCACAACAGTTGCCATGCTCAATTATGGCAGTCAAACACTTGTGGGAGCCTCATAACGCTTTCTAGATACCCGTAGGAGCTCTATACGGTCCAAAATATCGTAGGAGGCTTTCTAGAGTCCACGATGCTCTGTAGACTCAGTTGGAGTCACTATAGACTGGTGGGAGCCTCACAACGCTTCCTAGACATCCATTGAGGCTCTATACTCAAAAACAAAATTCATAGGAGGCTCTCTAGAGTTCGCAACGCTCACTATACTCAATTAGAGTCATCGAAGACTCGTGGGAGCCTCACAACGCTATCTAGATAACCGTAAGAGCTCTATACGCTCCAAAATACCGTAGGAGGCTTTCTAGAGACCATGAGCCTCTGTAGACTCAGGTAGATTTACCATAGACAAGTGGGAGCCCCACAACGCTTCCTAGACATCCATTGAGGGGCTCCAAGCACATTAAAAAAAAAAAAAAAATTCGTAGGAGGCTCTCTGGAGTTCACAACACTCACTATCCTCATTTCAAGTCGCCAAACACTCGTGGGAGCCTCATAAGGCATTCTAGATACTCATAAGAGCTCTATACGCTCCAAAATATCGTACGAGGGTTTCAAGAGTCCACGACGCTCCGTAGACTCAGTTAGAGTCACCATAGACTGGTGGGTGCCTCACAACGCTGCCTAGACATCCACTAAGGTTCAATACACGTAGAAAAATTCATAGGAGGCTCTCTAGAGCTCACAACACTCGCTATACCCAATTAGGGTCATTAAACACTCGTGGGAGCCTCACAACGGTTTCTACATAACCGTAGGAGCTCTATACGCTCCGAAATATAGTAGGGGGCTTTCTAGAGTCCATGACGCTCTGGAGATTCTGTAAGAGTCACCATAGACTAGTGGGAGCATCACAACGCTTCCTAGACATCCATTGAGGCTCTATACTCAAAAAAAATTCATAGGAGGCTCTCTATAGTTCGCAACACTCACTATACTCAATTAGAGTCATGGAAGACTCGTGGGAGCCTCAAAACGCTTTCTAGATAACCGTAAGAGCTTTATATGCTCCAAAATATCGTAGGAGGCTTTCTAGAGTCCATGACGCTCTGTAGACTCAGGTAGATTTACCATAGACCCCGCAACGCTTCCTAGACATCCATTGAGGCTCTATACACATTAAAAAAATAATTCATAGGAGGCTCCCTAGAGTTCACAACAGTTTCTATGCTCAATTATGGCAGTCAAAAACTCGTGGGAGCTTCATAACGCTTTCTAAATGCCCGTAGGAGCTTTATACGCTCGAAAATATCGTAGGAGGCTTTCTAGAGTCCACGACGCTTTGTAGACTCAGTTAGAGTCACCATAGACTGGTGGGAGCCTCACAACGCTTCCAAAACATTCATTGAGGATCTATACTCAAAAAAAAATTCATAGGGGGCGCTCTAGAGTTCGCAACGCTCACTATGCTCAATTAGAGTCATCGAAGACTCGTGGGAGCGTCACAACGCTTTCTAGATAACCGTAAGAGCTCTACACGCTCCAAAATACCGTAGGAGGCTTTCTAGAGACCATGAGGCTCTGTAGAGTTCACAATACTCACTATCCTCAATTCAAGTCGCCAAACACTCGTGGGAGCCTCATAACGCTTTCTTGGTACTCATAAGTGCTCTATACGCTCCAAAATATCGTACGAGGGTTTCAAGAGTCCACGACGCTCCATAGACTCAGTTGGAGTCACCATAGACTGGTGGGTGCCTCACAACGCTGCCTAGACATCCACTGAGGTTCAATACACGTAGAAAAATTCATAGGAGGCTCTCTAGAGCTCACAACACTCGCTATACCAATTAGAGTCATTAAACACTCGTGGGAGCCTCACAACGGTTTCTAGATAACCGTAGGAGCTCTATACGCTCCGAAATATCGTAGGGCGCTTTCTAGAGTCCATGACGCTCTGTAGATTCTGTAAGAGTCACCATAGACTGGTGGGAGCATCACAACGCTTCCTAGACATCCATTGAGGCTCTATACTCAAAAAAAATTCATAGGAGGCTCCCTAGAGTTCGCAACACTCACTATACTCAATTAGAGTCATCGAAGACTCGTGGGAGCCTCAAAACGCTTTCTAGATAACCGTAAGAGCTTTATATGCTCCAAAATATCGTAGGAGGCTTTCTAGAGTCCATGAAGCTCTGTAGACTCAGGTAGATTTACCATAGACCCCACAACGCTTCCTAGACATCCATTGAGGCTCTATACACATTAAAAAAATAATTCATAGGAGGCTCCCTAGAGTTCACAACAGTTTCTATGCTCAATTATGGCAGTCAAACACACGTTGGTGCCTCATAACACTTTCTAGATACCCGTAGGAGCTCTATACGCTCGAAAATATCGTAGGAGGCTTTCTAGAGTCCACGACGCTCTGTAGACTCAGTTAGAGTCACCATAGACTGGTGGGAGCCTCACAACGCTTCCCAGCCACCCACTGAGGCTCTATACACATAAAAAAATTCTTAGGAGGCGCCCTATAGTTCAAAACGCTTGTTATACACAATTAGAGACGTCAAAGACTCGAGTAAGCGTCACAACGCTTTCTAGACACCCATAGGAGCTGCATATGCTCCAAAATATCGTACGAGGCTTTCTAGAGTCCACGACGCTCTGTAGACTCAGTTAGAGTCACCATTGATTGGTGGGAGCCTCATAACGCTCCCTAGACATCCACTGAGGCTCTATACACGTAAATAAATTCTTAGGAGGGTCTCGAGAGTTCACAACGCTTGTTATACTCAGTTAGAGTCATCAAAGACTCGAGTAAGCCTCACTACGCTTTCTAGACCCATAGGAGCACTATACGCTCCGAAATATCGTAGGAGGCTTTCTAGAGTCCATGACGCTCTGTAGACTCAGCAAGAGTCACCATAGACAGGTGGTAGCATCACAACGCTTCCTAGACTTCCATTGAGGCTCTATACTCAAAAAAAAAATTCGTAGGAGGCTCTCTAGAGTTCGCAACGCTCACTATACTCAATTAGAGTCATCGAAGACTCGTGGGAGCCTCACAACGCTTTCTAGATAACCGTAAGAGCTTTATACGCTCCAAAATATCGTAGGAGGCTTTCTAGAGTCCATGACGCTCTGTAGACTCTGGTAGATTTACCATAGACCCCACAACGCTTCCTAGACATCCATTGAGGCTCTATACACATTAAAAAAATAATTCATAGGAGGCTCCCTAGAGTTCACAACAGTTGCCATGCTCAATTATAGCAGTCAAACACTTGTGGGAGCCTCATAACGCTTTCTAGATACCCGTAGGAGCTCTATACGCTCCAAAATATCGTAGGAGGCTTTCTAGAGTCCACGATGCTCTGTAGACTCAGTTGGAGTCACTATAGACTGGTGGGAGCCTCACAACGCTTCCTAGACATCCATTGAGGCTCTATACTCAAAAACAAAATTCATAGGAGGCTCTCTAGAGTTCGCAACGCTCACTATACTCAATTAGAGTCATCGAAGACTCGTGGGAGCCTCACAACGCTATCTAGATAACCGTAAGAGCTCTATACGCTCCAAAATACCGTAGGAGGCTTTCTAGAGACCATGAGCCTCTGTAGACTCAGGTAGATTTACCATAGACTAGTGGGAGCCCCACAACGCTTCCTAGACATCCATTGAGGGGCTCCAAGCACATTAAAAAAAAAAAAAATTCGAAGGAGGCTCTCTGGAGTTCACAACACTCACTATCCTCATTTCAAGTCGCCAAACACTCGTGGGAGCCTCATAAGGCATTCTAGATACTCATAAGAGCTCTATACGCTCCAAAATATCGTACGAGGGTTTCAAGAGTCCACGACGCTCCGTAGACTCAGTTAGAGTCACCATAGACTGGTGGGTGCCTCACAACGCTGCCTAGACATCCACTGAGGTTCAATACACGTAGAAAAATTCATAGGAGGCTCTCTAGAGCTCACAACACTCGCTATACCCAATTAGGGTCATTAAACACTCGTGGGAGCCTCACAACGGTTTCTACATAACCGTAGGAGCTCTATACGCTCCGAAATATCGTAGGGGGCTTTCTAGAGTCCATGACGCTCTGGAGATTCTGTAAGAGTCACCATAGACTAGTGGGAGCATCACAACGCTTCCTAGACATCCATTGAGGCTCTATACTCAAAAAAAATTCATAGGAGGCTCTCTATAGTTCGCAACACTCACTATACTCAATTAGAGTCATGGAAGACTCGTGGGAGCCTCAAAACGCTTTCTAGATAACCGTAAGAGCTTTATATGCTCCAAAATATCGTAGGAGGCTTTCTAGAGTCCATGACGCTCTGTAGACTCAGGTAGATTTACCATAGACCCCGCAACGCTTCCTAGACATCCATTGAGGCTCTATACACATTAAAAAAATAATTCATAGGAGGCTCCCTAGAGTTCACAACAGTTTCTATGCTCAATTATGGCAGTCAAAAACTCGTGGGAGCTTCATAACGCTTTCTAAATGCCCGTAGGAGCTTTATACGCTCGAAAATATCGTAGGAGGCTTTCTAGAGTCCACGACGCTTTGTAGACTCAGTTAGTGTCACCATAGACTGGTGGGAGCCTCACAACGCTTCCAAAACATTCATTGAGGATCTATACTCAAAAAAAAATTCATAGGGGGCGCTCTAGAGTTCGCAACGCTCACTATGCTCAATTAGAGTCATCGAAGACTCGTGGGAGCGTCACAACGCTTTCTAGATAACCGTAAGAGCTCTACACGCTCCAAAATACCGTAGGAGGCTTTCTAGAGACCATGAGGCTCTGTAGAGTTCACAATACTCACTATCCTCAATTCAAGTCGCCAAACACTCGTGGGAGCCTCATAACGCTTTCTTGGTACTCATAAGAGCTCTATACGCTCCAAAATATCGTACGAGGGTTTCAAGAGTCCACGACGCTCCATAGACTCAGTTGGAGTCACCATAGACTGGTGGGTGCCTCACAACGCTGCCTAGACATCCACTGAGGTTCAATACACGTAGAAAAATTCATAGGAGGCTCTCTAGAGCTCACAACACTCGCTATACCAAATAGAGTCATTAAACACTCGTTGGAGCCTCACAACGGTTTCTAGATAACCGTAGGAGCTCTATACGCTCCGAAATATCGTAGGGCGCTTTCTAGAGTCCATGACGCTCTGTAGATTCTGTAAGAGTCACCATAGACTGGTGGGAGCATCACAACGCTTCCTAGACATCCATTGAGGCTCTATACTCAAAAAAAATTCATAGGAGGCTCCCTAGAGTTCGCAACACTCACTATACTCAATTAGAGTCATCGAAGACTCGTGGGAGCCTCAAAACGCTTTCTAGATAACCGTAAGAGCTTTATATGCTCCAAAATATCGTAGGAGGCTTTCTAGAGTCCATGAAGCTCTGTAGACTCAGGTAGATTTACCATAGACCCCACAACGCTTCCTAGACATCCATTGAGGCTCTATACACATTAAAAAAATAATTCATAGGAGGCTCCCTAGAGTTCACAACAGTTTCTATGCTCAATTATGGCAGTCAAACACACGTTGGTGCCTCATAACACTTTCTAGATACCCGTAGGAGCTCTATACGCTCGAAAATATCGTAGGAGGCTTTCTAGAGTCCACGACGCTCTGTAGACTCAGTTAGAGTCACCATAGACTGGTGGGAGCCTCACAACGCTTCCCAGCCACCCACTGAGGCTCTATACACATAAAAAAATTCTTAGGAGGCGCCCTATAGTTCAAAACGCTTGTTATACACAATTAGAGACGTCAAAGACTCGAGTAAGCGTCACAACGCTTTCTAGACACCCATAGGAGCTGCATATGCTCCGAAATATCGTACGAGGCTTTCTAGAGTCCACGACGCTCTGTAGACTCAGTTAGAGTCACCATTGATTGGTGGGAGCCTCATAACGCTCCCTAGACATCCACTGAGGCTCTATACACGTAAATAAATTCTTAGGAGGGTCTCGAGAGTTCACAACGCTTGTTATACTCAGTTAGAGTCATCAAAGACTCGAGTAAGCCTCACTACGCTTTCTAGACCCATAGGAGCACTATACGCTCCGAAATATCGTAGGAGGCTTTCTAGAGTCCATGACGCTCTGTAGACTCAGCAAGACTCACCATAGACTGGTGGGAGCATCACAACGCTTCCTAGAGTTCCATTGAGGCTCTATACTCAAAAAAAAAATTCGTAGGAGGCTCTCTAAAGTTCGCAACGATCACTATACTCAATTAGAGTCATCGAAGAGTCGTGGGAGCCTCACAACGCTTTCTAGATAACCGTAAGAGCTTTATACGCTCCAAAATATCGTAGGAGGCTTTCTAGAGTCCATGACGCTCTGTAGACTTAGGTAGATTTACCATAGACCCCACAACGCTTCCTAGACATCCATTGAGGCTCTATACACATTAAAAAAAATAATTCATAGGAGGCTCCCTAGAGTTCACAACAGTTGCCATGCTCAATTATGGCAGTCAAACACTTGTGGGAGCCTCATAACGCTTTCTAGATACCCGTAGGAGCTCTATACGCTCCAAAATATCGTAGGAGGCTTTCTAGAGTCCACGATGCTCTGTAGACTCAGTTAGAGTCACCATAGACTGGTGGGAGCCTCACAACGCTTCCTAGACATCCATTGAGGCTCTATACTCAAAAACAAAATTCATAGGAGGCTCTCTAGAGTTCGCAACGCTCACTATGCTCAATTAGAGTCATCGAAGACTCGTGGGAGCCTCACAACGCTATCTAGATAACCGTAAGAGCTCTATACGCTCCAAAATACCGTAGGAGGCTTTCTAGAGACCATGAGGCTCTGTAGACTCAGTTAGATTTACCATAGACTGGTGGGAGCCCCACAACACTTCCTAGACATCCATTGAGGCTCTATGCACATTAAAAAAAAAAAAAATTCATAGGAGGCTCTCTAGAGTTCGCAACGCTCACTATGCTTAATTAGAGTCATCGAAGACTCGTGGGAGCCTCACAACGCTATCTAGATAACCGTAAGAGCTCTATACGCCCCAAAATACTGTAGGAGGCTTTCTAGAGACCATGAGGCTCTGTAGACTCAGTTAGATTTACCATAGACTGGTGGGAGCCCCACAACGCTTCCTAGACATCCATTGAGGCTCTATGCACATTAAAAAAATAAAAAAAAATTCATAGGAGGCTCTGTAGAATACTCACTATCCTCAATTCAAGTCGCCAAACACTCGTGGGAGCCTCATAACGCTTTCTTGGTACTCATAAGAGCTCTATACGCTCCAAAATATCGTACGAGGGTTTCAAGAGTCCACGACGCTCCATAGACTCAGTTGGAGTCACCATAGACTGGTGGGTGCCTCACAACGCTGCCTAGACATCCACTGAGGTTCAATACACGTAGAAAAATTCATAGGAGGCTCTCTAGAGCTCACAACACTCGCTATACCAATTAGAGTCATTAAACACTCGTGGGAGCCTCACAACGGTTTCTAGATAACCGTAGGAGCTCTATACGCTCCGAAATATCGTAGGGCGCTTTCTAGAGTCCATGACGCTCTGTAGATTCTGTAAGAGTCACCATAGACTGGTGGGAGCATCACAACGCTTCCTAGACATCCATTGAGGCTCTATACTCAAAAAAAATTCATAGGAGGCTCCCTAGAGTCCGCAACACTCACTATACTCAATTAGAGTCATCGAAGACTCGTGGGAGCCTCAAAACGCTTTCTAGATAACCGTAAGAGCTTTATATGCTCCAAAATATCGTAGGAGGCTTTCTAGAGTCCATGAAGCTCTGTAGACTCAGGTAGATTTACCATAGACCCCACAACGCTTCCTAGACATCCATTGAGGCTCTATACACATTAAAAAAATAATTCATAGGAGGCTCCCTAGAGTTCACAACAGTTTCTATGCTCAATTATGGCAGTCAAACACACGTTGGTGCCTCATAACACTTTCTAGATACCCGTAGGAGCTCTATACGCTCGAAAATATCGTAGGAGGCTTTCTAGAGTCCACGACGCTCTGTAGACTCAGTTAGAGTCACCATAGACTGGTGGGAGCCTCACAACGCTTCCCAGCCACCCACTGAGGCTCTATACACATAAAAAAATTCTTAGGAGGCGCCCTATAGTTCAAAACGCTTGTTATACACAATTAGAGACGTCAAAGACTCGAGTAAGCGTCACAACGCTTTCTAGACACCCATAGGAGCTGCATATGCTCCGAAATATCGTACGAGGCTTTCTAGAGTCCACGACGCTCTGTAGACTCAGTTAGAGTCACCATTGATTGGTGGGAGCCTCATAACGCTCCCTAGACATCCACTGAGGCTCTATACACGTAAATAAATTCTTAGGAGGGTCTCGAGAGTTCACAACGCTTGTTATACTCAGTTAGAGTCATCAAAGACTCGAGTAAGCCTCACTACGCTTTCTAGACCCATAGGAGCACTATACGCTCCGAAATATCGTAGGAGGCTTTCTAGAGTCCATGACGCTCTGTAGACTCAGCAAGACTCACCATAGACTGGTGGGAGCATCACAACGCTTCCTAGACTTCCATTGAGGCTCTATACTCAAAAAAAAAATTCGTAGGAGGCTCTCTAGAGTTCGCAACGATCACTATACTCAATTAGAGTCATCGAAGAGTCGTGGGAGCCTCACAACGCTTTCTAGATAACCGTAAGAGCTTTATATGCTCCAAAATATCGTAGGAGGCTTTCTAGAGTCCATGACGCTCTGTAGACTTAGGTAGATTTACCATAGACCCCACAACGCTTCCTAGACATCCATTGAGGCTCTATACACATTAAAAAAAATAATTCATAGGAGGCTCCCTAGAGTTCACAACAGTTGCCATGCTCAATTATGGCAGTCAAACACTTGTGGGAGCCTCATAACGCTTTCTAGATACCCGTAGGAGCTCTATACGCTCCAAAATATCGTAGGAGGCTTTCTAGAGTCCACGATGCTCTGTAGACTCAGTTAGAGTCACCATAGACTGGTGGGAGCCTCACAACGCTTCCTAGACATCCATTGAGGGTCTATACTCAAAAACAAAATTCATAGGAGGCTCTCTAGAGTTCGCAACGCTCACTATGCTCAATTAGAGTCATCGAAGACTCGTGGGAGCCTCACAACGCTATCTAGATAACCGTAAGAGCTCTATACGCTCCAAAATACCGTAGGAGGCTTTCTAGAGACCATGAGGCTCTGTAGACTCAGGTAGATTTACCATAGACTAGTGGGAGCCCCACAACGCTTCCTAGACATCCATTGAGGGGCTCTATGCACATTTAAAAAAAAAAAAATTCATAGGAGGCTCTCTAGAGTTCACAACACTTACTATCCTCAATTCAAGTCGCCAAACACTTGTGGGAGCCTCATAAGGCATTCTAGATACTCATAAGAGCTCTATACGCTCCAAAATATTGTACGAGGGTTTCAAGAGTCCACGACGCTCCATAGACTCAGTTAGAGTCACCATAGACTGGTGGGTGCCTCACAACGCTGCCTAGACATCCACTGAGGTTCAATACACGTAGAAAAATTCATAGGAGGCTCTCTAGAGCTCACAACACTCGCTATACCCAATTAGGGTCATTAAACACTCGTGGGAGCCTCACAACGGTTTCTAGATAACCGTAGGAGCTCTATACGCTCCGAAATATCGTAGGGGGCTTTCTAGAGTCCATGACGCTCTGTAGATTTTGTAAGAGTCACCATAGACTGGTGGGAGCATCACAACGCTTCCTAGACATCCATTGAGGCTCTATACTCAAAAAAAATTCATAGGAGGCTCTCTAGAGTTCGCAACACTCACTATACTCAATTAGAGTCATCGAAGACTCGTGGGAGCCTCAAAACGCTTTCTAGATAACCGTAAGAGCTTTATATGCTCCAAAATATCGTAGGAGGCTTTCTAGAGTCCATGACGCTCTGTAGACTCAGGTAGATTTACCATAGACCCCACAACGCTTCCTAGACATCCATTGAGGCTCTATACACATTAAAAAAATAATTCATAGGAGGCTCCCTAGAGTTCACAACAGTTTCTATGCTCAATTATGGCAGTCAAACACACGTTGGAGCCTCATAACACTTTCTAGATACCCGTAGGAGCTCTATACGCTCGAAAATATCGTAGGAGGCTTTCTAGAGTCCACGACGCTCTGTAGACTCAGTTAGAGTCACCATAGACAGGTGGGAGCCTCACAACGCTTCCTAGACATTCATTGAGGCTCTATACTAAAAAAAAAATTCATAGGGGGCTCTCTAGAGTTCGCAACGCTCACTATGCTCAATTAGAGTCATCGAAGACTCGTGGGAGCCTCACAACGCTTTCTAGATAACCGTAAGAGCTCTACACGCTCCAAAATACCGTAGGAGGCTTTCTAGAGACCATGAGGCTCTTTAGACTCAGTTAGATTTACCATAGACTGGTGGGAGCCCCACAACACTTCCTAGACATCCATTGAGGCTCTATGCACATTAAAAAAGAAAAAAAATTCATAGGAGGCTCTCTAGAGTTCGCAACGCTCACTATGCTTAATTAGAGTCATCGAAGACTCGTGGGAGCCTCACAACGCTATCTAGATAACCGTAAGAGCTCTATACGCTCCAAAATACCGTAGGAGGCTTTCTAGAGACCATGAGGCTGTGTAGACTCAGTTAGATTTACCATAGACTGGTGGGAGCCCCACAACACTTCCTAGACATCCATTGAGGCTCTATGCACATTAAAAAAAAAAAAATTCATAGGAGGCTCTCTGGAGTTCGCAACGCTCACTATGCTTAATTAGAGTCATCGAAGACTCGTGGGAGCCTCACAACGCTATCTAGATAACCGTAAGAGCTCTATACGCCCCAAAATACTGTAGGAGGCTTTCTAGAGACCATGAGGCTCTGTAGACTCAGTTAGATTTACCATAGACTGGTGGGAGCCCCACAACGCTTCCTAGACATCCATTGAGGCTCTATGCACATTAAAAAAATAAAAAAAAATTCATAGGAGGCTCTGTAGAGTTCACAATACTCACTATCCTCAATTCAAGTCGCCAAACACTCGTGGGAGCCTCATAACGCTTTCTTGGTACTCATAAGAGCTCTATACGCTCCAAAATATCGTACGAGGGTTTCAAGAGTCCACGACGCTCCATAGACTCAGTTGGAGTCACCATAGACTGGTGGGTGCCTCACAACGCTGCCTAGACATCCACTGAGGTTCAATACACGTAGAAAAATTCATAGGAGGCTCTCTAGAGCTCACAACACTCGCTATACCAATTAGAGTCATTAAACACTCGTTGGAGCCTCACAACGGTTTCTAGATAACCGTAGGAGCTCTATACGCTCCGAAATATCGTAGGGCGCTTTCTAGAGTCCATGACGCTCTGTAGATTCTGTAAGAGTCACCATAGACTGGTGGGAGCATCACAACGCTTCCTAGACATCCATTGAGGCTCTATACTCAAAAAAAATTCATAGGAGGCTCCCTAGAGTTCGCAACACTCACTATACTCAATTAGAGTCATCGAAGACTCGTGGGAGCCTCAAAACGCTTTCTAGATAACCGTAAGAGCTTTATATGCTCCAAAATATCGTAGGAGGCTTTCTAGAGTCCATGAAGCTCTGTAGACTCAGGTAGATTTACCATAGACGAGCATTCGACTCAATGATGCTTAGTGAGAGAAGCTCCGGTTCCCTTTCCTTTCCATGATGCTTCGGTTCTGTGTGATCTGTTCCCAGCCATATTTCTTTAGCTTTCTTTATGGATTCATCCACTCAGATCCATGATGGGGTTTGTACCTCAGTCCCTGTTGGTGGAGTTATTGCCTCAACTACCCATTGTTCGTCACTTTTTGAGCCTTTTGGCTCCACTGTTAGTGAGGTCCCCGTGCTTCAGGCAACCCACTCAGATCTGGCTTCTTCTCATCCTAATATATCTACATCTGGTAGTGGGGTTGGTTTATCCTTGGCGAGTGGCCCTTCTCTTTCCTCGGAAACCTTGTGTCTTTCAGATGGATCTACTTTTTGTGGTTCATCTTCTCACTCCTCTCCTGCTTATAATTCCTCTTCAGCTGGAGTTAAGGGGTCTAGCAACATCTCGTCTGGTGGTTACAGCACGGCGGGTATTTTATACCCCTCTGGATGTACCTCGATAGAGCTAGGTGATGCGGCACTTCGTCATCAAGCGTCATCTAACCTACATGATTTCAGATCTGCTCTCTCACATCCCCGTGTTCTTGGTTCAGATCCGGTTCAGTCTACTCGATCTGATGGGGCTTCTCTTTTTGGGTTGGATTCTCAGCTAAGATCCGCTGTGGCTTCGTCTCCCTGTTCAGATCGTATCACGGATCAGATCACGATTGGGGTTTCGAAGGATGGTGCAACGGACTCACGGCATAATTCGTTGTCTGATCGGACTCGGGTTTCTTATCAGGCTCCTCCAGTTGTTGCCAACGATTGGAAATCGCTGTTTGCCGCTCCCCCTAGATCCAACACTGAGATGTGTTTTTTTCCTCCGCTGAAAATTGAGGGGAAAGTGGTAGTTCGTCCTCCCCCTGAAGTCGCTATTGAGGGTAGTAAGTTATGGCAGAATTGCCTTGTGGGTCAGTTCATTGACAAGAAACCAGCGTTCACTTTTCTCAAAGCTACAGTGGATCGTTTATGGGGTAAGAAGGAGATGCCTGACATTATGACTACTGATAATGGGGTTTTTATTTTCAGATTCCAAAATCCTTCTGCTCTTGAGTGGGTTTTAGAATCGGGCCCTTGGTTTATTGGAGGTAAACCGCTCATTCTTCGGAAATGGATGCCTAAGATGGAAATGTTACAACCTCAACTCAAGAAAATCCCCATTTGGGTGAAATTCTTCAATGTCCCTGGTGAATATTGGTGTAGAGATGGGCTTAGTTATGTTGCCAGTGCCGTGGGTAACCCTCTTTATCGTGATGGACCTACGGAGTCGCTTTCTCGTCTATCTTATGCTAGAGTCTGTGTTGAGGTTGATGTTAATGCAGACTTTCCTTCTGTGATCTCTTTTGATATGGGGGATAAGACGATCGAAGTTGGAGTTGAATACCCTTGGAAGCCACAGGTATGCAAGCACTGTTCAATCTTTGGCCATTCTACTCTTCATTGCCCCAAGTCTGTTAAGCAGGTGTGGGTTCCCAAAGCCAAGGAGGCAGGGTTGAAGTCTGCGGATTGTAACCCCAACCCTGTTGAGATGGCTTCTGATAGCATTGTGTCCTCGATTATTTTTGAGGGTCAGCTTTCTTTCCCAGTCTTATCTGATAAGAACTTATCTGTTGATAATAGTGTTAGTAAGGTTGGTATTATGGCTACTCCTTCGACTTTAATCCCTGATACAGGTTTAAATCCCATTCATAACAGCTTCTCTGTCCTCATGGATGATACCTTGGAGGCCGCAGAGCAGTCTATCTCACCTCAGATTTCCAATCCTCCTTTGTCTATCCCTGAGATTGATAGTTCTCCAGAGATCAATGCTAAGTATGCCAATATGAAGGTTGATGAGTTGGTCAACAAAGGAAAGAATAATAAGAAGAAGGGACGTAGCAACTTGAAATCAGCAGCAAACGTCTCAAGCAACAAGTCTAGTGCCTCTGGTAAGGGGAAGGCTACTTCTTTTGCTACAGTTTCCTAATGATTAATACGGCCTTCTGGAATATTAGAGGTTTGAATGACCCTCTTAAACAGAAGGAGATAAGGTCTCTTATCAAGACTAATAATCTAAGTTTGATTGGTATTGCTGAAACCAAAGTTCGTAGAGTTAATATGGATCGAGTTTTTCATGCTATTGCTCCTGGATGGCATTTCTCTCAAAACTACCATGCTTCCACTTTGGGGCGAATTTGGGTTTGTTGGAATCCGAAAGATATCAAAGTTCATGTTGCTTTTTCTTCTGATCAAATTGTTCACTGTCATATTCACACCATCAAAGATATGAATTACTGGCTTGGCTCCTTTGTTTATGCTTCTAATGCTCAATCTGATAGAATTCATCTGTGGAATCATATTATCTCCTTGGCTGCTTCTAATGGTGCTACTCCCTGGATTATTCTTGGTGATTTTAATACTGTAAGATATTGCAGTGAGAAATTTGGTGGTTCTAGGCACACTTCTTCAGCTATTTCGGAGTTTCATGACTGTCTTCTGCAAGCTGAAGTGTTTGATATGCCTTTTATGGGTCCCTTGTTCACGTGGTCCAACAAACGAGAAGGTGATGGGTTTATTGCGCGTAAGCTCGATCGTGTGCTTATAAATGATAGCTGGCTTGACAAGTTTCCTAATTCTGTCACTGTGTTTGATAGTCCTGGCTTATCGGATCATTGTCCTGCTATTGTGTCTCTCTCCTCTCCTACTAGCAAAGTAAAAAAGCCTTTCAAGTTTTTTAATTATTGGACTAATCATCCAGATTTTCTAAGTGTTGTGCAGAAATGTTGGGCTTTACAATTCCAGGGTACCCCTATGTTTACTCTGTATTGTAAACTTAAAGCTTTGAAGAAAGAGCTACGAGGTTTCAATGTTTCTAATTATGGAGCTCTCAGAGACAAAGTGATGCAAGCTAGAACTTCCCTTATGTGTGCTCAAGCAAATCTTTTGCACAATCCTCATCTTCAGAATCTTGCTAGGGAGGAGCAAACCTGCTTAAGTAATTATGTGAATCTTTCCTCTGCTGAGGAAGCTTTCTTAAGGCAAAAATCCCGTATCAATTGGCTTAAGCTTGGTGATCAAAACACGGGTTTCTTCCATAAAGCTGTCAAAGTGCGGAATTCCTTTAACACCATTAGTAAAATTATTGATAGTTCTGGTAAGCTCCTGTCTACTCCAACTGAAGTCAAGAATGAAGCTGTGTCTTATTTCCAAAATCTTCTCAGCTCTCCCATTGCTCACAGTGGTGCTGGAAATTTGAGTAATGTTGTCAATTTTCATTGGAATGATGATCATTTGAGGATTCTCAACAACCCCATTACTCCTTCTGAGATAAGGGACACTTTGTTCTCCCTTAATAGTGACAAGGCTCCAGGCCCTGATGGATTCACATCTCTTTTCTTTAAAAAGGCTTGGAGCATTGTTGGTGCTGATGTGATAAATGCTGTTAGCTCTTTCTTCCAACACAGTAAATTATTGGGTGAAGTTAATGCAACTATTATTGCCCTTGTTCCTAAAGTGCCTAATCCTACTACTATGGGTGACTTCAGGCCAATATCTTGCTGCAATACCATCTACAAGTGTATTTCTAAGATGATTGCTAATAGAATTAAGCCTTGCTTGCCTGATTTTATTAGTCCTAATCAATCTGCATTTGTTCAGGGCAGGAAGATTTCTGATAATATTTTATTGGCCCAAGAGGTGTTAAAGAACTATCACAGGAGCCAGAATACCCCTCGATGTGCTATCAAGGTGGATCTCATGAAAGCCTATGACTCTGTGAGCTGGGACTTTATTATTAATGTGCTTACGGCTATTAACACTCCTACTCAACTCATTAATTGGATAAAAGTGTGCATGTGTTCTCCCAAATTTTCAGTTTCTTTTAACGGTGGGCTTGAGGGTTATTTTCAAAGCAATAAGGGATTAAGACAAGGAGATCCTTTGTCACCTTACCTTTTTGTCATAGCCATGGAGGTTCTTTCTCGTACTTTAGCTAAGGCTACTTCTTCCCCTTCTTTTCATTACCACGCTAGATGTGGGAAAGTTCAGCTTACTCACTTGTGCTTTGCGGATGATCTTCTAATTTTCTCTCATGGTAGTGTGCAGTCTATCTCTATCATTAAGAGTGTGCTTATGCAGTTTGAAGCTATGTCAGGTCTTAGAGCTAATCTAAACAAGAGTGTTGTGTTCTTCTCTGGTATTGAAGATAGTTTAAAGGCCAACATTCTGCATATTCTGGGTTTTTCTGAAGGATGTCTCCCAGTTCGTTATCTTGGTATTCCTCTTATCACAAAGAAGCTCTCTATAAATGATTGTCAACCGCTTATTGATAGGATGTCTAAGCGTATCCATTCTTGGGGCAGTAGGCATCTTTCTTATGCTGGCAGGCTCCAACTTATTGGTTCAGTTCTTTATAGTATACAAGCTTATTGGAGCAGCATTTTTCTTTTTCCCAAGGCTGTTTATAAAGCCATTGAGAGACTTCTACGGAATTTTCTATGGTCTGGCAGTGATCTTAAAACTTCTGGTGCTAAAGTGAAATGGTCTTCTATTTGCCTTCCCAAAGATGAAGGGGGTTTGGGTCTTAGAAGAATCGAGGATTGGAATGTGGCTGCTGCTTTTAACCATGTTTGGAATTTATTTTCCAGTGCAGGTTCTCTATGGGTGGCCTGGGTGAAAGTTTATCTTCTTCGGGGGAATAGTTTCTGGGCTGTCAACCTTCCCGCTGAGTGCTCTTGGGTTTGGCGGAAGCTTATAAATTTGAGGAGGCTCATCAGGCCTTTCATAAAACACAGAATTGGAGATGGGCTTTCTACGTTCTTATGGTATGATTTGTGGCATCCTATTGGGCCTATTGTTGAGATGGTTGGGCCACGTATTATGTTGGATGCTGCCCTTCCAGCAAAAACTAAGGTCAGTGCTATTGTCCATGATCAGACTTGGCGCTGGCCAGTGACTAATTCTCCTGAGCTTATAGATCTTCGTGCTTTCACCCCTGACATGTTTACTCCTAATCAGGCCAGGGCTGACGCCATCCTTTGGTTACCTTCCCCTAATAATTCTTTCTCCATTTCTTCTGCTTGGCATGCAATTAGACCTCGTAGTATAAATGTTGATTGGCATAAGGTTATTTGGTTTCCTAAAGCCATTCGAAAACACGCTTTTATCCTTTGGCTTACCATCCAAGACCGTTTGGCTACTAGAGATAAACTCAGCTTGTGGGGTGTTTGTACTGACACTATTTGTGTTTTGTGCAATGACAAGGCTGAAACTAGGAACCACCTGTTTATGGAATGTAACTTCTCTGCCGGTATTTGGTATCATATTCTTATGAAGTGTGGAATTAGAAGGTACCCTAGATGTTGGCTTAATGAGCATATTTGGACTGTCCATCAACTGAAAAGCAATTCCTTTCACTCCACCATTAAAAAATTAGCTTGGGCAGCCATGATTTACCATACTTGGTGTGAAAGAAATCGGAGAATCTATGAAAATGTGTACAAGCCTGCCAATGTGATTATTGAACAAATTGTGAATGATGTTAGGTTTAAAGCTCTTTGTTTTAAAGGTGTTAGAGATAATCCTAAGAATAGGGATATTTGCAACAATTGGGGCATCAATTTTGAGATCCTATCTTTGTAATTTTTTGGGTTTTTGTTTTTCCTCGGGTTGTGAGGTTTTTTTTTTTTAGCCTATCTTACACAATCTAATAAGCTTTTACTCTTGTCTTAGCTTATTAAATTGTATTTGTTAGGTTGTGGCCTTTGGCTTTGATTGTTTTTTTGTATATCTTTTCTTTTGGAATATACTTCTCACTTATCAAAAAAAAAAAAAGATTTACCATAGACCCCACAACGCTTCCTAGACATCCATTGAGGCTCTATACACATTAAAAAAATAATTCATAGGAGGCTCCCTAGAGTTCACAACAGTTTCTATGCTCAATTATGGCAGTCAAACACACGTTGGTGCCTCATAACACTTTCTAGATACCCGTAGGAGCTCTATACGCTCGAAAATATCGTAGGAGGCTTTCTAGAGTCCACGACGCTCTGTAGACTCAGTTAGAGTCACCATAGACTGGTGGGAGCCTCACAACGCTTCCCAGCCACCCACTGAGGCTCTATACACATAAAAAAATTCTTAGGAGGCGCCCTATAGTTCAAAACGCTTGTTATACACAATTAGAGACGTCAAAGACTCGAGTAAGCGTCACAACGCTTTCTAGACACCCATAGGAGCTGCATATGCTCCGAAATATCGTACGAGGCTTTCTAGAGTCCACGACGCTCTGTAGACTCAGTTAGAGTCACCATTGATTGGTGGGAGCCTCATAACGCTCCCTAGACATCCACTGAGGCTCTATACACGTAAATAAATTCTTAGGAGGGTCTCGAGAGTTCACAACGCTTGTTATACTCAGTTAGAGTCATCAAAGACTCGAGTAAGCCTCACTACGCTTTCTAGACCCATAGGAGCACTATACGCTCCGAAATATCGTAGGAGGCTTTCTAGAGTCCATGACGCTCTGTAGACTCAGCAAGACTCACCATAGACTGGTGGGAGCATCACAACGCTTCCTAGAGTTCCATTGAGGCTCTATACTCAAAAAAAAAATTCGTAGGAGGCTCTCTAGAGTTCGCAACGATCACTATACTCAATTAGAGTCATCGAAGAGTCGTGGGAGCCTCACAACGCTTTCTAGATAACCGTAAGAGCTTTATACGCTCCAAAATATCGTAGGAGGCTTTCTAGAGTCCATGACGCTCTGTAGACTTAGGTAGATTTACCATAGACCCCACAACGCTTCCTAGACATCCATTGAGGCTCTATACACATTAAAAAAAATAATTCATAGGAGGCTCCCTAGAGTTCACAACAGTTGCCATGCTCAATTATGGCAGTCAAACACTTGTGGGAGCCTCATAACGCTTTCTAGATACCCGTAGGAGCTCTATACGCTCCAAAATATCGTAGGAGGCTTTCTAGAGTCCACGATGCTCTGTAGACTCAGTTAGAGTCACCATAGACTGGTGGGAGCCTCACAACGCTTCCTAGACATCCATTGAGGCTCTATACTCAAAAACAAAATTCATAGGAGGCTCTCTAGAGTTCGCAACGCTCACTATGCTCAATTAGAGTCATCGAAGACTCGTGGGAGCCTCACAACGCTATCTAGATAACCGTAAGAGCTCTATACGCTCCAAAATACCGTAGGAGGCTTTCTAGAGACCTTGAGGCTCTGTAGACTCAGTTAGATTTACCATAGACTGGTGGGAGCCCCACAACACTTCCTAGACATCCATTGAGGCTCTATGCACATTAAAAAAAAAAAAATTCATAGGAGGCTCTCTAGAGTTCGCAACGCTCACTATGCTTAATTAGAGTCATCGAAGACTCGTGGGAGCCTCACAACGCTATCTAGATAACCGTAAGAGCTCTATACGCCCCAAAATACTGTAGGAGGCTTTCTAGAGACCATGAGGCTCTGTAGACTCAGTTAGATTTACCATAGACTGGTGGGAGCCCCACAACGCTTCCTAGACATCCATTGAGGCTCTATGCACATTAAAAAAATAAAAAAAAATTCATAGGAGGCTCTGTAGAGTTCACAATACTCACTATCCTCAATTCAAGTCGCCAAACACTCGTGGGAGCCTCATAACGCTTTCTTGGTACTCATAAGAGCTCTATACGCTCCAAAATATCGTACGAGGGTTTCAAGAGTCCACGACGCTCCATAGACTCAGTTGGAGTCACCATAGACTGGTGGGTGCCTCACAACGCTGCCTAGACATCCACTGAGGTTCAATACACGTAGAAAAATTCATAGGAGGCTCTCTAGAGCTCACAACACTCGCTATACCAATTAGAGTCATTAAACACTCGTGGGAGCCTCACAACGGTTTCTAGATAACCGTAGGAGCTCTATACGCTCCGAAATATCGTAGGGCGCTTTCTAGAGTCCATGACGCTCTGTAGATTCTGTAAGAGTCACCATAGACTGGTGGGAGCATCACAACGCTTCCTAGACATCCATTGAGGCTCTATACTCAAAAAAAATTCATAGGAGGCTCCCTAGAGTCCGCAACACTCACTATACTCAATTAGAGTCATCGAAGACTCGTGGGAGCCTCAAAACGCTTTCTAGATAACCGTAAGAGCTTTATATGCTCCAAAATATCGTAGGAGGCTTTCTAGAGTCCATGAAGCTCTGTAGACTCAGGTAGATTTACCATAGACCCCACAACGCTTCCTAGACATCCATTGAGGCTCTATACACATTAAAAAAATAATTCATAGGAGGCTCCCTAGAGTTCACAACAGTTTCTATGCTCAATTATGGCAGTCAAACACACGTTGGTGCCTCATAACACTTTCTAGATACCCGTAGGAGCTCTATACGCTCGAAAATATCGTAGGAGGCTTTCTAGAGTCCACGACGCTCTGTAGACTCAGTTAGAGTCACCATAGACTGGTGGGAGCCTCACAACGCTTCCCAGCCACCCACTGAGGCTCTATACACATAAAAAAATTCTTAGGAGGCGCCCTATAGTTCAAAACGCTTGTTATACACAATTAGAGACGTCAAAGACTCGAGTAAGCGTCACAACGCTTTCTAGACACCCATAGGAGCTGCATATGCTCCGAAATATCGTACGAGGCTTTCTAGAGTCCACGACGCTCTGTAGACTCAGTTAGAGTCACCATTGATTGGTGGGAGCCTCATAACGCTCCCTAGACATCCACTGAGGCTCTATACACGTAAATAAATTCTTAGGAGGGTCTCGAGAGTTCACAACGCTTGTTATACTCAGTTAGAGTCATCAAAGACTCGAGTAAGCCTCACTACGCTTTCTAGACCCATAGGAGCACTATACGCTCCGAAATATCGTAGGAGGCTTTCTAGAGTCCATGACGCTCTGTAGACTCAGCAAGACTCACCATAGACTGGTGGGAGCATCACAACGCTTCCTAGAGTTCCATTGAGGCTCTATACTCAAAAAAAAAATTCGTAGGAGGCTCTCTAGAGTTCGCAACGATCACTATACTCAATTAGAGTCATCGAAGAGTCGTGGGAGCCTCACAACGCTTTCTAGATAACCGTAAGAGCTTTATACGCTCCAAAATATCGTAGGAGGCTTTCTAGAGTCCATGACGCTCTGTAGACTTAGGTAGATTTACCATAGACCCCACAACGCTTCCTAGACATCCATTGAGGCTCTATACACATTAAAAAAAATAATTCATAGGAGGCTCCCTAGAGTTCACAACAGTTGCCATGCTCAATTATGGCAGTCAAACACTTGTGGGAGCCTCATAACGCTTTCTAGATACCCGTAGGAGCTCTATACGCTCCAAAATATCGTAGGAGGCTTTCTAGAGTCCACGATGCTCTGTAGACTCAGTTAGAGTCACCATAGACTGGTGGGAGCCTCACAACGCTTCCTAGACATCCATTGAGGCTCTATACTCAAAAACAAAATTCATAGGAGGCTCTCTAGAGTTCGCAACGCTCACTATGGTCAATTAGAGTCATCGAAGACTCGTGGGAGCCTCACAACGCTATCTAGATAACCGTAAGAGCTCTATACGCTCCAAAATACCGTAGGAGGCTTTCTAGAGACCATGAGGCTCTGTAGACTCAGTTAGATTTACCATAGACTGGTGGGAGCCCCACAACACTTCCTAGACATCCATTGAGGCTCTATGCACATTAAAAAAAAAAAAATTCATAGGAGGCTCTCTAGAGTTCGCAACGCTCACTATGCTTAATTAGAGTCATCGAAGACTCGTGGGAGCCTCACAACGCTATCTAGATAACCGTAAGAGCTCTATACGCCCCAAAATACCGTAGGAGGCTTTCTAGAGACCATGAGGCTCTGTAGACTCAGGTAGATTTACCATAGACTAGTGGGAGCCCCATAACGCTTCCTAGACATCCATTGAGGGGCTCTATGCACATTTAAAAAAAAAAAAATTCATAGGAGGCTCTCTAGAGTTCACAACACTTACTATCCTCAATTCAAGTCGCCAAACACTCGTGGGAGCCTCATAAGGCATTCTAGATACTCATAAGAGCTCTATACGCTCCAAAATATTGTACGAGGGTTTCAAGAGTCCACGACGCTCCATAGACTCAGTTAGAGTCACCATAGACTGGTGGGTGCCTCACAACGCTGCCTAGACATCCACTGAGGTTCAATACACGTAGAAAAATTCATAGGAGGCTCTCTAGAGCTCACAACACTCGCTATACCCAATTAGGGTCATTAAACACTCGTGGGAGCCTCACAACGGTTTCTAGATAACCGTAGGAGCTCTATACGCTCCGAAATATCGTAGGGGGCTTTCTAGAGTCCATGACGCTCTGTAGATTTTGTAAGAGTCACCATAGACTGGTGGGAGCATCACAACGCTTCCTAGACATCCATTGAGGCTCTATACTCAAAAAAAATTCATAGGAGGCTCTCTAGAGTTCGCAACACTCACTATACTCAATTAGAGTCATCGAAGACTCGTGGGAGCCTCAAAACGCTTTCTAGATAACCGTAAGAGCTTTATATGCTCCAAAATATCGTAGGAGGCTTTCTAGAGTCCATGACGCTCTGTACACTCAGGTAGATTTACCATAGACCCCACAACGCTTCCTAGACATCCATTGAGGCTCTATACACATTAAAAAAATAATTCATAGGAGGCTCCCTAGAGTTCACAACAGTTTCTATGCTCAATTATGGATGTCAAACACACGTTGGAGCCTCATAACACTTTCTAGATACCCGTAGGAGCTCTATACGCTCGAAAATATCGTAGGAGGCTTTCTAGAGTCCACGACGCTCTGTAGACTCAGTTAGAGTCACCATAGACAGGTGGGAGCCTCACAACGCTTCCTAGACATTCATTGAGGCTCTATACTAAAAAAAAAATTCATAGGGGGCTCTCTAGAGTTCGCAACGCTCACTATGCTCAATTAGAGTCATCGAAGACTCGTGGGAGCCTCACAACGCTTTCTAGATAACCGTAAGAGCTCTACACGCTCCAAAATACCGTAGGAGGCTTTCTAGAGACCATGAGGCTCTTTAGACTCAGTTAGATTTACCATAGACTGGTGGGAGCCCCACAACACTTCCTAGACATCCATTGAGGCTCTATGCACATTAAAAAAGAAAAAAAATTCATAGGAGGCTCTCTAGAGTTCGCAACGCTCACTATGCTTAATTAGAGTCATCGAAGACTCGTGGGAGCCTCACAACGCTATCTAGATAACCGTAAGAGCTCTATACGCTCCAAAATACCGTAGGAGGCTTTCTAGAGACCATGAGGCTGTGTAGACTCAGTTAGATTTACCATAGACTGGTGGGAGCCCCACAACACTTCCTAGACATCCATTGAGGCTCTATGCACATTAAAAAAAAAAAAAATTCATAGGAGGCTCTCTAGAGTTCGCAACGCTCACTATGCTTAATTAGAGTCATCGAAGACTCGTGGGAGCCTCACAACGCTATCTAGATAACCGTAAGAGCTCTATACGCCCCAAAATACTGTAGGAGGCTTTCTAGAGACCATGAGGCTCTGTAGACTCAGTTAGATTTACCATAGACTGGTGGGAGCCCCACAACGCTTCCTAGACATCCATTGAGGCTCTATGCACATTAAAAAAATAAAAAAAAATTCATAGGAGGCTCTGTAGAGTTCACAATACTCACTATCCTCAATTCAAGTCGCCAAACACTCGTGGGAGCCTCATAACGCTTTCTTGGTACTCATAAGAGCTCTATACGCTCCAAAATATCGTACGAGGGTTTCAAGAGTCCACGACGCTCCATAGACTCAGTTGGAGTCACCATAGACTGGTGGGTGCCTCACAACGCTGCCTAGACATCCACTGAGGTTCAATACACGTAGAAAAATTCATAGGAGGCTCTCTAGAGCTCACAACACTCGCTATACCAATTAGAGTCATTAAACACTCGTGGGAGCCTCACAACGGTTTCTAGATAACCGTAGGAGCTCTATACGCTCCGAAATATCGTAGGGCGCTTTCTAGAGTCCATGACGCTCTGTAGATTCTGTAAGAGTCACCATAGACTGGTGGGAGCATCACAACGCTTCCTAGACATCCATTGAGGCTCTATACTCAAAAAAAATTCATAGGAGGCTCCCTAGAGTCCGCAACACTCACTATACTCAATTAGAGTCATCGAAGACTCGTGGGAGCCTCAAAACGCTTTCTAGATAACCGTAAGAGCTTTATATGCTCCAAAATATCGTAGGAGGCTTTCTAGAGTCCATGAAGCTCTGTAGACTCAGGTAGATTTACCATAGACCCCACAACGCTTCCTAGACATCCATTGAGGCTCTATACACATTAAAAAAATAATTCATAGGAGGCTCCCTAGAGTTCACAACAGTTTCTATGCTCAATTATGGCAGTCAAACACACGTTGGTGCCTCATAACACTTTCTAGATACCCGTAGGAGCTCTATACGCTCGAAAATATCGTAGGAGGCTTTCTAGAGTCCACGACGCTCTGTAGACTCAGTTAGAGTCACCATAGACTGGTGGGAGCCTCACAACGCTTCCCAGCCACCCACTGAGGCTCTATACACATAAAAAAATTCTTAGGAGGCGCCCTATAGTTCAAAACGCTTGTTATACACAATTAGAGACGTCAAAGACTCGAGTAAGCGTCACAACGCTTTCTAGACACCCATAGGAGCTGCATATGCTCCGAAATATCGTACGAGGCTTTCTAGAGTCCACGACGCTCTGTAGACTCAGTTAGAGTCACCATTGATTGGTGGGAGCCTCATAACGCTCCCTAGACATCCACTGAGGCTCTATACACGTAAATAAATTCTTAGGAGGCTCTCGAGAGTTCACAACGCTTGTTATACTCAGTTAGAGTCATCAAAGACTCGAGTAAGCCTCACTACGCTTTCTAGACCCATAGGAGCACTATACGCTCCGAAATATCGTAGGAGGCTTTCTAGAGTCCATGACGCTCTGTAGACTCAGCAAGACTCACCATAGACTGGTGGGAGCATCACAACGCTTCCTAGACTTCCATTGAGGCTCTATACTAAAAAAAAATTCGTAGGAGGCTCTCTAGAGTTCGCAACGATCACTATACTCAATTAGAGTCATCGAAGACTCGTGGGAGCCTCACAACGCTTTCTAGATAACCGTAAGAGCTTTATACGCTCCAAAATATCGTAGGAGGCTTTCTAGAGTCCATGACGCTCTGTAGACTTAGGTAGATTTACCATAGACCCCACAACGCTTCCTAGACATCCATTGAGGCTCTATACACATTAAAAAAAATAATTCATAGGAGGCTCCCTAGAGTTCACAACAGTTGCCATGCTCAATTATGGCAGTCAAACACTTGTGGGAGCCTCATAACGCTTTCTAGATACCCGTAGGAGCTCTACACGCTCCAAAATATCGTAGGAGGCTTTCTAGAGTCCACGATGCTCTGTAGACTCAGTTAGAGTCACCATAGACTGGTGGGAGCCTCACAACGCTTCCTAGACATCCATTGAGGCTCTATACTCAAAAATAAAATTCATAGGAGGCTCTCTAGAGTTCGCAACGCTCACTATGCTCAATTAGAGTCATCGAAGACTCGTGGGAGCCTCACAACGCTATCTAGATAACCGTAAGAGCTCTATAAGCTCCAAAATACCGTAGGAGGCTTTCTAGAGACCATGAGGCTCTGTAGACTCAGGTAGATTTACCATAGACTAGTGGGAGCCCCACAACGCTTCCTAGACATCCATTGAGGGGCTCTATGCACATTAAAAAAAAAAAAAATTCATAGGAGGCTCTCTAGAGTTCACAACACTTACTATCCTCAATTCAAGTCGCCAAACACTCGTGGGAGCCTCATAAGGCATTCTAGATACTCATAAGAGCTCTATACGCTCCAAAATATTGTACGAGGGTTTCAAGAGTCCACGACGCTCCATAGACTCAGTTAGAGTCACCATAGACTGGTGGGTGCCTCACAACGCTGCCTAGACATCCACTGAGGTTCAATACACGTAGAAAAATTCATAGGAGGCTCTCTAGAGCTCACAACACTCGCTATACCCAATTAGGGTCATTAAACACTCGTGGGAGCCTCACAACGGTTTCTAGATAACCGTAGGAGCTCTATACGCTCCGAAATATCGTAGGGCGCTTTCTAGAGTCCCTGACGCTCTGTAGATTCTGTAAGAGTCACCATAGACTGGTGGGAGCATCACAACGCTTCCTAGACATCCATTGAGGCTCTATACTCAAAAAAATTCATAGGAGGCTCTCTAGAGTTCACAACACTCACTAAACCCAATTTGAGTGGTTAAAGACTCGTGGGAGCCTCATAACGCTTCCAGATACCCATAGGAGCTCTATACGCTTCAAAATATTTTAGGAAGCTTTCTCGAGTCCACGACGCTCTATAGATTCAGTTAGAGTCACCATAGACTGGTGGGAGCCTCACAACGCTTCCCAGCCACCCACTGAGGCTCTATGCACATAAAAAAATTCTTAGGAGGCGCCCTATAGTTCAAAACGCTTGTTATACACAATTAGAGACGTCAAAGACTCGAGTAAGCGTCAAAACGCTTTCTAGACACCCATAGGAGCTGCATATGCTCCGAAATATCGTACGAGGCTTTCTAGAGTCCACGACGCTCTGTAGACTCAGTTAGAGTCACCATTGATTGGTGGGAGCCTCATAACGCTCCCTAGACATCCACTGAGGCTCTATACACGTAAATAAATTCTTAGGAGGCTCTCGAGAGTTCACAACGCTTGTTATACTCAGTTAGAGTCATCAAAGACTCGAGTAAGCCTCACTACGCTTTCTAGACCCATAGGAGCACTATACGCTCCGAAATATCGTAGGAGGCTTTCTAGAGTCCATGACGCTCTGTAGACTCAGCAAGAGTCACCATAGACAGGTGGGAGCATCACAACGCTTCCTAGACTTCCATTGAGGCTCTATACTCAAAAAAAAAATTCGTAGGAGGCTCTCTAGAGTTCGCAACGCTCACTATACTCAATTAGAGTCATCGAAGACTCGTGAGAGCCTCACAACGCTTTCTAGATAACCGTAAGAGCTTTATACGCTCCAAAATATCATAGGAGGCTTTCTAGAGTCCATGACGCTCTGTAGACTCAGGTAGATTTACCATAGACCCCACAACGCTTCCTAGACATCCATTGAGGCTCTATACACATTAAAAAAATAATTCATAGGAGGCTCCCTAGAGTTCACAACAGTTTCTATGCTCAATTATGGCAGTCAAACACACGTTGGAGCCTCATAACACTTTCTAGATACCCGTAGGAGCTCTATACGCTCGAAAATATCGTAGGAGGCTTTCTAGAGTCCACGACGCTCTGTAGACTCAGTTAGAGTCACCATAGACAGGTGGGAGCCTCACAACGCTTCCTAGACATTCATTGAGGCTCTATACTAAAAAAAAAATTCATAGGGGGCTCTCTAGAGTTCGCAACGCTCACTATGCTCAATTAGAGTCATCGAAGACTCGTGGGAGCCTCACAACGCTTTCTAGATAACCGTAAGAGCTCTACACGCTCCAAAATACCGTAGGAGGCTTTCTAGAGACCATGAGGCTCTTTAGACTCAGTTAGATTTACCATAGACTGGTGGGAGCCCCACAACACTTCCTAGACATCCATTGAGGCTCTATGCACATTAAAAAAGAAAAAAAATTCATAGGAGGCTCTCTAGAGTTCGCAACGCTCACTATGCTTAATTAGAGTCATCGAAGACTCGTGGGAGCCTCACAACGCTATCTAGATAACCGTAAGAGCTCTATACGCTCCAAAATACCGTAGGAGGCTTTCTAGAGACCATGAGGCTGTGTAGACTCAGTTAGATTTACCATAGACTGGTGGGAGCCCCACAACACTTCCTAGACATCCATTGAGGCTCTATGCACATTAAAAAAAAAAAAAATTCATAGGAGGCTCTCTAGAGTTCGCAACGCTCACTATGCTTAATTAGAGTCATCGAAGACTCGTGGGAGCCTCACAACGCTATCTAGATAACCGTAAGAGCTCTATACGCCCCAAAATACTGTAGGAGGCTTTCTAGAGACCATGAGGCTCTGTAGACTCAGTTAGATTTACCATAGACTGGTGGGAGCCCCACAACGCTTCCTAGACATCCATTGAGGCTCTATGCACATTAAAAAAATAAAAAAAAATTCATAGGAGGCTCTGTAGAGTTCACAATACTCACTATCCTCAATTCAAGTCGCCAAACACTCGTGGGAGCCTCATAACGCTTTCTTGGTACTCATAAGAGCTCTATACGCTCCAAAATATCGTACGAGGGTTTCAAGAGTCCACGACGCTCCATAGACTCAGTTGGAGTCACCATAGACTGGTGGGTGCCTCACAACGCTGCCTAGACATCCACTGAGGTTCAATACACGTAGAAAAATTCATAGGAGGCTCTCTAGAGCTCACAACACTCGCTATACCAATTAGAGTCATTAAACACTCGTGGGAGCCTCACAACGGTTTCTAGATAACCGTAGGAGCTCTATACGCTCCGAAATATCGTAGGGCGCTTTCTAGAGTCCATGACGCTCTGTAGATTCTGTAAGAGTCACCATAGACTGGTGGGAGCATCACAACGCTTCCTAGACATCCATTGAGGCTCTATACTCAAAAAAAATTCATAGGAGGCTCCCTAGAGTCCGCAACACTCACTATACTCAATTAGAGTCATCGAAGACTCGTGGGAGCCTCAAAACGCTTTCTAGATAACCGTAAGAGCTTTATATGCTCCAAAATATCGTAGGAGGCTTTCTAGAGTCCATGAAGCTCTGTAGACTCAGGTAGATTTACCATAGACCCCACAACGCTTCCTAGACATCCATTGAGGCTCTATACACATTAAAAAAATAATTTATAGGAGGCTCCCTAGAGTTCACAACAGTTTCTATGCTCAATTATGGCAGTCAAACACACGTTGGTGCCTCATAACACTTTCTAGATACCCGTAGGAGCTCTATACGCTCGAAAATATCGTAGGAGGCTTTCTAGAGTCCACGACGCTCTGTAGACTCAGTTAGAGTCACCATAGACTGGTGGGAGCCTCACAACGCTTCCCAGCCACCCACTGAGGCTCTATACACATAAAAAAATTCTTAGGAGGCGCCCTATAGTTCAAAACGCTTGTTATACACAATTAGAGACGTCAAAGACTCGAGTAAGCGTCACAACGCTTTCTAGACACCCATAGGAGCTGCATATGCTCCGAAATATCGTACGAGGCTTTCTAGAGTCCACGACGCTCTGTAGACTCAGTTAGAGTCACCATTGATTGGTGGGAGCCTCATAACGCTCCCTAGACATCCACTGAGGCTCTATACACGTAAATAAATTCTTAGGAGGGTCTCGAGAGTTCACAACGCTTGTTATACTCAGTTAGAGTCATCAAAGACTCGAGTAAGCCTCACTACGCTTTCTAGACCCATAGGAGCACTATACGCTCCGAAATATCGTAGGAGGCTTTCTAGAGTCCATGACGCTCTGTAGACTCAGCAAGACTCACCATAGACTGGTGGGAGCATCACAACGCTTCCTAGACTTCCATTGAGGCTCTATACTAAAAAAAAATTCGTAGGAGGCTCTCTAGAGTTCGCAACGATCACTATACTCAATTAGAGTCATCGAAGACTCGTGGGAGCCTCACAACGCTTTCTAGATAACCGTAAGAGCTTTATACGCTCCAAAATATCGTAGGAGGCTTTCTAGAGTCCATGACGCTCTGTAGACTTAGGTAGATTTACCATAGACCCCACAACGCTTCCTAGACATCCATTGAGGCTCTATACACATTAAAAAAATAATTCATAGGAGGCTCCCTAGAGTTCACAACAGTTGCCATGCTCAATTATGGCAGTCAAACACTTGTGGGAGCCTCATAACGCTTTCTAGATACCCGTAGGAGCTCTATACGCTCCAAAATATCGTAGGAGGCTTTCTAGAGTCCACGATGCTCTGTAGACTCAGTTAGAGTCACCATAGACTGGTGGGAGCCTCACAACGCTTCCTAGACATCCATTGAGGCTCTATACTCAAAAACAAAATTCATAGGAGGCTCTCTAGAGTTCGCAACGCTCACTATGCTCAATTAGAGTCATCGAAGACTCGTGGGAGCCTCACAACGCTAGCTAGATAACCGTAAGAGCTCTATACGCTCCAAAATACCGTAGGAGGCTTTCTAGAGACCATGAGGCTCTGTAGACTCAGGTAGATTTACCATAGACTAGTGGGAGCCCCACAACGCTTCCTAGACATCCATTGAGGGGCTCTATGCACATTAAAAAAAAAAAAAATTCATAGGAGGCTCTCTAGAGTTCACAACACTTACTATCCTCAATTCAAGTCGCCAAACACTCGTGGGAGCCTCATAAGGCATTCTAGATACTCATAAGAGCTCTATACGCTCCAAAATATTGTACGAGGGTTTCAAGAGTCCACGACGCTCCGTAGACTCAGTTAGAGTCACCATAGACTGGTGGGTGCCTCACAACGCTGCCTAGACATCCACTGAGGTTCAATACACGTAGAAAAATTCATAGGAGGCTCTCTAGAGCTCACAACACTCGCTATACCCAATTAGGGTCATTAAACACTCGTGGGAGCCTCACAACGGTTTCTAGATAACCGTAGGAGCTCTATACGCTCCGAAATATCGTAGGGCGCTTTCTAGAGTCCCTGACGCTCTGTAGATTCTGTAAGAGTCACCATAGACTGGTGGGAGCATCACAACGCTTCCTAGACATCCATTGAGGCTCTATACTCAAAAAAAATTCATAGGAGGCTCTCTAGAGTTCACAACACTCACTAAACCCAATTTGAGTGGTTAAAGACTCGTGGGAGCCTCATAACGCTTCCAGATACCCATAGGAGCTCTATACGCTTCAAAATATTTTAGGAAGCTTTCTCGAGTCCACGACGCTCTATAGATTCAGTTAGAGTCACCATAGACTGGTGGGAGCCTCACAACGCTTCCCAGCCACCCACTGAGGCTCTATGCACATAAAAAAATTCTTAGGAGGCGCCCTATAGTTCAAAACGCTTGTTATACACAATTAGAGACGTCAAAGACTCGAGTAAGCGTCAAAACGCTTTCTAGACACCCATAGGAGCTGCATATGCTCCGAAATATCGTACGAGGCTTTCTAGAGTCCACGACGCTCTGTAGACTCAGTTAGAGTCACCATTGATTGGTGGGAGCCTCATAACGCTCCCTAGACATCCACTGAGGCTCTATACACGTAAATAAATTCTTAGGAGGCTCTCGAGAGTTCACAATGCTTGTTATACTCAGTTAGAGTCATCAAAGACTCGAGTAAGCCTCACTACGCTTTCTAGACCCATAGGAGCACTATACGCTCCGAAATATCGTAGGAGGCTTTCTAGAGTCCATGACGCTCTGTAGACTCAGCAAGAGTCACCATAGACAGGTGGGAGCATCACAACGCTTCCTAGACATCCATTGAGGCTCTATACTCAAAAAAAAATTCATAGGAGGCTCTCTAGAGTTCGCAACACTCACTATACTCAATTAGAGTCATCGAAGACTCGTGGGAGCCTCAAAACGCTTTCTAGATAACCGTAAGAGCTTTATATGCTCCAAAATATCGTAGGAGGCTTTCTAGAGTCCATGACGCTCTGTACACTCAGGTAGATTTACCATAGACCCCACAACGCTTCCTAGACATCCATTGAGGCTCTATACACATTAAAAAAATAATTCATAGGAGGCTCCCTAGAGTTCACAACAGTTTCTATGCTCAATTATGGATGTCAAACACACGTTGGAGCCTCATAACACTTTCTAGATACCCGTAGGAGCTCTATACGCTCGAAAATATCGTAGGAGGCTTTCTAGAGTCCACGACGCTCTGTAGACTCAGTTAGAGTCACCATAGACAGGTGGGAGCCTCACAACGCTTCCTAGACATTCATTGAGGCTCTATACTAAAAAAAAAATTCATAGGGGGCTCTCTAGAGTTCGCAACGCTCACTATGCTCAATTAGAGTCATCGAAGACTCGTGGGAGCCTCACAACGCTTTCTAGATAACCGTAAGAGCTCTACACGCTCCAAAATACCGTAGGAGGCTTTCTAGAGACCATGAGGCTCTTTAGACTCAGTTAGATTTACCATAGACTGGTGGGAGCCCCACAACACTTCCTAGACATCCATTGAGGCTCTATGCACATTAAAAAAGAAAAAAAATTCATAGGAGGCTCTCTAGAGTTCGCAACGCTCACTATGCTTAATTAGAGTCATCGAAGACTCGTGGGAGCCTCACAACGCTATCTAGATAACCGTAAGAGCTCTATACGCTCCAAAATACCGTAGGAGGCTTTCTAGAGACCATGAGGCTGTGTAGACTCAGTTAGATTTACCATAGACTGGTGGGAGCCCCACAACACTTCCTAGACATCCATTGAGGCTCTATGCACATTAAAAAAAAAAAAATTCATAGGAGGCTCTCTAGAGTTCGCAACGCTCACTATGCTTAATTAGAGTCATCGAAGACTCGTGGGAGCCTCACAACGCTATCTAGATAACCGTAAGAGCTCTATACGCCCCAAAATACTGTAGGAGGCTTTCTAGAGACCATGAGGCTCTGTAGACTCAGTTAGATTTACCATAGACTGGTGGGAGCCCCACAACGCTTCCTAGACATCCATTGAGGCTCTATGCACATTAAAAAAATAAAAAAAAATTCATAGGAGGCTCTGTAGAGTTCACAATACTCACTATCCTCAATTCAAGTCGCCAAACACTCGTGGGAGCCTCATAACGCTTTCTTGGTACTCATAAGAGCTCTATACGCTCCAAAATATCGTACGAGGGTTTCAAGAGTCCACGACGCTCCATAGACTCAGTTGGAGTCACCATAGACTGGTGGGTGCCTCACAACGCTGCCTAGACATCCACTGAGGTTCAATACACGTAGAAAAATTCATAGGAGGCTCTCTAGAGCTCACAACACTCGCTATACCAATTAGAGTCATTAAACACTCGTGGGAGCCTCACAACGGTTTCTAGATAACCGTAGGAGCTCTATACGCTCCGAAATATCGTAGGGCGCTTTCTAGAGTCCATGACGCTCTGTAGATTCTGTAAGAGTCACCATAGACTGGTGGGAGCATCACAACGCTTCCTAGACATCCATTGAGGCTCTATACTCAAAAAAAATTCATAGGAGGCTCCCTAGAGTCCGCAACACTCACTATACTCAATTAGAGTCATCGAAGACTCGTGGGAGCCTCAAAACGCTTTCTAGATAACCGTAAGAGCTTTATATGCTCCAAAATATCGTAGGAGGCTTTCTAGAGTCCATGAAGCTCTGTAGACTCAGGTAGATTTACCATAGACCCCACAACGCTTCCTAGACATCCATTGAGGCTCTATACACATTAAAAAAATAATTCATAGGAGGCTCCCTAGAGTTCACAACAGTTTCTATGCTCAATTATGGCAGTCAAACACACGTTGGTGCCTCATAACACTTTCTAGATACCCGTAGGAGCTCTATACGCTCGAAAATATCGTAGGAGGCTTTCTAGAGTCCACGACGCTCTGTAGACTCAGTTAGAGTCACCATAGACTGGTGGGAGCCTCACAACGCTTCCCAGCCACCCACTGAGGCTCTATACACATAAAAAAATTCTTAGGAGGCGCCCTATAGTTCAAAACGCTTGTTATACACAATTAGAGACGTCAAAGACTCGAGTAAGCGTCACAACGCTTTCTAGACACCCATAGGAGCTGCATATGCTCCGAAATATCGTACGAGGCTTTCTAGAGTCCACGACGCTCTGTAGACTCAGTTAGA
The DNA here is from genome assembly GCA_039720395.1 of Liquidambar formosana. Taxonomy (NCBI): domain Eukaryota; kingdom Viridiplantae; phylum Streptophyta; class Magnoliopsida; order Saxifragales; family Altingiaceae; genus Liquidambar; species Liquidambar formosana. The sequence continues at coordinate 151,779 of JBBPBK010000082.1, read as the reverse complement.
GTCACCATTGATTGGTGGGAGCCTCATAACGCTCCCTAGACATCCACTGAGGCTCTATACACGTAAATAAATTCTTAGGAGGCTCTCGAGAGTTCACAACGCTTGTTATACTCAGTTAGAGTCATCAAAGACTCGAGTAAGCCTCACTACGCTTTCTAGACCCATAGGAGCACTATACGCTCCGAAATATCGTAGGAGGCTTTCTAGAGTCCATGACGCTCTGTAGACTCAGCAAGACTCACCATAGACTGGTGGGAGCATCACAACGCTTCCTAGACTTCCATTGAGGCTCTATACTAAAAAAAAATTCGTAGGAGGCTCTCTAGAGTTCGCAACGATCACTATACTCAATTAGAGTCATCGAAGACTCGTGGGAGCCTCACAACGCTTTCTAGATAACCGTAAGAGCTTTATACGCTCCAAAATATCGTAGGAGGCTTTCTAGAGTCCATGACGCTCTGTAGACTTAGGTAGATTTACCATAGACCCCACAACGCTTCCTAGACATCCATTGAGGCTCTATACACATTAAAAAAAATAATTCATAGGAGGCTCCCTAGAGTTCACAACAGTTGCCATGCTCAATTATGGCAGTCAAACACTTGTGGGAGCCTCATAACGCTTTCTAGATACCCGTAGGAGCTCTATACGCTCCAAAATATCGTAGGAGGCTTTCTAGAGTCCACGATGCTCTGTAGACTCAGTTAGAGTCACCATAGACTGGTGGGAGCCTCACAACGCTTCCTAGACATCCATTGAGGCTCTATACTCAAAAACAAAATTCATAGGAGGCTCTCTAGAGTTCGCAACGCTCACTATGCTCAATTAGAGTCATCGAAGACTCGTGGGAGCCTCACAACGCTATCTAGATAACCGTAAGAGCTCTATACGCTCCAAAATACCGTAGGAGGCTTTCTAGAGACCATGAGGCTCTGTAGACTCAGGTAGATTTACCATAGACTAGTGGGAGCCCCACAACGCTTCCTAGACATCCATTGAGGGGCTCTATGCACATTAAAAAAAAAAAAAATTCATAGGAGGCTCTCTAGAGTTCACAACACTTACTATCCTCAATTCAAGTCGCCAAACACTCGTGGGAGCCTCATAAGGCATTCTAGATACTCATAAGAGCTCTATACGCTCCAAAATATTGTACGAGGGTTTCAAGAGTCCACGACGCTCCATAGACTCAGTTAGAGTCACCATAGACTGGTGGGTGCCTCACAACGCTGCCTAGACATCCACTGAGGTTCAATACACGTAGAAAAATTCATAGGAGGCTCTCTAGAGCTCACAACACTCGCTATACCCAATTAGGGTCATTAAACACTCGTGGGAGCCTCACAACGGTTTCTAGATAACCGTAGGAGCTCTATACGCTCCGAAATATCGTAGGGCGCTTTCTAGAGTCCCTGACGCTCTGTAGATTCTGTAAGAGTCACCATAGACTGGTGGGAGCATCACAACGCTTCCTAGACATCCATTGAGGCTCTATACTCAAAAAAAATTCATAGGAGGCTCTCTAGAGTTCACAACACTCACTAAACCCAATTTGAGTGGTTAAAGACTCGTGGGAGCCTCATAACGCTTCCAGATACCCATAGGAGCTCTATACGCTTCAAAATATTTTAGGAAGCTTTCTCGAGTCCACGACGCTCTATAGATTCAGTTAGAGTCACCATAGACTGGTGGGAGCCTCACAACGCTTCCCAGCCACCCACTGAGGCTCTATGCACATAAAAAAATTCTTAGGAGGCGCCCTATAGTTCAAAACGCTTGTTATACACAATTAGAGACGTCAAAGACTCGAGTAAGCGTCAAAACGCTTTCTAGACACCCATAGGAGCTGCATATGCTCCGAAATATCGTACGAGGCTTTCTAGAGTCCACGACGCTCTGTAGACTCAGTTAGAGTCACCATTGATTGGTGGGAGCCTCATAACGCTCCCTAGACATCCACTGAGGCTCTATACACGTAAATAAATTCTTAGGAGGCTCTCGAGAGTTCACAATGCTTGTTATACTCAGTTAGAGTCATCAAAGACTCGAGTAAGCCTCACTACGCTTTCTAGACCCATAGGAGCACTATACGCTCCGAAATATCGTAGGAGGCTTTCTAGAGTCCATGACGCTCTGTAGACTCAGCAAGAGTCACCATAGACAGGTGGGAGCATCACAACGCTTCCTAGACATCCATTGAGGCTCTATACTCAAAAAAAATTCATAGGAGGCTCTCTAGAGTTCGCAACACTCACTATACTCAATTAGAGTCATCGAAGACTCGTGGGAGCCTCAAAACGCTTTCTAGATAACCGTAAGAGCTTTATATGCTCCAAAATATCGTAGGAGGCTTTCTAGAGTCCATGACGCTCTGTACACTCAGGTAGATTTACCATAGACCCCACAACGCTTCCTAGACATCCATTGAGGCTCTATACACATTAAAAAAATAATTCATAGGAGGCTCCCTAGAGTTCACAACAGTTTCTATGCTCAATTATGGATGTCAAACACACGTTGGAGCCTCATAACACTTTCTAGATACCCGTAGGAGCTCTATACGCTCGAAAATATCGTAGGAGGCTTTCTAGAGTCCACGACGCTCTGTAGACTCAGTTAGAGTCACCATAGACAGGTGGGAGCCTCACAACGCTTCCTAGACATTCATTGAGGCTCTATACTAAAAAAAAAATTCATAGGGGGCTCTCTAGAGTTCGCAACGCTCACTATGCTCAATTAGAGTCATCGAAGACTCGTGGGAGCCTCACAACGCTTTCTAGATAACCGTAAGAGCTCTACACGCTCCAAAATACCGTAGGAGGCTTTCTAGAGACCATGAGGCTCTTTAGACTCAGTTAGATTTACCATAGACTGGTGGGAGCCCCACAACACTTCCTAGACATCCATTGAGGCTCTATGCACATTAAAAAAGAAAAAAAATTCATAGGAGGCTCTCTAGAGTTCGCAACGCTCACTATGCTTAATTAGAGTCATCGAAGACTCGTGGGAGCCTCACAACGCTATCTAGATAACCGTAAGAGCTCTATACGCTCCAAAATACCGTAGGAGGCTTTCTAGAGACCATGAGGCTGTGTAGACTCAGTTAGATTTACCATAGACTGGTGGGAGCCCCACAACACTTCCTAGACATCCATTGAGGCTCTATGCACATTAAAAAAAAAAAAATTCATAGGAGGCTCTCTAGAGTTCGCAACGCTCACTATGCTTAATTAGAGTCATCGAAGACTCGTGGGAGCCTCACAACGCTATCTAGATAACCGTAAGAGCTCTATACGCCCCAAAATACTGTAGGAGGCTTTCTAGAGACCATGAGGCTCTGTAGACTCAGTTAGATTTACCATAGACTGGTGGGAGCCCCACAACGCTTCCTAGACATCCATTGAGGCTCTATGCACATTAAAAAAATAAAAAAAAATTCATAGGAGGCTCTGTAGAGTTCACAATACTCACTATCCTCAATTCAAGTCGCCAAACACTCGTGGGAGCCTCATAACGCTTTCTTGGTACTCATAAGAGCTCTATACGCTCCAAAATATCGTACGAGGGTTTCAAGAGTCCACGACGCTCCATAGACTCAGTTGGAGTCACCATAGACTGGTGGGTGCCTCACAACGCTGCCTAGACATCCACTGAGGTTCAATACACGTAGAAAAATTCATAGGAGGCTCTCTAGAGCTCACAACACTCGCTATACCAATTAGAGTCATTAAACACTCGTGGGAGCCTCACAACGGTTTCTAGATAACCGTAGGAGCTCTATACGCTCCGAAATATCGTAGGGCGCTTTCTAGAGTCCATGACGCTCTGTAGATTCTGTAAGAGTCACCATAGACTGGTGGGAGCATCACAACGCTTCCTAGACATCCATTGAGGCTCTATACTCAAAAAAAATTCATAGGAGGCTCCCTAGAGTCCGCAACACTCACTATACTCAATTAGAGTCATCGAAGACTCGTGGGAGCCTCAAAACGCTTTCTAGATAACCGTAAGAGCTTTATATGCTCCAAAATATCGTAGGAGGCTTTCTAGAGTCCATGAAGCTCTGTAGACTCAGGTAGATTTACCATAGACCCCACAACGCTTCCTAGACATCCATTGAGGCTCTATACACATTAAAAAAATAATTCATAGGAGGCTCCCTAGAGTTCACAACAGTTTCTATGCTCAATTATGGCAGTCAAACACACGTTGGTGCCTCATAACACTTTCTAGATACCCGTAGGAGCTCTATACGCTCGAAAATATCGTAGGAGGCTTTCTAGAGTCCACGACGCTCTGTAGACTCAGTTAGAGTCACCATAGACTGGTGGGAGCCTCACAACGCTTCCCAGCCACCCACTGAGGCTCTATACACATAAAAAAATTCTTAGGAGGCGCCCTATAGTTCAAAACGCTTGTTATACACAATTAGAGACGTCAAAGACTCGAGTAAGCGTCACAACGCTTTCTAGACACCCATAGGAGCTGCATATGCTCCGAAATATCGTACGAGGCTTTCTAGAGTCCACGACGCTCTGTAGACTCAGTTAGAGTCACCATTGATTGGTGGGAGCCTCATAACGCTCCCTAGACATCCACTGAGGCTCTATACACGTAAATAAATTCTTAGGAGGCTCTCGAGAGTTCACAACGCTTGTTATACTCAGTTAGAGTCATCAAAGACTCGAGTAAGCCTCACTACGCTTTCTAGACCCATAGGAGCACTATACGCTCCGAAATATCGTAGGAGGCTTTCTAGAGTCCATGACGCTCTGTAGACTCAGCAAGACTCACCATAGACTGGTGGGAGCATCACAACGCTTCCTAGACTTCCATTGAGGCTCTATACTAAAAAAAAAATTCGTAGGAGGCTCTCTAGAGTTCGCAACGATCACTATACTCAATTAGAGTCATCGAAGACTCGTGGGAGCCTCACAACGCTTTCTAGATAACCGTAAGAGCTTTATACGCTCCAAAATATCGTAGGAGGCTTTCTAGAGTCCATGACGCTCTGTAGACTTAGGTAGATTTACCATAGACCCCACAACGCTTCCTAGACATCCATTGAGGCTCTATACACATTAAAAAAAATAATTCATAGGAGGCTCCCTAGAGTTCACAACAGTTGCCATGCTCAATTATGGCAGTCAAACACTTGTGGGAGCCTCATAACGCTTTCTAGATACCCGTAGGAGCTCTATACGCTCCAAAATATCGTAGGAGGCTTTCTAGAGTCCACGATGCTCTGTAGACTCAGTTAGAGTCACCATAGACTGGTGGGAGCCTCACAACGCTTCCTAGACATCCATTGAGGCTCTATACTCAAAATAAAATTCATAGGAGGCTCTCTAGAGTTCGCAACGCTCACTATGCTCAATTAGAGTCATCGAAGACTCGTGGGAGCCTCACAACGCTATCTAGATAACCGTAAGAGCTCTATAAGCTCCAAAATACCGTAGGAGGCTTTCTAGAGACCATGAGGCTCTGTAGACTCAGGTAGATTTACCATAGACTAGTGGGAGCCCCACAACGCTTCCTAGACATCCATTGAGGGGCTCTATGCACATTAAAAAAAAAAAAAATTCATAGGAGGCTCTCTAGAGTTCACAACACTTACTATCCTCAATTCAAGTCGCCAAACACTCGTGGGAGCCTCATAAGGCATTCTAGATACTCATAAGAGCTCTATACGCTCCAAAATATTGTACGAGGGTTTCAAGAGTCCACGACGCTCCATAGACTCAGTTAGAGTCACCATAGACTGGTGGGTGCCTCACAACGCTGCCTAGACATCCACTGAGGTTCAATACACGTAGAAAAATTCATAGGAGGCTCTCTAGAGCTCACAACACTCGCTATACCCAATTAGGGTCATTAAACACTCGTGGGAGCCTCACAACGGTTTCTAGATAACCGTAGGAGCTCTATACGCTCCGAAATATCGTAGGGCGCTTTCTAGAGTCCCTGACGCTCTGTAGATTCTGTAAGAGTCACCATAGACTGGTGGGAGCATCACAACGCTTCCTAGACATCCATTGAGGCTCTATACTCAAAAAAAATTCATAGGAGGCTCTCTAGAGTTCACAACACTCACTAAACCCAATTTGAGTGGTTAAAGACTCGTGGGAGCCTCATAACGCTTCCAGATACCCATAGGAGCTCTATACGCTTCAAAATATTTTAGGAAGCTTTCTCGAGTCCACGACGCTCTATAGATTCAGTTAGAGTCACCATAGACTGGTGGGAGCCTCACAACGCTTCCCAGCCACCCACTGAGGCTCTATGCACATAAAAAAATTCTTAGGAGGCGCCCTATAGTTCAAAACGCTTGTTATACACAATTAGAGACGTCAAAGACTCGAGTAAGCGTCAAAACGCTTTCTAGACACCCATAGGAGCTGCATATGCTCCGAAATATCGTACGAGGCTTTCTAGAGTCCACGACGCTCTGTAGACTCAGTTAGAGTCACCATTGATTGGTGGGAGCCTCATAACGCTCCCTAGACATCCACTGAGGCTCTATACACGTAAATAAATTCTTAGGAGGCTCTCGAGAGTTCACAATGCTTGTTATACTCAGTTAGAGTCATCAAAGACTCGAGTAAGCCTCACTACGCTTTCTAGACCCATAGGAGCACTATACGCTCCGAAATATCGTAGGAGGCTTTCTAGAGTCCATGACGCTCTGTAGACTCAGCAAGAGTCACCATAGACAGGTGGGAGCATCACAACGCTTCCTAGACATCCATTGAGGCTCTATACTCAAAAAAAATTCATAGGAGGCTCTCTAGAGTTCGCAACACTCACTATACTCAATTAGAGTCATCGAAGACTCGTGGGAGCCTCAAAACGCTTTCTAGATAACCGTAAGAGCTTTATATGCTCCAAAATATCGTAGGAGGCTTTCTAGAGTCCATGACGCTCTGTACACTCAGGTAGATTTACCATAGACCCCACAACGCTTCCTAGACATCCATTGAGGCTCTATACACATTAAAAAAATAATTCATAGGAGGCTCCCTAGAGTTCACAACAGTTTCTATGCTCAATTATGGATGTCAAACACACGTTGGAGCCTCATAACACTTTCTAGATACCCGTAGGAGCTCTATACGCTCGAAAATATCGTAGGAGGCTTTCTAGAGTCCACGACGCTCTGTAGACTCAGTTAGAGTCACCATAGACAGGTGGGAGCCTCACAACGCTTCCTAGACATTCATTGAGGCTCTATACTAAAAAAAAAATTCATAGGGGGCTCTCTAGAGTTCGCAACGCTCACTATGCTCAATTAGAGTCATCGAAGACTCGTGGGAGCCTCACAACGCTTTCTAGATAACCGTAAGAGCTCTACACGCTCCAAAATACCGTAGGAGGCTTTCTAGAGACCATGAGGCTCTTTAGACTCAGTTAGATTTACCATAGACTGGTGGGAGCCCCACAACACTTCCTAGACATCCATTGAGGCTCTATGCACATTAAAAAAGAAAAAAAATTCATAGGAGGCTCTCTAGAGTTCGCAACGCTCACTATGCTTAATTAGAGTCATCGAAGACTCGTGGGAGCCTCACAACGCTATCTAGATAACCGTAAGAGCTCTATACGCTCCAAAATACCGTAGGAGGCTTTCTAGAGACCATGAGGCTGTGTAGACTCAGTTAGATTTACCATAGACTGGTGGGAGCCCCACAACACTTCCTAGACATCCATTGAGGCTCTATGCACATTAAAAAAAAAAAAATTCATAGGAGGCTCTCTAGAGTTCGCAACGCTCACTATGCTTAATTAGAGTCATCGAAGACTCGTGGGAGCCTCACAACGCTATCTAGATAACCGTAAGAGCTCTATACGCCCCAAAATACTGTAGGAGGCTTTCTAGAGACCATGAGGCTCTGTAGACTCAGTTAGATTTACCATAGACTGGTGGGAGCCCCACAACGCTTCCTAGACATCCATTGAGGCTCTATGCACATTAAAAAAATAAAAAAAAATTCATAGGAGGCTCTGTAGAGTTCACAATACTCACTATCCTCAATTCAAGTCGCCAAACACTCGTGGGAGCCTCATAACGCTTTCTTGGTACTCATAAGAGCTCTATACGCTCCAAAATATCGTACGAGGGTTTCAAGAGTCCACGACGCTCCATAGACTCAGTTGGAGTCACCATAGACTGGTGGGTGCCTCACAACGCTGCCTAGACATCCACTGAGGTTCAATACACGTAGAAAAATTCATAGGAGGCTCTCTAGAGCTCACAACACTCGCTATACCAATTAGAGTCATTAAACACTCGTGGGAGCCTCACAACGGTTTCTAGATAACCGTAGGAGCTCTATACGCTCCGAAATATCGTAGGGCGCTTTCTAGAGTCCATGACGCTCTGTAGATTCTGTAAGAGTCACCATAGACTGGTGGGAGCATCACAACGCTTCCTAGACATCCATTGAGGCTCTATACTCAAAAAAAATTCATAGGAGGCTCCCTAGAGTCCGCAACACTCACTATACTCAATTAGAGTCATCGAAGACTCGTGGGAGCCTCAAAACGCTTTCTAGATAACCGTAAGAGCTTTATATGCTCCAAAATATCGTAGGAGGCTTTCTAGAGTCCATGAAGCTCTGTAGACTCAGGTAGATTTACCATAGACCCCACAACGCTTCCTAGACATCCATTGAGGCTCTATACACATTAAAAAAATAATTCATAGGAGGCTCCCTAGAGTTCACAACAGTTTCTATGCTCAATTATGGCAGTCAAACACACGTTGGTGCCTCATAACACTTTCTAGATACCCGTAGGAGCTCTATACGCTCGAAAATATCGTAGGAGGCTTTCTAGAGTCCACGACGCTCTGTAGACTCAGTTAGAGTCACCATAGACTGGTGGGAGCCTCACAACGCTTCCCAGCCACCCACTGAGGCTCTATACACATAAAAAAATTCTTAGGAGGCGCCCTATAGTTCAAAACGCTTGTTATACACAATTAGAGACGTCAAAGACTCGAGTAAGCGTCACAACGCTTTCTAGACACCCATAGGAGCTGCATATGCTCCGAAATATCGTACGAGGCTTTCTAGAGTCCACGACGCTCTGTAGACTCAGTTAGAGTCACCATTGATTGGTGGGAGCCTCATAACGCTCCCTAGACATCCACTGAGGCTCTATACACGTAAATAAATTCTTAGGAGGCTCTCGAGAGTTCACAACGCTTGTTATACTCAGTTAGAGTCATCAAAGACTCGAGTAAGCCTCACTACGCTTTCTAGACCCATAGGAGCACTATACGCTCCGAAATATCGTAGGAGGCTTTCTAGAGTCCATGACGCTCTGTAGACTCAGCAAGACTCACCATAGACTGGTGGGAGCATCACAACGCTTCCTAGACTTCCATTGAGGCTCTATACTAAAAAAAAATTCGTAGGAGGCTCTCTAGAGTTCGCAACGATCACTATACTCAATTAGAGTCATCGAAGACTCGTGGGAGCCTCACAACGCTTTCTAGATAACCGTAAGAGCTTTATACGCTCCAAAATATCGTAGGAGGCTTTCTAGAGTCCATGACGCTCTGTAGACTTAGGTAGATTTACCATAGACCCCACAACGCTTCCTAGACATCCATTGAGGCTCTATACACATTAAAAAAAATAATTCATAGGAGGCTCCCTAGAGTTCACAACAGTTGCCATGCTCAATTATGGCAGTCAAACACTTGTGGGAGCCTCATAACGCTTTCTAGATACCCGTAGGAGCTCTATACGCTCCAAAATATCGTAGGAGGCTTTCTAGAGTCCACGATGCTCTGTAGACTCAGTTAGAGTCACCATAGACTGGTGGGAGCCTCACAACGCTTCCTAGACATCCATTGAGGCTCTATACTCAAAAATAAAATTCATAGGAGGCTCTCTAGAGTTCGCAACGCTCACTATGCTCAATTAGAGTCATCGAAGACTCGTGGGAGCCTCACAACGCTATCTAGATAACCGTAAGAGCTCTATAAGCTCCAAAATACCGTAGGAGGCTTTCTAGAGACCATGAGGCTCTGTAGACTCAGGTAGATTTACCATAGACTAGTGGGAGCCCCACAACGCTTCCTAGACATCCATTGAGGGGCTCTATGCACATTAAAAAAAAAAAAAATTCATAGGAGGCTCTCTAGAGTTCACAACACTTACTATCCTCAATTCAAGTCGCCAAACACTCGTGGGAGCCTCATAAGGCATTCTAGATACTCATAAGAGCTCTATACGCTCCAAAATATTGTACGAGGGTTTCAAGAGTCCACGACGCTCCATAGACTCAGTTAGAGTCACCATAGACTGGTGGGTGCCTCACAACGCTGCCTAGACATCCACTGAGGTTCAATACACGTAGAAAAATTCATAGGAGGCTCTCTAGAGCTCACAACACTCGCTATACCCAATTAGGGTCATTAAACACTCGTGGGAGCCTCACAACGGTTTCTAGATAACCGTAGGAGCTCTATACGCTCCGAAATATCGTAGGGCGCTTTCTAGAGTCCCTGACGCTCTGTAGATTCTGTAAGAGTCACCATAGACTGGTGGGAGCATCACAACGCTTCCTAGACATCCATTGAGGCTCTATACTCAAAAAAAATTCATAGGAGGCTCTCTAGAGTTCACAACACTCACTAAACCCAATTTGAGTGGTTAAAGACTCGTGGGAGCCTCATAACGCTTCCAGATACCCATAGGAGCTCTATACGCTTCAAAATATTTTAGGAAGCTTTCTCGAGTCCACGACGCTCTATAGATTCAGTTAGAGTCACCATAGACTGGTGGGAGCCTCACAACGCTTCCCAGCCACCCACTGAGGCTCTATGCACATAAAAAAATTCTTAGGAGGCGCCCTATAGTTCAAAACGCTTGTTATACACAATTAGAGACGTCAAAGACTCGAGTAAGCGTCAAAACGCTTTCTAGACACCCATAGGAGCTGCATATGCTCCGAAATATCGTACGAGGCTTTCTAGAGTCCACGACGCTCTGTAGACTCAGTTAGAGTCACCATTGATTGGTGGGAGCCTCATAACGCTCCCTAGACATCCACTGAGGCTCTATACACGTAAATAAATTCTTAGGAGGCTCTCGAGAGTTCACAACGCTTGTTATACTCAGTTAGAGTCATCAAAGACTCGAGTAAGCCTCACTACGCTTTCTAGTCCCATAGGAGCACTATACGCTCCGAAATATCGTAGGAGGCTTTCTAGAGTCCATGACGCTCTGTAGACTCAGCAAGAGTCACCATAGACAGGTGGGAGCATCACAACGCTTCCTAGACTTCCATTGAGGCTCTATACTCAAAAAAAAAATTCGTAGGAGGCTCTCTAGAGTTCGCAACGCTCACTATACTCAATTAGAGTCATCGAAGACTCGTGAGAGCCTCACAACGCTTTCTAGATAACCGTAAGAGCTTTATACGCTCCAAAATATCATAGGAGGCTTTCTAGAGTCCATGACGCTCTGTAGACTCAGGTAGATTTACCATAGACCCCACAACGCTTCCTAGACATCCATTGAGGCTCTATACACATTAAAAAAATAATTCATAGGAGGCTCCCTAGAGTTCACAACAGTTTCTATGCTCAATTATGGCAGTCAAACACACGTTGGAGCCTCATAACACTTTCTAGATACCCGTAGGAGCTCTATACGCTCGAAAATATCGTAGGAGGCTTTCTAGAGTCCACGACGCTCTGTAGACTCAGTTAGAGTCACCATAGACAGGTGGGAGCCTCACAACGCTTCCTAGACATTCATTGAGGCTCTATACTAAAAAAAAAATTCATAGGGGGCTCTCTAGAGTTCGCAACGCTCACTATGCTCAATTAGAGTCATCGAAGACTCGTGGGAGCCTCACAACGCTTTCTAGATAACCGTAAGAGCTCTACACGCTCCAAAATACCGTAGGAGGCTTTCTAGAGACCATGAGGCTCTTTAGACTCAGTTAGATTTACCATAGACTGGTGGGAGCCCCACAACACTTCCTAGACATCCATTGAGGCTCTATGCACATTAAAAAAGAAAAAAAATTCATAGGAGGCTCTCTAGAGTTCGCAACGCTCACTATGCTTAATTAGAGTCATCGAAGACTCGTGGGAGCCTCACAACGCTATCTAGATAACCGTAAGAGCTCTATACGCTCCAAAATACCGTAGGAGGCTTTCTAGAGACCATGAGGCTGTGTAGACTCAGTTAGATTTACCATAGACTGGTGGGAGCCCCACAACACTTCCTAGACATCCATTGAGGCTCTATGCACATTAAAAAAAAAAAAATTCATAGGAGGCTCTCTAGAGTTCGCAACGCTCACTATGCTTAATTAGAGTCATCGAAGACTCGTGGGAGCCTCACAACGCTATCTAGATAACCGTAAGAGCTCTATACGCCCCAAAATACTGTAGGAGGCTTTCTAGAGACCATGAGGCTCTGTAGACTCAGTTAGATTTACCATAGACTGGTGGGAGCCCCACAACGCTTCCTAGACATCCATTGAGGCTCTATGCACATTAAAAAATAAAAAAAAATTCATAGGAGGCTCTGTAGAGTTCACAATACTCACTATCCTCAATTCAAGTCGCCAAACACTCGTGGGAGCCTCATAACGCTTTCTTGGTACTCATAAGAGCTCTATACGCTCCAAAATATCGTACGAGGGTTTCAAGAGTCCACGACGCTCCATAGACTCAGTTGGAGTCACCATAGACTGGTGGGTGCCTCACAACGCTGCCTAGACATCCACTGAGGTTCAATACACGTAGAAAAATTCATAGGAGGCTCTCTAGAGCTCACAACACTCGCTATACCAATTAGAGTCATTAAACACTCGTGGGAGCCTCACAACGGTTTCTAGATAACCGTAGGAGCTCTATACGCTCCGAAATATCGTAGGGCGCTTTCTAGAGTCCATGACGCTCTGTAGATTCTGTAAGAGTCACCATAGACTGGTGGGAGCATCACAACGCTTCCTAGACATCCATTGAGGCTCTATACTCAAAAAAAATTCATAGGAGGCTCCCTAGAGTCCGCAACACTCACTATACTCAATTAGAGTCATCGAAGACTCGTGGGAGCCTCAAAACGCTTTCTAGATAACCGTAAGAGCTTTATATGCTCCAAAATATCGTAGGAGGCTTTCTAGAGTCCATGAAGCTCTGTAGACTCAGGTAGATTTACCATAGACCCCACAACGCTTCCTAGACATCCATTGAGGCTCTATACACATTAAAAAAATAATTTATAGGAGGCTCCCTAGAGTTCACAACAGTTTCTATGCTCAATTATGGCAGTCAAACACACGTTGGTGCCTCATAACACTTTCTAGATACCCGTAGGAGCTCTATACGCTCGAAAATATCGTAGGAGGCTTTCTAGAGTCCACGACGCTCTGTAGACTCAGTTAGAGTCACCATAGACTGGTGGGAGCCTCACAACGCTTCCCAGCCACCCACTGAGGCTCTATACACATAAAAAAATTCTTAGGAGGCGCCCTATAGTTCAAAACGCTTGTTATACACAATTAGAGACGTCAAAGACTCGAGTAAGCGTCACAACGCTTTCTAGACACCCATAGGAGCTGCATATGCTCCGAAATATCGTACGAGGCTTTCTAGAGTCCACGACGCTCTGTAGACTCAGTTAGAGTCACCATTGATTGGTGGGAGCCTCATAACGCTCCCTAGACATCCACTGAGGCTCTATACACGTAAATAAATTCTTAGGAGGGTCTCGAGAGTTCACAACGCTTGTTATACTCAGTTAGAGTCATCAAAGACTCGAGTAAGCCTCACTACGCTTTCTAGACCCATAGGAGCACTATACGCTCCGAAATATCGTAGGAGGCTTTCTAGAGTCCATGACGCTCTGTAGACTCAGCAAGACTCACCATAGACTGGTGGGAGCATCACAACGCTTCCTAGACTTCCATTGAGGCTCTATACTAAAAAAAAATTCGTAGGAGGCTCTCTAGAGTTCGCAACGATCACTATACTCAATTAGAGTCATCGAAGACTCGTGGGAGCCTCACAACGCTTTCTAGATAACCGTAAGAGCTTTATACGCTCCAAAATATCGTAGGAGGCTTTCTAGAGTCCATGACGCTCTGTAGACTTAGGTAGATTTACCATAGACCCCACAACGCTTCCTAGACATCCATTGAGGCTCTATACACATTAAAAAAAATAATTCATAGGAGGCTCCCTAGAGTTCACAACAGTTGCCATGCTCAATTATGGCAGTCAAACACTTGTGGGAGCCTCATAACGCTTTCTAGATACCCGTAGGAGCTCTATACGCTCCAAAATATCGTAGGAGGCTTTCTAGAGTCCACGATGCTCTGTAGACTCAGTTAGAGTCACCATAGACTGGTGGGAGCCTCACAACGCTTCCTAGACATCCATTGAGGCTCTATACTCAAAAACAAAATTCATAGGAGGCTCTCTAGAGTTCGCAACGCTCACTATGCTCAATTAGAGTCATCGAAGACTCGTGGGAGCCTCACAACGCTAGCTAGATAACCGTAAGAGCTCTATACGCTCCAAAATACCGTAGGAGGCTTTCTAGAGACCATGAGGCTCTGTAGACTCAGGTAGATTTACCATAGACTAGTGGGAGCCCCACAACGCTTCCTAGACATCCATTGAGGGGCTCTATGCACATTAAAAAAAAAAAAAATTCATAGGAGGCTCTCTAGAGTTCACAACACTTACTATCCTCAATTCAAGTCGCCAAACACTCGTGGGAGCCTCATAAGGCATTCTAGATACTCATAAGAGCTCTATACGCTCCAAAATATTGTACGAGGGTTTCAAGAGTCCACGACGCTCCGTAGACTCAGTTAGAGTCACCATAGACTGGTGGGTGCCTCACAACGCTGCCTAGACATCCACTGAGGTTCAATACACGTAGAAAAATTCATAGGAGGCTCACAACACTCGCTATACCCAATTAGGGTCATTAAACACTCGTGGGAGCCTCACAACGGTTTCTAGATAACCGTAGGAGCTCTATACGCTCCGAAATATCGTAGGGCGCTTTCTAGAGTCCCTGACGCTCTGTAGATTCTGTAAGAGTCACCATAGACTGGTGGGAGCATCACAACGCTTCCTAGACATCCATTGAGGCTCTATACTCAAAAAAAATTCATAGGAGGCTCTCTAGAGTTCACAACACTCACTAAACCCAATTTGAGTGGTTAAAGACTCGTGGGAGCCTCATAACGCTTCCAGATACCCATAGGAGCTCTATACGCTTCAAAATATTTTAGGAAGCTTTCTCGAGTCCACGACGCTCTATAGATTCAGTTAGAGTCACCATAGACTGGTGGGAGCCTCACAACGCTTCCCAGCCACCCACTGAGGCTCTATGCACATAAAAAAATTCTTAGGAGGCGCCCTATAGTTCAAAACGCTTGTTATACACAATTAGAGACGTCAAAGACTCGAGTAAGCGTCAAAACGCTTTCTAGACACCCATAGGAGCTGCATATGCTCCGAAATATCGTACGAGGCTTTCTAGAGTCCACGACGCTCTGTAGACTCAGTTAGAGTCACCATTGATTGGTGGGAGCCTCATAACGCTCCCTAGACATCCACTGAGGCTCTATACACGTAAATAAATTCTTAGGAGGCTCTCGAGAGTTCACAATGCTTGTTATACTCAGTTAGAGTCATCAAAGACTCGAGTAAGCCTCACTACGCTTTCTAGACCCATAGGAGCACTATACGCTCCGAAATATCGTAGGAGGCTTTCTAGAGTCCATGACGCTCTGTAGACTCAGCAAGAGTCACCATAGACAGGTGGGAGCATCACAACGCTTCCTAGACTTCCATTGAGGCTCTATACTCAAAAAAAAAATTCGTAGGAGGCTCTCTAGAGTTCGCAACGCTCACTATACTCAATTAGAGTCATCGAAGACTCGTGGGAGCCTCACAACGCTTTCTAGATAACCGTAAGAGCTTTATACGCTCCAAAATATCGTAGGAGGCTTTCTAGAGTCCATGACGCTCTGTAGACTCTGGTAGATTTACCATAGACCCCACAACGCTTCCTAGACATCCATTGAGGCTCTATACACATTAAAAAAATAATTCATAGGAGGCTCCCTAGAGTTCACAACAGTTGCCATGCTCAATTATGGCAGTCAAACACTTGTGGGAGCCTCATAACGCTTTCTAGATACCCGTAGGAGCTCTATACGCTCCAAAATATCGTAGGAGGCTTTCTAGAGTCCACGATGCTCTGTAGACTCAGTTGGAGTCACTATAGACTGGTGGGAGCCTCACAACGCTTCCTAGACATCCATTGAGGCTCTATACTCAAAAACAAAATTCATAGGAGGCTCTCTAGAGTTCGCAATGCTCACTATACTCAATTAGAGTCATCGAAGACTCGTGGGAGCCTCACAACGCTATCTAGATAACCGTAAGAGCTCTATACGCTCCAAAATACCGTAAGAGGCTTTCTAGAGACCATGAGCCTCCCTAGACTCAGGTAGATTTACCATAGACTAGTGGGAGCCCCACAACGCTTCCTAGACATCCATTGAGGGGCTCCATGCACATTAAAAAAAAAAAAAATTCGTAGGAGGCTCTCTAGAGTTCACAACACTCACTATCCTCAATTCAAGTCGCCAAACACTCGTGGGAGCCTCATAAGGCATTCTAGATACTCATAAGAGCTCTATACGCTCCAAAATATCGTACGAGGGTTTCAAGAGTCCACGATGCTCCATAGACTCAGTTAGAGTCACCATAGACTGGTGGGTGCCTCACAACGCTGCCTAGACATCCACTGAGGTTCAATACACGTAGAAAAATTCATAGGAGGCTCTCTAGAGCTCACAACACTCGCTATACCAATTAGAGTCATTAAACACTTGTGGGAGCCTCACAACGGTTTCTAGATAACCGTAGGAGCTCTATACGCTCCGAAATATCGTAGGGCGCTTTCTAGAGTCCATGACGCTCTGTAGATTCTGTAAGAGTCATCATAGACTGGTGGGAGCATCACAACGCTTCCTAGACATCCATTGAGGCCCTATACTAAAAAAAAATTCATAGCAGGCTCTCTAGAGTTTGCAACACTCACTATACTCAATTAGAGTCATCGAAGACTCGTGGGAGCCTCAAAACGCTTTCTAGATAATCGTAAGAGCTTTATATGCTCCAAAATATCGTAGGAGGCTTTCTAGAGTCCATGACGCTCTGTAGACTCAGGTAGATTTACCATAGACCCCACAACGCTTCCTAGACATCCATTGAGGCTCTATACACATTAAAAAAATAATTCATAGGAGGCTCCCTAGAGTTCACAACAGTTTCTATGCTCAATTATGGCAGTCAAACACTCGTTGAAGCCTCATAACGCTTTCTAGATACCCGTAGGAGCTCTATACGCTCGAAAATATCGTAGGAGGCTTTCTATAGTCCACGACGCTCTGTAGACTCAGTTAGAGTCACCATAGACTGGTGGGAGCCTCACAACGCTTCCTAGACATTCATTGAGGCTCTATACTAAAAAAAAAATTCATAGGGGGCTCTCTAGAGTTCGCAACGCTCACTATGCTCAATTAGAGTCATCGAAGACTCGTGGGAGCCTCACAATGCTTTCTAGATAACCGTAAGAGCTCTATACGCTCCAAAATACCGTAGGAAGCTTTCTAGAGACCATGAGGCTCTGTAGGCTCAGGTAGATTTACCATAGACTGGTGGGAGCCCCACAACGCTTCCTAGACATCCATTGAGGCTCTATGCACATTAAAAAAAAAAAATTCATAGGAGGCTCTCTAGAGTTCACAACACTCACTATCCTCAATTCAAGTCGCCAAACACTCGTGGGAGCCTCATAACGCTTTCTAGATACTCATAAGAGCTCTATACGCTCCAAAATATCGTACGAGGGTTTCAAGAGTCCACGACGCTCCATAGACTCAGTTAGAGTCACCATAGACTGGTGGGTGCCTCGCAACGCTGCCTAGACATCCATTGAGGTTAAATACACGTTAAAATATTTATAGGAGGCTCTCTAGAGCTCACAACACCCGCTATACTAAATTGGAGTCATCAAACACTCGCGGGAGCCTCAAAATGCTTTCTAGATACCCATAGGAGCACTATACACTGCAAAAAAATTGTAGCAAGCTTTCAAGAGTCCATGTTTCCCTCTAGACATAATAAAAGTAGCCGTAGACACGTGGAAGCCCCACAACGCTTTCTAAACATCCAATGAGGCCTTATACACCTAAAAAAAAAAATTCATTGGAGGCTCTCTAGAGTTCACAACACTCACTAAACCCAATTAGAGTGGTTAAAGACTCGTGGGAGCCTCATAACGCTTCCAGATACCCGTAGGAGCTCTATACGCTTCAAAATATTTTAGGAAGCTTTCTCGAGTCCACGACGCTCTATAGACTCAGTTAGAGTCACCATAGACTGGTGGGAGCCTCACAACGCTTCCCAGCCACCCACTGAGGCTCTATACACATAAAAAAATTCTTAGGAGGCGCCCTATAGTTCAAAACGCTTGTTATACACAATTAGAGACGTCAAAGACTCGAGTAAGCGTCACAACGCTTTCTAGACACCCATAGGAGCTGCATATGCTCCGAAATATCGTACGAGGCTTTCTAGAGTCCACAACGCTCTGTAGACTCAGTTAGAGTCACCATTGATTGGTGGGTGCCTCATAACGCTCCCTAGACATCCACTGAGGCTCTATACACATAAATAAATTCTCAGGAGGCTCTCGAGAGTTCACAAAGCTTGTTATACTCAGTTAGAGTCACCAAAGACTCGAGTAAGCCTCACCACGCTTTCTAGACCCATAGGAGCACTATACGCTCCGAAATATCGTAGGAGGCTTTCTAGAGTCCATGACTCTCTGTAGACTCAGCAAGACTCACCATAGACTGGTGGGAGCATCACAACGCTTCCTAGACTTCCATTGAGGCTCTATACTCAAAAAAAAATTCGTAGGAGGCTCTCTAGAGTTCGCAACGCTCACTATACTCAGTTAGAGTCATCGAAGACTCGTGGGAGCCTCACAACGCTTTCTAGATAACCGTAAGAGCTTTATACGCTCCAAAATATCGTAGGAGGCTTTCTAGAGTCGATGACGCTCTGTAGACTCAGGTAGATTTACCATAGACCCCACAACGCTTCCTAGACATCCATTGAGGCTCTATACACATTAAAAAAATAATTCATAGGAGGCTCCCTAGAGTTCACAACAGTTTCTATGCTCAATTATGGCAGTCAAACACTCGTGGGAGCCTCATAACGCTTTCTAGATACCCGTAGGAGCTCTATACGCTCGAAAATATCGTAGGAGGCTTTCTAGAGTCCACGACGCTCTGTAGACTCAGTTAGAGTCACCATAGACTGGTGGGAGCCTCACAACGCTTCCTAGACATTCATTGAGGCTCTATACTCAAAAAAAAATTCATAGGGGGCTCTCTAGAGTTCGCAACGCTCACTATGCTCAATTAGAGTCATCGAAGACTCGTGGGAGCCTCACAACGCTATCTAGATAACCGTAAGAGCTCTATACGCTCCAAAATACCGTAGGAGGCTTTCTAGAGACCATGAGGCTCTGTAGACTCTGGTATGTTTACCATAGACAGGTGGGAGCCCCACAACGCTTCCTAGACATCCATTGAGGCTCTATACACATTAAAAAAAAAATTCATAGGAGGCTCTCTAGAGTTCACAACACTCACTATCCTCAATTCAAGTCGCCAAACACTCGTGGGAGCCTCATAACGCTTTCTAAGTACATAAGAGCTCTATACGCTCCAAAATATCGTATGAGGGTTTCAAGAGTCCACGACGCTCCATAGACTCAATTAGAGTCACCATAGACTGGTGGGTGCCTCACAACGCTGCCTAGACATCCATTGAGGTTCAATACACGTAAAAAAATTTATAGGAGGCTCTCTAGAGCTCACAACACTCGCTATACTAAATTAGAGTCATCAAACACTCGCGGGAGCCTCAAAACGCTTTCTAGATACCCATAAGAGCACTATACATTGCAAAAAAATTGTAGCAAGCTTTCAAGAGTCCATGTTTCCCTCTAGACATAATAAAAGTAGCCGTAGACACGTGGAAGCCCCACAATGCTTTCTAAACATCCAATGAGGCCTTATACACCTAAAAAAAAAAAAATTCATTGGAAGCTCTCTAGAGTTCACAACACTCACTAAACCCAATTAGCGTCGTCGAAGACTTATGGGAGCCTCATAACGCTTCCAGATACCCGTAGGAGCTCTATACGCTTGAAAATATCGTCGGAAGCTTTCTAGAGTCCACGACGCTCTGTAGACTTAGTTAGAGTCACCATAGACTGGTGGGAGCCTCACAACGCTTCCCAGCCACCCACTGAGGCTCTATACACATAAAAAAATTGTTAGGAGGCGCCCTATAGTTCAAACCGCTTGTTATACTCAATTAGAGTCGTCAAAGACTCGAGTAAGCGTCACAACGCTTTCTAGACACCTATAGGAGCTCTATACGCTCCGAAATATCGTACGAGGCTTTCTAAAGTCCACGACGTTCTGTAGACTCAGTTAGAGTCACCATAGATTGGTGGAAGCCTCACAATGCTTCCTAGACATCCACTGAGGCTCTATACACGTAAAAAAATTACCAGTAAGACTCTCTAGAGTTCATAACGCTATCTATACTCAATTAGAGTCATCAAAGACTTGTGGGAGGCTCACAACGCTTTCTAGATACCAGTAAGAGCTCTATAAGCTCCAAAATATCATAGGAGGCCTTTTAGAGTCCATGACGCTCTATACACGCTGGTAGAGTTACCATAGATTGGTGGGAGCCTCACAACACTTCCTAGACATCCATTGAGGCTCTATACACATAAAAAAAAAAATTTCATAGGAGGCTCTCTAATGTTCACAACACTCGCTATCCTCAATTCAAGTCACCAAACACACGTGGGAGCCTCATAACGCTTTCTAGATACTCATAAGAGCTCTATACGCTCCAAAATATCGTACGAGGGTTTCTAGAGTCCACAACGCTCTATAGACTCAGTTAGAGTCACCATAGATTGGTGGGTGCCTCACAACGCTGCCTAGACATCCACTGAGGTTCTATACACGTGAAAAAATTCATTGGAGGCTCTCCAGAGCTCACAACACTCGCTATACTAAATTAGAGTCATCAAACACTCGTGGGAGCGTCATAACACTTTCTAGATACCCATAGGAGCACTATACATTCCAAAAAAATTGTAGCAAGCTTTCAAGAGTCCATGTTTCCCTCTAGACACAGTAAAAGTTGCCATAGACTCGTGGAGGCCCCACAACGCTTTCATAGGAGGCTTTCTAGACTCCATGATGCTCTGTAGACACAGTTAGAGTCACCATAGGCTGGTGGAAGCCTCACAACGCTTCCAAGACACCCACTGAGGCTCTATACACGTAAAAAAAATTCTTAGGAGGCTCCCTATAATTCAAAACGCTCATTATACTCAATTAGAGTCGTCAAAGACTCGAGTAAGCCTCACAACGCTTTCTAGACACCCATAGGAGCTCTATACGCTCCGAAATATCGTACGAGGCTTTCTGGGGTCCACGATGCTCTGTAGACTCAATTAGAGCCACCATAGATTGGTGGGAGCCTCACAATGCTTCTTAGACATCCATTGAGGCTCTATACACGTAAAAAAATTCTTAGGAGGCTCTCTAGAGTTCACAACGCTCGTTATACTCAATTACAGTCATCAAAGACTCGAGTAAGCCTTACAACGCTTTCTAGACCCATAGGAGCTCTACACACTCTGAAATATCGTAAGGGGCTTTGTAGAGTCCATGACGCTCTATAGACTCTGTAAGAATCACCGTAGACTGGTGGGAGCATCACACCGCTTCCTAAACGTCCATTGAGGCTCTCTATACTCAAAAAAAAATCCGTAGGAGGCTCTCTGGAGTTCGCAACGCTCACTATACTCAATTAGAGTCCTTGAAGACTCGTGGGAGCCTCACAACGCTTTCTAGATAACCGTAAGAACTCTATACGCTCCAAAATATCGTTGGAGGCTTTCTAGAGTCCATGACGCTCTGTAGACTCAGGTAGATTTACCATAGACCGGTGGGAGCCCCACAACGCTTCCTAGATGTCCATTGAGGCTCTATACACATTAAAAAAATAATTCATAGGAGGCCCTCTAGAGTTCACAACACTCGCTATGCTCAATTAAGGCAGTCAAACACTCGTGGGAGCCTCATAACTTTTTCTAGATACCAGTAAGAGCTCTATAAGCTCCAAAATATCGTAGGGCACTTTTTAGAGTCCATGACGCTTTGTAGACGCAGGTAGAGTTACCATAGATTGGTGGGGGCCTCCCAACACTTCCCAGACATCCATTGAGGCACTATAGACATAAAAAAAAATTCATAGGAGGCACTCTAATGTTCACAACCCTCGCTATGCTCAATTCAAGTGGCCAAACACTCGTGGGAGCCACATAACGCTTTCTAGATACTCGTAAGAACTCTATACGCTCCAAAATATCGTACGTGGGTTTCTAGAGTCCACGACGCTCCATAGACTCAGTTAGAGTCAGCATAGACTGGTGGGTGCCTCACAACGCTACCTAGATATCCACTGAGGTTCTATACACGTAAAAAATTCATAGGAGGCTCTCTAGAGTTCACAACACTCGCTATACTCAATTAGAGTCATCAAACACTTGTGGGAGCCTCATAACGCTTTCTAGATACCCGTAGGAGCACTATACATTGCAAAAAAATTGTAGCAAGCTTTCAACAGTCCATGTTTCCCTCTAGACAAAATAAAAGTTGCCATAGACTCGTGGAAGCCCCACAACGCTTTCTAAACATCTAATGAGGCCTTATACACCTAAAAAAAAAATTCATTGGAGGCTCTCCAGAGTTCACAACACTCATTAAACCCAATTAGAGTCGTCAAAGACCCGTGGGAGCCTCATAACGCTTCCAGATACCCGTAGGAGCTCTATATGCTTCAAAATATCGTAGGAGGCTTTCTAGAGTCCACGATGCTCTGTAAACTCAGTTAGAGTCACCATAGACTGGTTGGAGCCTCACAACGCTTCAAAGGCACCCACTGAGGCACTATACACGTAAAAACTTCTTAGGAGGCTCCTTATAGTTCAAAACGCTCGTTATACTCAATTAGAGTCGTCAAAGACTCGAGTAAGCCTCAAAACGCTTTCTGGACACCCATAGGAGCTCTATACGCTCCGAAATATCGTACGAGGCTTTCTAGAGTCCACGACGCTCTGTAGACTCAGTTAGAGTCACCATAGATTGGTGGGAGCATCACAACGCTTCCAAGACATCCATTGAGGCTCTATACCCAAAAAAAAATTCATAGGAGGCTCTCTAGAGTTTGCAACGCTCACTATACTCAAGTAGAGTCATCGAAGACTTGTCGGAGCCTCACAACGCTTTCTAGATAACCGTAAGAGCTCTATACGCTCCAAAATATCGTAGGAGGCTTTTTAGAGTCTATCAGGCTCTGTAAACTCAGGTAGATTTACCATAGACTGGTGGGAGCCCCATAACGCTTCCTAGACATCCATTGAGGCTCTATACACATTAAAAAAAAAATTCATAGGAGGCTCTCTTGAGTTCACAACACTCGTTATCCTCAATTCAAGTCGCCAAACACTCGTGGGAGCCTCATAACGCTTTCTAGATACTCGTAAGAGCTCTATACGCTCCAAAATATCATACGAGGGTTTCTAGAGTCCACAATGCTCCATTGACTCAGTTAGAGTCACCATAGACTAGTGGGTGCCTCACAACGCTGCCTAGACATCCACTGAGGTTCTATACACGTAAAAAAATTCATAGGAGGCTCTCTAGAGTTCACAACACTCGCTATTCTAAATTAGAGTCATCAAACACTCGTGGGAGCCTCATAACGCTTTCTAGATACTCGTAGGAGCACCGTACATTGCAAAAAAATTGTAGCAAGCTTTCAAGAGTCCATGTTTCCCTCTAGACATAATTAAAGTTGCCATAGACTCGTGGAACCCCCACAACACTTTCTAAACATCCAATGAGGCCGTATACACCAAAAAACAAAATTCATTGGAGGCTCTCTTGAGTTCACAACACTCACTAAACCCAATTAGCATCAAAGACTAGTGGGAGCCTCATAACGCTTCCAGATACCCGTAGCAGCTCTGTACGCTTCAAAATATCGTAGGAGGCTTTCTAGAGTCCACGACACTCTGTAGACTCAGTTAGAGCCACCATAGACTGGTGGGAGCCTCACAACGCTTCCAAAGCACCCACTGAGGCTCTATACACGTAAGAAAATTCTTAGGAGGCCCCCAATAGTTCAAAACGCTCGTCATACTCAATTAGAGTCGTCAAAGACTCGAGTAAGCCTCACAACGCTTTCTAGACACCCATAGGAGCTCTATACGCTCCGAAATATCGTACGAGGCTTTCAAGAGTCCACGACGCAATGTAGACTCAGTTAGAATCACCATAGATTGGTGGGAGCCTCACAACGCTTCCTAAACATCCATTGAGGCTCTATACTAAAAAACAATTCATAGGAGGCTCTCCAGAGTTCGCAACGCTCACTACACTCAGTTAGAGTCATCGAAGACTCGTGGGAGCCCCACAACGCTTTCTAGATAACCGTAAGAGCTCTATATGCTCCAAAATATCGTAGGAGGCCTTCTAGAGTCCATGAGGCTCTGTAGACTCTGGTATATTTACCATAGACAGGTGGGAGCCCCACAACGCTTCCTAGACATCCATTGAGGCTCTATACACATTAAAAAAAAATTCATAGGAGGCTCTCTAGAGTTCACAACACTCACTATCCTCAATTCAAGTCGCCAAACACTCGTGGGAGCCTCATAACGCTTTCTAAGTACATAAGAGCTCTATACGCTCCAAAATATCGTATGAGGGTTTCAAGAGTCCACGACGCTCCATAGACTCAATTAGAGTCACCATAGACTGGTGGGTGCCTCACAACGCTGCCTAGACATCCATTGAGGTTCAATACACGTAAAAAAATTTATAGGAGGCTCTCTAGAGCTCACAACACTCGCTATACTAAATTAGAGTCATCAAACACTCGCGGGAGCCTCAAAACGCTTTCTAGATACCCATAAGAGCACTATACATTGCAAAAAAATTGTAGCAAGCTTTCAAGAGTCCATGTTTCCCTCTAGACATAATAAAAGTAGCCGTAGACACGTGGAAGCCCCACAATGCTTTCTAAACATCCAATGAGGCCTTATACACCTAAAAAAAAAAAAATTCATTGGAAGCTCTCTAGAGTTCACAACACTCACTAAACCCAATTAGCGTCGTCGAAGACTTATGGGAGCCTCATAACGCTTCCAGATACCCGTAGGAGCTCTATACGCTTGAAAATATCGTCGGAAGCTTTCTAGAGTCCACGACGCTCTGTAGACTTAGTTAGAGTCACCATAGACTGGTGGGAGCCTCACAACGCTTCCCAGCCACCCACTGAGGCTCTATACACATAAAAAAATTGTTAGGAGGCGCCCTATAGTTCAAACCGCTTGTTATACTCAATTAGAGTCGTCAAAGACTCGAGTAAGCGTCACAACGCTTTCTAGACACCTATAGGAGCTCTATACGCTCCGAAATATCGTACGAGGCTTTCTAAAGTCCACGACGTTCTGTAGACTCAGTTAGAGTCACCATAGATTGGTGGAAGCCTCACAATGCTTCCTAGACATCCACTGAGGCTCTATACACGTAAAAAAATTACCAGTAAGACTCTCTAGAGTTCATAACGCTATCTATACTCAATTAGAGTCATCAAAGACTTGTGGGAGGCTCACAACGCTTTCTAGATACCAGTAAGAGCTCTATAAGCTCCAAAATATCATAGGAGGCCTTTTAGAGTCCATGACGCTCTATACACGCTGGTAGAGTTACCATAGATTGGTGGGAGCCTCACAACACTTCCTAGACATCCATTGAGGCTCTATACACATAAAAAAAAAAATTTCATAGGAGGCTCTCTAATGTTCACAACACTCGCTATCCTCAATTCAAGTCACCAAACACACGTGGGAGCCTCATAACGCTTTCTAGATACTCATAAGAGCTCTATACGCTCCAAAATATCGTACGAGGGTTTCTAGAGTCCACAACGCTCTATAGACTCAGTTAGAGTCACCATAGATTGGTGGGTGCCTCACAACGCTGCCTAGACATCCACTGAGGTTCTATACACGTGAAAAAATTCATTGGAGGCTCTCCAGAGCTCACAACACTCGCTATACTAAATTAGAGTCATCAAACACTCGTGGGAGCGTCATAACACTTTCTAGATACCCATAGGAGCACTATACATTCCAAAAAAATTGTAGCAAGCTTTCAAGAGTCCATGTTTCCCTCTAGACACAGTAAAAGTTGCCATAGACTCGTGGAGGCCCCACAACGCTTTCATAGGAGGCTTTCTAGACTCCATGATGCTCTGTAGACACAGTTAGAGTCACCATAGGCTGGTGGAAGCCTCACAACGCTTCCAAGACACCCACTGAGGCTCTATACACGTAAAAAAAATTCTTAGGAGGCTCCCTATAATTCAAAACGCTCATTATACTCAATTAGAGTCGTCAAAGACTCGAGTAAGCCTCACAACGCTTTCTAGACACCCATAGGAGCTCTATACGCTCCGAAATATCGTACGAGGCTTTCTGGGGTCCACGATGCTCTGTAGACTCAATTAGAGCCACCATAGATTGGTGGGAGCCTCACAATGCTTCCTAGACATCCATTGAGGCTCTATACACGTAAAAAAATTCTTAGGAGGCTCTCTAGAGTTCACAACGCTCGTTATACTCAATTACAGTCATCAAAGACTCGAGTAAGCCTTACAACGCTTTCTAGACCCATAGGAGCTCTACACACTCTGAAATATCGTAAGGGGCTTTGTAGAGTCCATGACGCTCTATAGACTCTGTAAGAATCACCGTAGACTGGTGGGAGCATCACAACGCTTCCTAAACGTCCATTGAGGCTCTCTATACTCAAAAAAAAAATCCGTAGGAGGCTCTCTGGAGTTCGCAACGCTCACTATACTCAATTAGAGTCCTTGAAGACTCGTGGGAGCCTCACAACGCTTTCTAGATAACCGTAAGAACTCTATACGCTCCAAAATATCGTTGGAGGCTTTCTAGAGTCCATGACGCTCTGTAGACTCAGGTAGATTTACCATAGACCGGTGGGAGCCCCACAACGCTTCCTAGATGTCCATTGAGGCTCTATACACATTAAAAAAATAATTCATAGGAGGCCCTCTAGAGTTCACAACACTCGCTATGCTCAATTAAGGCAGTCAAACACTCGTGGGAGCCTCATAACTTTTTCTAGATACCAGTAAGAGCTCTATAAGCTCCAAAATATCGTAGGGCACTTTTTAGAGTCCATGACGCTTTGTAGACGCAGGTAGAGTTACCATAGATTGGTGGGGGCCTCCCAACACTTCCCAGACATCCATTGAGGCACTATAGACATAAAAAAAAAATTCATAGGAGGCACTCTAATGTTCACAACCCTCGCTATGCTCAATTCAAGTGGCCAAACACTCGTGGGAGCCACATAACGCTTTCTAGATACTCGTAAGAACTCTATACGCTCCAAAATATCGTACGTGGGTTTCTAGAGTCCACGACGCTCCATAGACTCAGTTAGAGTCAGCATAGACTGGTGGGTGCCTCACAACGCTACCTAGATATCCACTGAGGTTCTATACACGTAAAAAATTCATAGGAGGCTCTCTAGAGTTCACAACACTCGCTATACTCAATTAGAGTCATCAAACACTTGTGGGAGCCTCATAACGCTTTCTAGATACCCGTAGGAGCACTATACATTGCAAAAAAATTGTAGCAAGCTTTCAACAGTCCATGTTTCCCTCTAGACAAAATAAAAGTTGCCATAGACTCGTGGAAGCCCCACAACGCTTTCTAAACATCTAATGAGGCCTTATACACCTAAAAAAAAAATTCATTGGAGGCTCTCCAGAGTTCACAACACTCATTAAACCCAATTAGAGTCGTCAAAGACCCGTGGGAGCCTCATAACGCTTCCAGATACCCGTAGGAGCTCTATATGCTTCAAAATATCGTAGGAGGCTTTCTAGAGTCCACGATGCTCTGTAAACTCAGTTAGAGTCACCATAGACTGGTTGGAGCCTCACAACGCTTCAAAGGCACCCACTGAGGCACTATACACGTAAAAAACTTCTTAGGAGGCTCCTTATAGTTCAAAACGCTCGTTATACTCAATTAGAGTCGTCAAAGACTCGAGTAAGCCTCAAAACGCTTTCTGGACACCCATAGGAGCTCTATACGCTCCGAAATATCGTACGAGGCTTTCTAGAGTCCACGACGCTCTGTAGACTCAGTTAGAGTCACCATAGATTGGTGGGAGCATCACAACGCTTCCAAGACATCCATTGAGGCTCTATACCCAAAAAAAAATTCATAGGAGGCTCTCTAGAGTTTGCAACGCTCACTATACTCAAGTAGAGTCATCGAAGACTTGTCGGAGCCTCACAACGCTTTCTAGATAACCGTAAGAGCTCTATACGCTCCAAAATATCGTAGGAGGCTTTTTAGAGTCTATCAGGCTCTGTAAACTCAGGTAGATTTACCATAGACTGGTGGGAGCCCCATAACGCTTCCTAGACATCCATTGAGGCTCTATACACATTAAAAAAAAAATTCATAGGAGGCTCTCTTGAGTTCACAACACTCGTTATCCTCAATTCAAGTCGCCAAACACTCGTGGGAGCCTCATAACGCTTTCTAGATACTCGTAAGAGCTCTATACGCTCCAAAATATCATACGAGGGTTTCTAGAGTCCACAATGCTCCATTGACTCAGTTAGAGTCACCATAGACTAGTGGGTGCCTCACAACGCTGCCTAGACATCCACTGAGGTTCTATACACGTAAAAAAATTCATAGGAGGCTCTCTAGAGTTCACAACACTCGCTATTCTAAATTAGAGTCATCAAACACTCGTGGGAGCCTCATAACGCTTTCTAGATACTCGTAGGAGCACCGTACATTGCAAAAAAATTGTAGCAAGCTTTCAAGAGTCCATGTTTCCCTCTAGACATAATTAAAGTTGCCATAGACTCGTGGAACCCCCACAACACTTTCTAAACATCCAATGAGGCCGTATACACCAAAAAACAAAATTCATTGGAGGCTCTCTTGAGTTCACAACACTCACTAAACCCAATTAGCATCAAAGACTAGTGGGAGCCTCATAACGCTTCCAGATACCCGTAGCAGCTCTGTACGCTTCAAAATATCGTAGGAGGCTTTCTAGAGTCCACGACACTCTGTAGACTCAGTTAGAGTCACCATAGACTGGTGGGAGCCTCACAACGCTTCCAAAGCACCCACTGAGGCTCTATACACGTAAGAAAATTCTTAGGAGGCCCCCAATAGTTCAAAACGCTCGTCATACTCAATTAGAGTCGTCAAAGACTCGAGTAAGCCTCACAACGCTTTCTAGACACCCATAGGAGCTCTATACGCTCCGAAATATCGTACGAGGCTTTCAAGAGTCCACGACGCAATGTAGACTCAGTTAGAATCACCATAGATTGGTGGGAGCCTCACAACGCTTCCTAAACATCCATTGAGGCTCTATACTAAAAAACAATTCATAGGAGGCTCTCCAGAGTTCGCAACGCTCACTACACTCAGTTAGAGTCATCGAAGACTCGTGGGAGCCCCACAACGCTTTCTAGATAACCGTAAGAGCTCTATATGCTCCAAAATATCGTAGGAGGCCTTCTAGAGTCCATGAGGCTCTGTAGACTCTGGTATATTTACCATAGACAGGTGGGAGCCCCACAACGCTTCCTAGACATCCATTGAGGCTCTATACACATTAAAAAAAAAATTCATAGGAGGCTCTCTAGAGTTCACAACACTCACTATCCTCAATTCAAGTCGCCAAACACTCGTGGGAGCCTCATAACGCTTTCTAAGTACATAAGAGCTCTATACGCTCCAAAATATCGTATGAGGGTTTCAAGAGTCCACGACGCTCCATAGACTCAATTAGAGTCACCATAGACTGGTGGGTGCCTCACAACGCTGCCTAGACATCCATTGAGGTTCAATACACGTAAAAAAATTTATAGGAGGCTCTCTAGAGCTCACAACACTCGCTATACTAAATTAGAGTCATCAAACACTCGCGGGAGCCTCAAAACGCTTTCTAGATACCCATAAGAGCACTATACATTGCAAAAAAATTGTAGCAAGCTTTCAAGAGTCCATGTTTCCCTCTAGACATAATAAAAGTAGCCGTAGACACGTGGAAGCCCCACAATGCTTTCTAAACATCCAATGAGGCCTTATACACCTAAAAAAAAAAAATTCATTGGAAGCTCTCTAGAGTTCACAACACTCACTAAACCGAATTAGCGTCGTCAAAGACTTATGGGAGCCTCATAACGCTTCCAGATACCCGTAGGAGCTCTATACGCTTGAAAATATCGTCGGAAGCTTTCTAGAGTCCACGACGCTCTGTAGACTTAGTTAGAGTCACCATAGACTGGTGGGAGCCTCACAACGCTTCCCAGCCACCCACTAAGGCTCTATACACATAAAAAAATTGTTAGGAGGCGCCCTATAGTTCAAACCGCTTGTTATACTCAATTAGAGTCGTCAAAGACTCGAGTAAGCGTCACAACGCTTTCTAGACACCTATAGGAGCTCTATACGCTCCGAAATATCGTACGAGGCTTTCTAAAGTCCACGACGTTCTGTAGACTCAGTTAGAGTCACCATAGATTGGTGGAAGCCTCACAATGCTTCCTAGACATCCACTGAGGCTCTATACACGTAAAAAAATTACCAGTAAGACTCTCTAGAGTTCATAACGCTATCTATACTCAATTAGAGTCATCAAAGACTTGTGGGAGGCTCACAACGCTTTCTAGATACCAGTAAGAGCTCTATAAGCTCCAAAATATCATAGGAGGCCTTTTAGAGTCCATGACGCTCTATACACGCTGGTAGAGTTACCATAGATTGGTGGGAGCCTCACAACACTTCCTAGACATCCATTGAGGCTCTATACACATAAAAAAAAAAAATTCATAGGAGGCTCTCTAATGTTCACAACACTCGCTATCCTCAATTCAAGTCACCAAACACACGTGGGAGCCTCATAACGCTTTCTAGATACTCATAAGAGCTCTATACGCTCCAAAATATCGTACAAGGGTTTCTAGAGTCCACAACGCTCTATAGACTCAGTTAGAGTCACCATAGATTGGTGGGTGCCTCACAACGCTGCCTAGACATCCACTGAGGTTCTATACACGTGAAAAAATTCATTGGAGGCTCTCCAGAGCTCACAACACTCGCTATACTAAATTAGAGTCATCAAACACTCGTGGGAGCGTCATAACACTTTCTAGATACCCATAGGAGCACTATACATTCCAAAAAAATTGTAGCAAGCTTTCAAGAGTCCATGTTTCCCTCTAGACACAGTAAAAGTTGCCATAGACTCGTGGAGGCCCCACAACGCTTTCATAGGAGGCTTTCTAGACTCCATGATGCTCTGTAGACACAGTTACACTCGGGGGAGCCTCATAACGCTTTCTAAATACCCGTAGGATCTCTATACACTCCAAAATATCGTAGGAGGCTTTCTAGAGTCCACGACGCTCTGTAGACTCTGTTAGAGCCACCAGAGACTGGTGGGACCCTCACAACGCTTCCTAGACATCCACTGAGGCTCTATACATGTAAAAAAATTCTTAGGAGGCTCTCTACAGTTCACAACGCTCATTATACTCAATTAGAGTCATCAAAGACTCGAGTAAGCCTCACAACGCTTTCTAGACCCATAGGAGCTCTATACGCTCCGAAATAGCGTAGGGGGCTTCCTAGAGTCCATGACACTCTGTAGACTCAGGTAGATTCACTATAGACTGGTGGGAGCCTCACAACGCTTCCTAGACATCCATTGAGGCTCTATACTCAAAAAAAAAAAATTATAGGAGGCTCTCTAGAGTTCACAAAGCTATCTATACTCAATTAGTCTCATCAAAGACTCGTGGGAGGCTCACAACGCTTTCTAGATACCAGTAAGAGCTCTCTAAGCTCCAAAATATCGTAGGAGACTTTTTAGAGTCCATGAGGCTTTGTAGACGCAGGTAGAGTTACCATAGACTAGTGGGAGCCTCACAACACTTCCTAGACATCCATTGAGGCTCTATACACATTTAAAAAAAAAAAAATAAATAAAAAAAAAAAAAAAAATCATAGGAGGCCCTCTAACGTTCACAACACTCGCTATTCTCAATTCAAGTCACCAAACACTCGTGGGAGCCTCATAACGCTTTTTAGATACTCGTAAGAGCTCTATACGCTCCAAAATATCGTACGAGGGTTTCTAGAGTCCACGACGCTCCATAGACTCAGTTAGAGTCACCATAGACTGGTGGGTGCCTCACAATGCTGCCTAGACATCCACTGAGGTTCTATACACGTAATAAAATTCATAGGAGGCTCTCTAGAGTTCACAACACTTGCTATTCTAAATTAGAGTCATCAAACACTCATGGGAGCCTCATAACGCTTTCTAGATACTCGTAGGAGCACCATACATTGCAAAAAAATTGTAGCAACCTTTCAAGAGTCCATGTTTCCCTCTAGACATAATTAAAGTTGCCATAGACTCGTTGAACCCCCACAACACTTTCTAAACATCCAATGAGGCTCTCTTGAGTTCACAACACTCACTAAACCCAATTAGAGTCATCAAAGACTAGTGGGAGCCTCATAACGCTTCCAAATACCCGTAGGAGCTCTATGCGCTTCAAAATATCGTAGGAGGCTTTCTAGGGTCTACGACGCTTTCTAGACTCAGTTAGAGT
This sequence comes from Liquidambar formosana, assembly GCA_039720395.1. Lineage (NCBI taxonomy): Eukaryota > Viridiplantae > Streptophyta > Magnoliopsida > Saxifragales > Altingiaceae > Liquidambar > Liquidambar formosana. The sequence goes on along the minus strand of JBBPBK010000082.1, from coordinate 118,829 downwards.
CACCATAGACTGGTGGGAGCCTCACAACACTTCCAAGACACCCACTGAGGCTCTCTACATGTAAAAAAATTCTTAGGTGGCTCCTTATAGTTCAAAACGCTCGTTATACTCAATTAGAGTCGTCAAAGATTCGAGTAACCCTCACAACGCTTTCTAGACACCCATAGGAGCCCGATACGCTCCGAAATATCGTACGAGGCTTTCTAGAGTCCACGACCCTCTGTAGACTCAGTTAGAGTCACCGTAGATTGGTGGGAGCCTTACAACGCTTCCTAGACACCCACTGAGGCTCTATACACGTAAAAGAATTCTTAGGAGGCTCTCTAGAGTTCACAACGCTCGTTATACTCAATTAGAGTCATCAAAGACTCGAGTAAGCCTCACAACGCTTTCTAGACCCATAAGTGCTCTATATGCTCTGAAATATCGTAGGGGGCTTTCTAGAGTCCATGACGCTCTGTAGACTCAGTAAGAGTCACCATAGACTGGTGGGAGCATAACAACGCTTCCTAGACATCCATTGAGGCTCTATAGTAAAAAAAAAATTCATAGGAGGCTTTGTAGAATTCGCAACGCTCGCTGTACTCAATTAGAGTCATCGAAGACTCGTGGGAGCCTCACAACACTTTCTAGATAACCGTAAGAGCTCTATACGCTCCAAAATATCGTAGGAGGCTTTCTAGAGTCCCTGAGTCTCTGTAGACTCAGGTAGATTTACCATAGACTAGTGGGAGCCCCACAAAGCTTCCTAGACATCCGTTGAGGCTCTATGCACATTAAAAAAAAATTCATAGTTCACAACACTCGCTATCCTCAATTCAAGTCGCCAAACACTCGTGGGAGCCTCATAACGCTTTCTAGATACTCGTAAGAGCTCTATAAGCTCCAAAATATTGTATGAGGGTTTCTAGAGTCCACGACGCTCCATAGACTCAGTTAGAGTCACCATAGACTGGTGGGTGCCTCACAACGCCGCCAAGACATCCACTGCAATTCTATAACGCTTTCTAGATACCCATAGGAGCACTATACATTGCAAAAAAATTGTAGCAAGCTTTCAAGAGTCCAAGTTTCCCTCTAGACATAATAAAAGTTGCCATAGACTCGTGGATGCCCCACAACGCTTTCTAAACATCCAATGAGGCCTTATACACCTAAAAAAGAAATTCATTGGAGGCTCTCTAGACTTCACAACACTCACAAAACCCAATTAGAGTCGTCAAAGACTCGTGGGAGCCTCATAACGCTTCCAGATACCCGTAGGAGCTCTATACGCTTCAAAATATCGTAAGAGGCTTTCTAGAGTCCATGACGCTTTCTAGACTCAGTTAGAGTCACCATAGAGGTGGGAGCCTCACAACACTTCCAAGACACCCACTGAGGCTCTATACACGTAAAAAAATTCTTAGGTGGCTCCCTATAGTTCAAAACGCTCGTTATACTCAATTAGAGTCGTCAAAGACTCGAATAAGCCTCCCAACGCTTTCTAGACTCCCATAGGAGCCCGATATGCTCCGAAATATCGTACGACGCTTTCTAGAGTCCACGACGCTCTGTAGACTCAGATAGAGTCACCGTAGATTGGTGGGAGCCTCACAACGCTTCCTAGACATCCACTGAGGCTCTATACACATTATTAAAAAAAAAAAAAAAATTCATAAGGGGCCCTCTAATGTTCACAACACTCGCTATCCTCAATTCAAGTCGCCAAACAATCATGGGAGCCTCATAACGCTTTCTAGATACTCGTAAGAGCTCTATACGCTCCAAAATATCGTACGAGGGTTTCTAGAATCCACGACGCTCCTTAGACTCAGTTAGAGTCACCATAGACTGGTAGGTGCCTCACAACGCTGCCTAGACATCCACTGTGGTTCTATACATGTAAAAAAATTCATAGGAGGCTCTCTACAGTTCACAACACTCGTTATACTAAATTAGAGCCATCAAACACTCGTGGGAGCCTCATAACGCTTTCTAGATACTCGTAGGAGCACTATTCATTGCAAAAAAATTGTAGCAAGCTTTCAAGAGTCCATGTTTCCCTCTAGACATAATAAAAGTTGCCATGGACTCGTGGATGCCCCACAACGCTTTCTAAACATCCAATGAGGCCTTATACACCTAAAAAAGAAATTCATTGGAGGCTCTCTAGAGTTCATAACACTCACTAAACCCAATTAGAGTCGTCAAAGACTCGTGGGAGCCTCATAACGCTTCCAGATACCCGTAGGAGCTCTATACGCTTCAAAATATCGTAGGAGGCTTTCTAGGGTCTACGACGCTTTCTAGACTCAGTTAGAGTCACCATAGACGGGTGGGAGCCTCACAACACTTCCAAGACACCCACTGAGGCTCTCTACATGTAAAAAAATTCTTAGGTGGCTCTCTATAGTTCAAAACGCTCGTTATACTCAATTAGAGTCATCAGAGACTCGAGTAAGCCTCACAACGCTTTCTAGACACCCATAGGAGACCGATACGCTCCGAAATATCGTACGAGGCTTTCTAGAGTCCACGACGCTCTGTAGACTCAGTTAGAGTCACCGTAGATTGGTGGGAGCCTCACAACGCTTCCTAGACATCCACTGAGGCTCTATGCACATAAAAAAATTCTTAGGAGGCTCTCTAGAGTTCACAACGCTCGTTATACTCAATTAGAGTCATCAAAGACTCGAGTAAGCCTCACAACGCTTTCTAGACCCATAGGAGCTCTATATGCTCCGAAATATCGTAGGGGGCTTTCTAGAGTCCATGACACTCTGTAGACTCAGTAAGGGTCACCATAGACTGGTGGGAGCATCACAACGCTTCCTAGACATCCATTGAGGCTCTATAGTAAAAAAAAAAAAAAAAAAATTCATAGGAGGCTCTGTAGAGTTCGCAACGCTCACTGTACTCAATTAGACACATCGAAGACTCGTGGGAGCCTCACAACGCTTTCTAGATAACCGTAAGAGCTCTATACGCTCCAAAATATCGTAGGAGGCTTTCTAGAGTCCATGAGTCTCTTTAGACTCAGGCAGATTTACCATAGACTGGTGGAAGCCTCACAAAGCTTCCTAGACATCCGTTGAGGCTCTATGCACATTTAAAAAAAAATTCATAGTTCACAACACTCGCTATCCTCAATTCAAATCGCCAAACACTCGTGGGAGCCACATAACGCTTTCTAGACATCCATTAAGGCTCTATACTCAAAAAAAAAAAAAAAAAATTCTTAGGAGGCTCTCTAGAGTTCACAACGCTCACTATACTCAATTAGAGTCATCGAAGAGTCGTGGGAGCCCCACAACGCTTTCTAGATAACCGTAAGAGCTCTATACGCTCCAAGATATCGTAGGAGGCTTTCTAGTGTCTATGAGGCTCTAGAGACTCTGGTAGATTTACCATAGACTGGTGGGAGCCCCACAACGCTTCCTAGACATCCATTGAGGCTCTATACACATTAAAAAAAAAAAATTCATAGGAGGCTCTCTAGAGTTCACAACACCCGCTATCCTCAATTCAAGTCACCAAACACTCGTGGGAGCCTCATAATGCTTTCTAGATACTCGTATGAGCTCTATACGCTCCAAAATATCGTACAAGGGTTTTTAGAGTCCACGACGCTCCATAGACTCAGTTAGAGTCACCATGGACTGGTGGGTGCCTCACAACGCAGCCTAGACATCCACTAAGGTTCAATACACGTAAAAAAATTCATAGGAGGCTCTCTAGAGCTCACAACACTTGCTATACTCCATTAGAGTCATCAAACACTCGTGGGAGCCTCCTAACGCTTTCTAGATACTCGTAGGAGCACTATACATTGCAAAAAAATTGTAGCAAGCTTTCAAGAGTCCATGTTTCCCTCTAGACATAATAAAAGTTGCCATAGACTCGTGGAACCCCCACAACGCTTTCTAAACATCCAATGAGGCCGTATACACCAAAAAACAAAATTCATTGGAGGCTCTCTAGAGTTCACAACACTCCCTAAACCCAATTAGAGTCGTCAAAGACTCGTGGGAGCCTCATAACGCTTCCAGTTACCCGTAGGAGCTCTATACGCTTCAAAATATCGTAGGAGGCTTTCTAGTGTCCACGACACTCTGTAGACTCAGTTAGAGTCACCATAGACTGGTGCGAGCCTCACAACGCTTCCAAGACACCCACTGAGGCTCTATACACGTAAGGAAATTCTTAGGAGGCTCCCTATAGTTCAAAACGCTCGTTATACTCAATTAGAGTCGTCAAAGACTCGAGTAAGCCTCACAACGCTTTCTAGACACCCATAGGAGCTCTATACGCTCCAAAATATCGTACAAGGCTTTCTAGAGTCCACGACGCAATGTAGACTCAGTTAGAGTCACCATAGATTGGTGGGAGCCTTACAACGCTTCCTAAACATCCATTGAGGCTCTCTATACTAAAAAATTCATTGGAGGCTCTCTAGAGTTCGCAACGCTCACTATACTCAATTAGAGTCATCGAAGACTCGTGGGAGCCTCACAACGCTTTCTAGATAACCGTAAGAGCTCTATACGTGTGTGCTGTGTAATCAGAGCCTTGAAAGTCGTGATCATCTTTATTTTGCTTGTCCTATCTCTTCTTCTGTTTGGGCAAGAATCCTAAGGCTATGCTGCATTTTTCGAACTCCAAGATCATGGACTAATGAATTTATTTGGGCCAAGCATAGTCTCAAAGGTCACTCCTTCTCCACAACCATCAAAAAACTTGCATGGGCATCAACAATATATAATCTGTGGCAAGCAAGGAACAAGCGCATCATGGACAATAGCTATAGAGATAGTGATCATATTTACAATAGCATTATAAGTGATGTTAGATATAAAGCTTTCTCCTTCCATGGGATCCGTGACAATGATAGGCATAGAAACTTATGCTCAAACTGGGGAATCAGTTTTGACATTCTAAAATTGTAATTTTTATTGCTTTTGTTTCCAGCTCCTAGCATCCTTTTGGGCTTACACATACCAATAAGCTAGTTTCCTAGCTTATTTGAATGTATTTGCTTGAGCTTGCACTTGTATAGTGCTTTCATCCTTGCATGGATATTTTTTGGGCCGGTTGGCTTTGTATTCTTTCTTTCTTTTATATATTCATTCTCACTTACCAAAAAAAAAAAAAAAAAAAAAAAAAAAAAAAAAAAAAAGAGCTCTATACGCTCCAAAATATCGTCGGAGGCTTTCTAAAGTCCATGAGGCTCTGTAGACTCTGGTAGATTTACCATAGACAAGTGGGAGCCCCCCAACGCTTCCTAGACATCCATTGAGGCTCTATACACATTAAAAAAAAAAATTCATAGAAGCCTCTCTAGAGTTCACAACACTCACTATCCTCAATTCAAGTCGCCAAACACTCGTGGGAGCCTCATAACGCTTTCTAGATACTCGTAAGAGCTCTATACGCTCCAAAATATCGTACGAGGGTTTCTAGAGTCCACGACGCTCCATAGACTCTGTTAGAGTCACCATAGACTGGTGGATGCCTCCCAACGCTGCCTAGACATCCACTGAGGTTCTATACACGTAAAAAAATTCATAGGAGGCTCTCTAGAGCTCACAACAATCGCTATACTCAATTAGAGTCATCAAACACTTGTGGGAGCCTCATAACGCTTTCTAGATACCCATAGGAGCACTATACATTGCAAAAAAAAATTGTAGCAAGCTTTCAAGAGTCCAAGTTTCCCTCTAGACATAATAAAAGTTGCCATAGACTCATGGAAGCCCCACAACGCTTTCTAAACATCCAATGAGGCCTTATACACCTAAAAAGGAAATTCATTGGAGGCTCTCTAGAGTTCACAACACTCACAAAACCCAATTAGAGTCGTCAAAGACTCGTGGGAGCCTCATAACGCTTCCAGATACCCGTAGGAGCTCTATACGCTTCAAAATATTGTAAGAGACTTTCTAGAGTCCACGATGCTTTCTACACTCAGTTAGAGTCACCACAGACTGGTGGGAGCCTCACAACACTTCCAAGACACCCACTGAGGCCCTATACACGTAAAAAAGTTCTTAGGTGGCTCCCTATAGTTCAAAATGCTCGTTATACTCAATTAGAGTCGTCAAAGACTCGAGTAAGCCTCCCAACGCTTTCTAGACACCCCTAGGAGCCCGATACGCTCCGAAATATCGTATGACGCTTTTTAGAGTCCACAACGCTTTGTAGACTTAGTTAGAGTCACCGTAGATTGGTGGGAGCCTCACAACGCTTCCTAGACATCCACTGAGGCTCTATACACGTAAAAAAATTCTTAGGAGGCTCTCTAGAGTTCACAATGCTCGTTCCACTCAATTAGAGTCATCAAAGACTCGAGTAAGCCTCACAACGCTTTCTGGACCAATAGGAGCTCTATATGCTCCGAAATATCGTAGGGGGCTTTCTAGGGTCCATGACGCTCTGTAGACTCAGTAAGAGTCACCATAGACTGGTGGGAGCATCACAACGCTTCCGAGACATCCATTGAGGGTCTATAGTAAAAAAAAAAATTCATTGGAGGCTCTGTAGAGTTCGCAACGCTCACTATACTCAATTAGAGTCATCGAAGACTCGTGGGAGCCTCACAACACTCTCTAGATAACCGTAAGAGCTCCATACGCTCGAAAATATCGTAGGAGGCTTTCTAGAGTCCATGAGTCTCTGTAGACTCAGGTAGATTTACCATAGATTGGTGGGAGGCCCACAAAGCTTCCTAGACATCCGTTGAGGCTCTATACACATTAAAAAAAAAAATTCATAGTTCACAACACTCGCTATCCTCAATTCAAGTCGCCAAACACTCGTGGGAGCCACATAACGCTTTCTAGACATCCATTGAGGCTCTATACTCAAAAAAAAAATCATAGGAGGCTCTCTAGAGTTCGCAACGCTCACTATACTCAATTAGAGTCATCGAAGAGTCGTGGGAACCCCACAACGCTTTCTAGATAACCGTAAGAGCTCTATACGCTCCAAAATATCATAGGAGGCTTTCTAGAGTCCATGAGGCTCTATAGTCTCTGGTAGATTTACCATAGATTGGTGGGAGCCCCACAACGCTTCCTAGACATCCATTGAGGCTCTATACACATTTAAAAAAAAAAAAATTCATAGGAGGCTCTCTAGAGTTCACAACACTCGCTATCCTCAATTCAAGTCGCCAAACATCGTGGGAGCCTCATAACGCTTTCTATATACTCGTAAGAGCTCTATACGCTCCAAAATATCGTACGAGGGTTTCTAGAGTCCACGACGCTCCATTGACTCAGTTAGAGTCACCATAGACTGGTGGGTGCCTCACAACGCATTCCAGACATCCACTAAGGTTCAATATACGTAAAAAAAATTCATAGGAGGCTCTCTAGAGCTCACAACACTCGCTATACTCAATTAGAGTCATCAAACACTCGTGGGAGCCTCATAACGCTTTCTACATACCCATAGGAGCACTATACATTGCAAAAAAATTGTAGCAAGCTTTCAAGAGTCCATGTTTCCCTCTAGACATAATAAAAGTTGCCATAGACTCGTGGAAGCCCCGTAACGCTTTCTAAACATCCAATGAGGCCTTATACACCTAACAAAGAAATTCATTGGAGGCTCTCTAGAGTTCACAACGCTCACTATACTCAATTAGAGTCATCGAAGTCTCGTGGGAGCCTCACAATGCTTTCTAGATAACCATAAGAGCTCTATACGCTCCAAAATATCGTAGGAGGCTTTCTAGAGTCCATGAGTCACTGTAGACTCAGGTAGATTTTCCATAGACTGGTGGGAGCCCCACAACGCTTCCTAGATAACCGTAAGAGGTCTATACGCTCCAAAATATCCTATGAGGCTTTTTAGGGTCCATGACGCTCCGTAGACTCAAGTAGATTCACCATAGACTGGTGGGAGCCCCACAACGCTTCCTAGACATCTATTAAGGCTCTATACACATTGAAAAAATAATTCATAGGAGGCTCACTAGAGTTCACAACACTCGCTATGCTCAGTTAAGGCAGTCAAACACTCGTGGGAGCCTCATAACGCTTTCTAGATACCCGTAGGAGCTCTATACGCTCCAAAATATCGTAGGAGGCTTTCTAGAGTCCACGACTCTCTGTAGACTCAGTTAGTGTCACCATAGACTGGTGGGAGCCTCACAACGCTTCCTAGACATCCATTAAGGCTCTATACTCAAAAAAAAAAAAAAAAAAAAAAAAATTATAGGAGGCTCTCTAGAGTTCACAACGCTATCTATACTCACTTAGAGTCATCAAAGACTCGTGGGAGGCTCACAACGCTTTCTAGATACTAGTAAGAGCTCTATAAGCTCCAAAATATCGTAGGAGACTTTTTAGAGTCCATGACGCAAGTAGAGTTACCATAGACTGGTGGGATCCTCACAACACTTCCTAGACATCCATTGAGGCTCTATACGCATAAAAAAAAAAAAAATTCATAGGAGGCTCTCTAATGTTCACAACACTCGCTATCCTCAATTCAAGTCGCCAAACACTCGTGGGAGCCTCATAACGCTTTCTAGATACTCGTAAGTGCTCTATACGCTCCAAAATATCGTACGAGGGTTTCTAGACGACGCTCTATAGACTCAGTTAGAGTCACCAGAGACTGGTGGGTGCCTCACAACGCCGCCTAGACATCCACTGAGGTTCTATACACGTAAAAAAATTCATAGGAGGCTCTCTAGAGTTCACAACACTCGTGGGAGCCTCATAACGCTTTCTAGATACCCGTAGGAGCACTATACATTACAAAAAAATTGTAGCAAGCTTTCAAGAGTCCATGTTTCCCTCTAGACATAATAAAAGTTGCCATAGACTCGTGGAAGCCCCACAGCGCTTTCTAAACATCCAATGAGGCTTTATACACCAAAAAATAAAATTCATTGGCGGCTCTCTAGAGTTCACAACACTCACTAAACCCAATTAGAGTCGTCAAAGACTCGTGGGAGCCTCATAACGCTTCCAGATACCCGTAGGAGCTCAATACGCTTCAAAATATCGTAGGAGGCTTTCTAGAGTCCACGACGCTCTGTAGACTCAGTTAGAGTCACCATAAACTGGTGGGAGCCTCATAACGCTTCCAAGACACCCAATGAGGCTCTATACACATAAGAAAATTCTTAGGAGGCTCCCTATAGTTCAAAACGCTCGTTATACTCAATTAGAGTTGTCAAAGACTCGAGTGAGCCTCACAACGCTTTCTAGACACCCATTGGAGCTCTATACGCTCCGAAATATCGTACGAGGCTTTCTAGAGTCCACGATGCTCTATAGACTCATTAAAGTCACCATAGGTTGGTGGGAGCCTCACAACGCTTCCTAGACATCCACTGAGGCTCTATACACGTAAAAAAATTCTTAGGAGGCTCTCTAGAGTTCACAACGCTTGTTATACTCAATTAGAGTCATCAAAGACTCGAGTATGCCTCTCAACACTTTCTAGACTCATTGAAGCTCTATACGCTCCGAAATATCGTAGGGGGCTTTCTAGAGTCCATGACGCTCTGTAGACTCAGTAAGAGTCACCATAGACTGGTGTGAGCATCACAACGTTTCCTAGACATCCATTGAGGCTCTATACTAAAAAAAAAAAAATTCATAGGAGGCTCTCTAAGGTTTGCAACGCTCACTATACTCAATTAGAGTCATCGAAGACTCGTGGGAGCCTCACAACGCTTTCTAGATAACCGTAAGAGCATAGTGCGCTCCAAAATATCGTAGGAGGCTTTCTAGAGTCCATGAGGCTTTGTAGACTCTGGTAGATTTACCATAGACAGGTGGGAGCCCCACAACGCTTCCTTGACATCCATTGAGGCTCTATACACATTAAAAAAAAAAAAAAAAAATCATAGGAGGCTCTCTAGAGTTCACAACACTCGCTATCCTCAATTAGCGTGGCCAAGCACTCGTGGGAGCCTCATAACGCTTTCTAGATACTCGTTATCCTCAATTAGAGTTCACAACACTCGTTATCCTCAATTAGAGTGAACAAGGCGGTTAACCACTATGCTCTACCTTTGCTAAGCATAAGCATGCACATAGGGTCAAACCAAATACTTTCCATATCAAAATTGAACTTCATAAAACACTTTTGGGGGTAAAATGATGACTAATGAAAGTCAATTTGAAAAGATTTGGTTGGTAATTGTGAGTCAATTAGAGCTAACCCAAAGAAGGGTCAATTAACCAACTTGAACTACATCGAGCCATTTTAATCCCGAGCCATTGATTCATCAAATTGACACTAGAAATACCTTTTATGCATCCATATGAACTCCAATTGACAATTTGGAGATCATTTCATGGTCAAATGAAAAGTTTGGGACTTAAAAGACGATTATGCCCCTCAAGTCACAAAAGCTCTTATTATCCCTCAAGATTAACTCCAATTTGAACCAAAATTCATACCCATTGTCCTTGTGACTCTAGAAACCTAATGCAAGTAACTAGACTCAAAAACAAAACAAAAACATGCATGAAATGATGAGCCCTCGTAAGGTGGTGCAAAAATGGGGTGTGACAGTGTGCACAATGGAACTCTTTCCATTCAGGGTTTAATTGGAGCTCCTTCCAATTCCCTAATTGATTATAACTCACTTATATCAATTAGGGTTTCTACTAACCATGAATAACACCTAGCATATGGTTCATGGTGTTGTCCTTAATGAGGTGAATAAGTATTTAACAAAGAACCCTTCTGTTATAGTTTATAGGTTACAATTGCATCCTTCCTTCAACACAATGTCTCCAATTAAACTAATAGGACATGGAAGTCTGTCAAGTCCCTAGTTTAATTACTTTATACTCAATCATGAATATCAACTCATTGATGAACTCATGAAACTCTTTTTATATTCATCCTACCATGGCCATGGATTTAATGAGTTATATTATAAATGCTATATGAGACATTCTCTCTCTTTTTCCTAAGAGTGATGGATCCCTTGTTGATCACTCACATGCCTTCATACACATAGCAGTAGGGCCAATGAACACCTTTGCAGACCCCTGAATAGGATCTGCACTTAGTGTTATCAAACTTCTAAAGCTACAAGCATAAGGCAACTATGGTGTCTCAGGTCTAAGGATTACTTGTACCACCATAACAATGAGAAACTGATTGACAGGCAGGATAAAACTCCATTCAGTTTATCTCATATCTTTGGTCACATTCAGTGTACCTATTCTCGCAATAGGCACCCACTTGTTGGTTGTAGTGTCTCCACACAAATAGCTTGAGACTAGCTATTCTCCTATAGAGTCAACCTAACAAGTGCTAGTCCTATGGTTCATTACTGTCCATCATAGTGAACCTTCAACTAGGAATGCTTTAGGAGTTTAGTACAGAGATATATCTATAGTCTCAAAATTACAACTCTTTGTAATTCCATATTCTCAACTCTAACTCCATGGACATATTATGTAAATATAAATGATGCATATAAACATAATAGAATAAGCCCTTTTATTAAATCAATAATAAATGTGACATACATAAATGAAATCAAATGATTGTTCCTAATCCCTAAACAATCATCTCTATGATTGGCTCTAGGGCATAATCCTAACAAGCCCGTTCCATCAAATTTTTCTAGCTCAAGCATTCTAAATTGAGATAGGATGCAGGCTTTTGGGAACAATGACAAGGTATGAATGTTTATCATGTCATCAGACTTTTGGATACTCTTGAGGTCCCTTTCCATGGCTTCAACCTTGAATGCTAACGCTTTTTGGTCCTTAGAAGTTGGTGGATTAGTGTTCATCATGGTTGAATTGGGCTAGTCATCGACGATGACAAGGTGACCCTGGGCGCTTGAGATGGGCTGAGTGCCTTGTGGATTGGGTTAAGTATTTTGTGGACTGGGTTGGGCATTTTGTGGAGTGGATTGGGTATTTTGTGGACTCGGTTGGGCATTTTGCGGAGTGGGTTGGGTATTTTGTGGACTGGGTTGGTTATTTTGCGGACTGGGTTGGGCATTTTGTGGATTGGGTTGGGCATTTTGCGGAATGGGTTGGGCATTTTGTGGAGTGGGTTGGGTATTTGGGGGAATAGGTTGAGTTGGGGTTACTCTGGCATGAACTGCTTCCTAGGCCAACCTTAATGCTTCATCAGACTTTAGAGACACTTGTTGTAACATGGCCATCATCTCATACGAAAGCTTATTAACATCTTCAGGTGGGGCCACTCCTTCGGGAGAGGTCGGTGCGGGTACTGCTGGGTTCATTTCCGACATAATTCCAACTGATCTGCCTACCCTCACTAGTCTTCTTGCGTGGTCTCGAATTCAAGCTAGTCCTCTTGTACGAAAGAGAATAGGTTTAAGGCGCGATGTTGTGGGCTCTTCAACCAAAGTCCCATGACTATTTCGAAGTGTATGAAGTCCGATTCAACATGGCTTTAGTTAGATAGCCCATCCATATCATGCCTTGTGGGGCATTGGGTGGGCAATCATACTAGGGTCATTTGATTGGGTTATACCTTGTTTGCTTAACCACACTGCGTATATAAAAACGAGCAGCATAACAGCATGGATTTGATAGTATAGCAAAATGAGCCCAAGTGTGTCCCTATTCTATATGAATTTGGGTGGGAAAAAGGTCCCCCAATTGCTATAGGGGTTTTATACCTAACCACATGTGAATAAAGGAATTCGCGTGGGTCCAGCGGTACGACCTACTCATATGATATACCTGAATGGCGAACCGTTCAGTACGAGGCAATTGGAGTTGATAGCTACACCATCAAAGGTCCAGTGTAGCTGATCGTTGGCAAGGATATATCGATGCAAGTATGCAATGCAAGAGAGTGATAGTGATTGATTGATTAACAATGAAATTGATTAAGCCCAATAAAAAAATTTGAGTTTAGCCCTCAATATCTCCAGCGGAGTCGCCAAATTGTGGACGCCGAATGTCACACCCCATTTTTGCACCACCTTACTAGGGCTCATCATTTCATGCATGTTTTTGTTTGGTTTTTGAGTCTAGTCACTTGCATTAGTTTTCTAGAGTCACAAGGACAATGGATATGAATTTTGATTCAATTCGGAGTTAATCTTGAGGGATAATAAAAGCTTTTGTGACTTGAGGGGCATAATCATCTTTTAAGTCCCAAACTTTTCATTTGACCTTGAAATGATCTCCAAATTGTCAATTGGAGTTCATATGGATGCATATGAGGTATTTCTAGGTTCAATTTGATGAATCAATGGCTTAGGATTAAAATGGCTCGATGTAGTTCAAGTTGGTTAATTGACCCTCCTTTGAGTTAGCTTAAATTGACTCACAATTACCAACCAAATCTTTTTAAATTGACCTTAATAAATCATCATTTTATCCCCAAAAGTGTTTTATAAAGTTTAATTTTGATATGGAAAGCATTTGGTTTGATCCTATGTGCATGCATATGCTTAGCAAAGGTAGAGCATAGCCGTTAACCGCCTTTGTCAAACCTAACCATGCCCCCATGGTTAGTGGTTTTCACCCTAAAATGTTCAAAAATGTATTCCTCATCGAAACACAATCGTTTTGGCTTTGGTTTCATCAAAATCGGAGTTGATTTGACCCCTCAAACACTCCTAGAAGGAAAGAAAGTCCAAAAAAGGGAGGAAGCTGAAGTGGCTTGGGTGGTCACCCGAGGCCACTCTCCTATTTTTGCTCTATGTTGATGCTGAAGCGGATTCTTACCTATTTTGACGTACTTGGGCTCTTTTGGACGTGTTTCCTTCTAGTTTTTGGTAACTTTTGAGTTACTTAAGCACCAAGGGGGTCTCTAATAGCCCTTGGATTAATTCTTGGGGTTTTAATCCCAACCATTGGTTAATCCTAAGTGAACTCTATAAATACCCCCTATGCTCCATCATAAGGGAAGCCACTTTATGCATTAAAAACCTGAGTGTTTGAGAGAGAATAAGAGAGAGAGACTTGAAGGAGAACTAGAAGACCTGCTGTAGCCTTGAAGAACATTGAGTCAAGTCATCCACAAGAGCAAGAGAGAGTCTCTATAGCAGCAAGGAAGGCTTTTCCCCAGGTATGTTCTAACTCTTAAGGTTGAAATTAGGGTTTTCTCTTAGGTTAGCTTTATTGCATGCAATTGTTATGATTTCTACCATGGATTGAGGTTTCAATTAGTTAATATATGTGATAATAATGATATCCATGATGAGTTTTGCATGTTTTAGAGTTAGTTCATAGGTTTTAATGCATAGTTGTGATTCTAGAGTTTCTGTTGTCTTTGTTTTAGAATAGTGTTATTGCATGTTAAAGTTAGGATTTTTATCATGTTCTATTGCTTTAGTTAGTTAATATGCATGATTTAAGTTCTATTTAATATGAGTTTAGCATGTTTAGAGGTTGTTTTGTGTGTTTTCAAGCATGTTTGTGAGTTTAGGGTTTTTATTGTCCTTGTTTTAGGTTAGTTTCATACAGCATGTTAGCATAGGGTTTCTTATTTATTTTCTTCATAGTTGCTGTATATGTTTTACATATAGAATAACTATGATATTTCTTGCATTCATATAGTTCATTCTAGGGTTTTTATGCATGATATGGTGTTAGGATTACATTAGAGCTTATATTTATTCGCTGTTTTTGCTGTTGGCATGATTAGTGGATGAATTTAGGCCTTAGTACTATTCTATCCAGATTTATATATCATTGTTTTGCATGGTTTTGAGCACGTGTAAGGGTGCAAATAGGTGTGGTAATTGTCCTATGGAAAATAGGGTTGCCATTGCTTGAAATTTCTAATGCTTGGAGCTATTGCGCTCAAGTAAGTGAGTTTGAAGGTGCCCCAATTGACCTTTCTTCCTTATCCTTTCTCTTCTCCCTCCTAGGGTTAATTTTTAATATGAGTTTATGGTCTTAATCAAGGGTTTCCTTAGATAATAAAATTCTGGTTTCTTATCAAAGTTTCCATCTTGTGGAATTCTTTCTAAATTTAAACTTGGTTTATCTATCATATTCAATTCTCTTTCAAATAAGGAAACCTAGGGTTTTTACCATAGGTTTATATTAGGATTTAACCCTATTCTAATCGAACTACGTGGACTTTGATCCTTGTATTTCATTGTATGGCACGTAGGCACTCTTCGTGAGGTTCAAGTCCGTTCTAAGATCCAAGTATCCTAGGTTTTTTTGTATTTTATTTTCCTTTTTTTCTACTTTTATTTGTTTATTATGCATGGATAATTAGATGAAATATATGATATGTATGCTGTCTTGTGATGATATATGCTGATTTGTGTGTTGAAAAGATCTTAATTTAGCCCAAATAAATCGAGAGACTGAAAGGGTAACATGGGTGCCTATAGGCTTTGCCTAGAACCTTCCCATGTCATAACTTAGCCTCCGAATCCCCAATTTTCTTTGGTTTCCAAAAGACTATTTTTGCCTTTTCTTTTTTCTAAATATAGAGTCATTCAAATTGTTTTCCTAAAACAAATTATTTTTAGGGGTTTCCTTGTTTCGTTTAAAAAAATAAGGTGGCGACTCCTTTTCTCTTTCAAACCTATTTAGTATTTTCTTTTTCAATCCTCGTAGGCCCAAATTTCTGGGGTTCACAGTTTGGCGACTCCACTGGGGATTTGTGGGCTAGACTCTATAAAGTTTAATTGGGCTAAACTAATTTCTTATGTTTAATTAAAATCAATCACATGCATCCGCTTGATTGTGTGCTTTCCATTTATTGCATTGTGTGCACAAATTGTTGCATGATAGGCTCGATTGTCCCTCGATGTATCCTTGCCAATGATGGGCCTAGTTTTAACCTTGGTTTTCCTAATTCCAAGTGTTGGGGTGAAAGCTATCAACCTCTCTTGCCTAGTACCCTTGGGTATATTGAATGAATCAATCACGTACTGCTGGACCCACGTGGTGTTCCTGATGCCACATGTGGTTAGGTATAAAGATTGGTTCAAGCAAGTGAAGGACCCTAGCCTACCTTCTCTTAGTTCATGTAGTGGGCCTTGTAGGACACTACGGTCTCACCATTATGCACCCACAATTGTTTGTAATGATGCTATGCCGTGTTTGTAGTGTGAGGCTTTATATCTTATGCCCTTAACATATACTTTTGAACCCTAACCTTTGTTAAGGCCATGGGTTGGGAGGAATAAGTTAAGGAAGTAGGATGTTAAGCTATGTTTGTGATGTGCTAATCCATGGGGAATTAATTAAACCTAATCGAAGGACTCTATACCCTATTCTTTTAAACATACCCTTAATCCATAACCTTTGTAAAGGTAATTGGATATAAGGAATGAATTAATTGAATATGGTGTAAAGCCCGAATTCATTAAGGAAAATATGGAGGTTTAGGATAAGTCCTTAGGCCAAGGGTTAAACTTTTTCCATCCATAGACGCGCTAGCTTGGATCTACAATCCGCAAGGGTGTCTAGTGAGTGTTGAAGCTACCCATAAGACAGACATGGTCGACAAAAAAACAAGTGAAGGACACTTTAACCTTGAGGCTTGCTTGAAAGCCATCATGGCCAAGCTTGACCACATCGCCAAGACCTCATATACAGCATTGAAAATGGCTCAAGAGAACCAACAGAAGATGGCGGATCTCAAACAAAATGGCTCTAAGGCCCATTCCTCGGGTATACCTCATGGGGCTGGCACTGAAGAAGGACCTCAATCCAATGAGAACACTAAGACAAGGGGGAAAGTAATTCGAAGCCTGTGGTCATCAACCTAGAAGGGGAAACCAAAGGGAAGGGTACTAACAGTGATTCTATGTTGGCTAGCAAGGTAGAAGCGTTGGAGAGAACCATGAAAGGGATTCGTAGGGCCAATGACATGGTCGATGTGCGGACTTTATCTCTGTTTCTAACGGCTCATATTCCATTACAATTCAAGATGCCAGAGTTGGAGAAATTTAATGGGACGGGTTGCCCTAAGACTCATTTGAAGATGTATGTGTGAGCTATGCACCCTCGAGGAGCCACTGACGAGCTTTTAGCTCAAATGTTCCATGAAATCTTGGCCACTTCCGCTTTGAAATGGTTCTTATTATTGGATGAGAATAGGACTCAGTAAGTGTTAGGATTACTGAGAATATGCAATAAGTGTTAGGATTATGCCCTAGAGCCAATCATAGAGATGATTGTTTAGGGATTAGGAACAATCAATTGATTTCATTTATGCATGTCACATTTATTATTGATTTAATAAAAGGGCTTATTATATTATGTTTATATGCATCATTTATATTTACATAATATGTCCATGGAGTTAGAGTTGAGAATATGAAATTACAAAGGGTTGTAATTTTGAGACTGTAAATATATCTCTGTACTAAACTCCTAAATCATTCCTAGTTGAAGGTTCACTACAATGGACAGTAATGAACCATCGGTCTAGCACTTGTTAGGTTGACTCTATAGAAGGATAGTTAGTCTCAAGCTATCTGTGTGGAGACACTACAACTAACAAGTGGGTGCCTATTATAAGAGTAGATACACTGAATGTGACCAAAGATATGAGATAAACTGAATGGAGTTTTAATCTGCCTGTCAATCAGTTTCTTATTATTATAATGGTACAAGTAATCCTTAGACCTAAGACACCATGGTTGTCTTATGCATGTAGTTTTAGAAGTTTGATAACAATAAGTGCAGATCCTATTCAGGGGTCTGTAAGGGTGTTCATTGGCCCCACTGCTATGTGTGTGAAGGCATGTGAGTGATCAACAAGGAATCCATCACTCTTAGGAAAAAGGGAGTGAATGTCTCATATAGCATTCATTGAATATAACTCATTAAATCCATGGGCCCATGGTAGAATGAATATGGAAAGGAGTTTCCATAAGTTCATCATGAGTTGATATTAATGAATGAGTATAAAGTAATTGAACTAGGGACTTGACAGACTTCCATGTCCTATTAGTTCAATTTGAGACATTGTGTTGATGGAAGGATGTAATCGTAACTTGTAAACTATAACAGAAGGGTTCTTTGTAAATGACTATTCACCTCATTAAGGACCACACCATGAGCCATATGCTAGGTGTTACTCATGATTAGTAGAAGCCCTAATTGATATAAATGAGTTATAATCAATTAGGGTATTGGAAAGAGTTCCAATTAGACCCTTAATGGAAAGTGTTCCATTGTGCACAACATGTGCTATACCTACTACTTGATGATGTGAACCCAATGGGTCACACACTGATCATGCTAAGAGAGTTTGATTATCGAGAGAAAGGGTATAAGTGAATAAAGAATAGTTCTTTAGAGGGGTTATTGTGTAATTAGGAGTAATTACACAAAACCCATTAGGGTTTTAATTCCCCCCTTGGCCGGCCCTATGTGGAGGCTATATATAGTCTCTTATGATGTGATGACATCATCACAATTGGTATTCCCAAGTGCTGGTCGAATTCACAAAGGAGGCCCTCTCTCTCTCTCCTATCTTCTCCTACTCTAGCATCAACAAGGGAAAGAAGGAAAGGACATCAAGCTCTAGCTAGGTGTAGATACCGTTGGAGGCAGTACACTTGGACTGCTCATTCATTACTGCCCGGAGTTCATGCTTGGAGCAAAAAGGAGAAGACAAAGCTTGGAGCATAAAGGAGAAGACTTTAATCAACTGTAAGTATCCTAATTCTTTTGGTAGTTAGGTCTATGGATTTTCTATTAAGCATAATTAAGATTCATGGGTTTGGGAATCGTTGGAAAAATTTTATTCCGCCTTTGTTTGTTTTTCCTCTCTATTTGATTCCCAACAATAAGTTCTCAGAGCACTACAAGTACAATACAGAGGTGGACGTTACTCGAAGAGACTTGGAGACTACAAAACAAGGGACTCATGAAACTTTCGCTACTTACATTACAAGGTCGAGATTGAAGGCTTCGAGAATAACGGATAGGCCAAATAAGGAAGACCAAATTCAGTTAGTGGTTAAGAACTTGTTGCCCGTGTATCATAAGCATCTATTTGCCCACTATTTCCCAAATTTCAAAGCTCTCATTGGGGCTGGCACGCAGGTTGAGGATGCTATCAATGATGGGACAATTAAAACTGAGGAAGTGAGGAGTCTCAAGACAAACTTTACTAGGAAGAACAATGCCGAGGTTAACACCATAACTTAACCCATTCAACCCTTCTCCCTCAATGATGTTAGCCCACCTCGCCAATTCACCGATCTATACATGCCACTCGAAAAAGTCCTTGAAAAGCTCATGAGTCGTGACCTATTGAAGCCACTTGACCCAAGACCCCCACCTAATCCCTTACCCAAGAACTACAATGAGAATGAATACTACAAGTACCACCAATCTAAAGGCCATGCCACTAACCGCTGTATTTGCTTTCGTCACCAAGTCCAAGACCTCATTGACAAGCAAGTCATCTCACCACCAAGCCGCCCAAATGTCACCCGAAATCCTCTCCCATCTTGCAATAACGCACCCCCACCTAACACCATAAATGCCATTAGGGTTGAATCATCTTGCCCTCGTCGGCCCATAAGATAATACACTCCACTCCCTATCACCTTAACCCGTTTTTTTACCCTTTACCACAATAACAACCTTATCATGCCACTCCCACCAAAACCAAGGCCATCAACCCCTCACCAATATTGTCAATACCATCATGCACCCGGCTATGACGCCGAGGCTTATTCTATGCTAAAGAAGATCATTCAACACCTCATTGACCAAAAGGTTTTGTTATTGCCCAAAAAATCTATCCAACAAGAGCTGAAAGAAATATATGAAACAGGGGATCCTCAGGTTGGCCTATTGGATGAATCATCGGGGAAATTTGATTACTATATACTGTACTCAAGCCCAAGTCCAATATCAGATGAGCCGATAGTCCCTACAGGTTCGGATGACTTGCCAATGGAAATGGAGAACATTGACATGATAGAATGGGATGACTTAATGAATGACTCCGAAGAAGTCCATGACATATGGGCTAGTGATGATGAGTTGGATCATATAACTAGAGGGGGTCGTCATTCCAAGCCTCCGCACTTAGAATCCGAGAATCCGTTAGGAGATTTGGAAGGGCAGAGGCATCCCAACTTGCAAGAAGAAGAGGATGAGGTGCTTAGGCAGCTAAAGAAGACCAATACCAACATCACCATTTGGGGCTTGCTCATGGCCTCACACAAGCATAGACAGACCGTGTTGAAACTGCTGAATCAGATACAAGTGCCCGTTGATACATCCCCCGAGGGACTAGTACATTTGGTGAATCCAACTCCCAAGAACTCAACTATTGTGTTCAAAGATGTGGACCTACCTAAAAGTGGGCCAAGCCATTCCCAAGCTCTCTATGTGACCGTTGACACTATGGGAAAGAGGGTTCCTACCGTCCTTATCGATAATGGGTCTGCATTAAATGTATGTCCTCTCAGAACTGCCACTGTCTTTGGTTTGGGACCCACCGATTTCATGCCATCCGAGCAGACCGTAAGAGCTTATGACAACACACGCCGAGAAGTAATAGGGGTGGTTACTTGCCTCTAATTATGGGACCCACTGAATTTAGGGTAGAATTCCAAGTGTTGGATGTGCCGTCATGTTTCAACTTGCTATTGGGCCAACCTTGGATCCATCCTACTGGGGCTGTGCCATCTTCACTCCATCAAAAGGTGGAGTTTCCTTATAAAGGAGCCATAGTAACACTCCAAGGGGACTATGAGTTGAAGCTCGTAGGGGTGCCTATTGTGAAATACAACCAGAATCATCAGCAATACCACTATCTGGGTTTGACTATGTCTAATGCATTGAGAAAGAGTTAGATGAATCACTACGCCATTGCCCTTCTACAAGGCAATACGTCCTACATACATTTTACCCAAGTTCTGACCCAGCCTTGGTAGATAAAAGTTTTGGTGACAGATATTTCACAGAAGGACCGAATCCTCAAAGTTTGACAAATTGGTACAACTCTATCCAGGATCTAGATAGAAACCTAAAAGGAGAAGACTGGGCAGAGAACCTTGATGCAGGGGCTATGACTGAAATGTTCCAAGATATGATCCTCACCTTGAGAGGTTCGACCATTGAAGAACTCCAGGGTTCGTCCCTTAGCGATATTACCATGCCACTGTCACACCCCATTTTTGTCACCTTAGCTAGCGCATATCATTTCATGTAGGATTTTGAGTCCTTTTCGAGTCTAGTCTTTTGCATTGAGTTTCTACGGCATCGAATATCATGTGTATGAATTTTGAAGTGATTTGGAGTTCATCTCGATGGTTAATAAGAACTTTTGCGACTTAAAGGGCATAATCATCTTTTTAGCCGTATATTTTCCATTTGACCTTGGAATGAATCCCGAGTCATTCCATCAAGTTCATATGAGTATATAGAGTCCATATATAGGTTCAATTTCATGAATTAATGTATTAAGATCAATTCGGCTTGTAATGGTTCGGGTTGGCTAAAAGACCCTTTCTTGGTTTGCTCAAATTGACTCATAAGACCCAATCAATTTTCTCTCATTTAACTTCAATTGGGCTTTATTTATGTCCTAAACATGTTTAGAAAGATCGATTTTCAATTGGGAAAGCATTTGGTTTGACCTTGTGTACAAACCCAGCTTAGCGACGGTGAAGCACCATGGTTAACCACCTTTGTAAAATCTAACTATGCACCCATGGTTGAGGATTTTTGTCCTAAAATGCCTAAAAATGTGTTCCCCTTCGAAACACGGTCGTTTTGGCTTTTATTTCGTCAAAATCGGACTTAATTTGAAGATTTTAGGACTTCTACAGCAAGTGGGAGTCAAAAGCGGAGAAAATATAGAGGACCCTCGGGTAACCGTCCGAGGCTGGACGGTCAGCCGTCCAAGCCCAGACGGCTAACTGTCCAGGCCTAGTTGGTCACCCGAGGACTCCTTCCTCAACTCAAATTCTGACTCTTCTCTCCCTCTTTTGACGGTTTCCTCCGCCAATACAACTTGTCTGAGCTTAAGAGTGTGTAGGTTTGAGTTGTTTGAGCACCAAGAGAGTCTCTAATAGCCCTAGGATCATTATTTAATGAATTAATCTTAGCCATTGGTTTAGGGGGTCAGTTCTCTATATAAAGGACATGATATTTAGCACATAGGAGGAGGTTAATTGCACTTTACACTTAGAGAGAGAGGGAGCTACGAGTTTGGAGAGCTAGAAGGACTTTAAGAGGAGGCTCTTCAACCCCAAGCAAGGAAGGAAACAAGGAGTTTCAAGACAAGGAAGAGTCTACAAGAGGTAAGCATGTCTCTTTAATGCTGAACATGAATTTTCTGCTTCTCCTTCTTCTCTTTCTTCTTCTTCTTCTAAGATAGCTATGGTGCATGAAGTTGCTCTTCTTATGGATTGAATTCAATGTTTATGTGATGTTATATGAATGATTTTTTTTTTTTTTTTTTTTTTTGGTAAGTTAGAATTGTATAGAAAGAAGGAAAGAAGATACAGGGAAGGCCGAAGCCAAAAGAAAACAAAAAATAAACAAGGTCCTCAGAAGTCAATACATACAAATAAGCCAAGCCAAAGCAAAGCTTATTTGGATGTGTACACCACAAAGAGGACAACAAGAGCAAAGAGCAACAAAAAAATTACACAGCTAGAATCTCATAGCTGATAACCCAATTAGAGCAAAAAATTCTATGCCTATCATTATCTGGGATATTCCTTAAGCTGGAGGCTCTAAATCTCACATCCTTAACAATGCTTTGAATAATTTTCTCTTCAGGCCTGTAGTGGTTATCATGGATCCGAATGTTTCTCTCATGCTATATGTTATATATAGTGGAGGCCCAAGCAAGCTTCTTGATGATGGAAGTGAATGAATTTCCTTTGAGACCATGAGAGGCCCAGATTAGTTCATTTAACCAAAATCTGGGAGTGCGATTAATGCAACAAAGCTTCAGAATTTTACCCCATATAGAACTGGTGTTTGGACAGGCAAAGAAAAGGTGGTCATGTGTCTCCTTGTGCTGCCTACAAAAAACGCAAATGGGACTTGAAGAAATACCCCATGCTTCCAATCTGTCTAGTATGGGCATACGGTCAAGAATTGCCAACCAGGCAATAAAGGCATGCTTCCGTATCGCCTGGGGAAACCAAATCACATGACTCCAAGAGAATTCAAGGTTACGCGATCTAATAGTGTTCCAGACAGAAGAAGTAGAGAAGATACCATCCTTAGAAGGAGTCCAGCGGACAACGTCTTTCCTTTCTGAATTGGGGTAAATCTGACCCAATGTAGCCTCACGGAGCTCATTCAATTCAAAAGTGACAGCAGCAGGCCAAGACCAAGAATTAAGAGATATGATAGAACTAACTTTGGCATTAGATGGGAGAGCTGCATCGTACATAACCCTATTTCCATACCTGGGAATAATATGAATGATTTTAGGATAGTTTATGGCCTTATATGCTTGATAATCCCTGGTTTACTAAGGATTTGAAAGTATTACTCTTTTTATCCTCTTAAATCATGCATAGTTCACATGTCTAGGTTGCTGTGATTGTTATCATGAATTGATGCTCCTGTTAGTTAATATATATGATATGAATAATATTCATGATAATTTGAGCATGTCTTAGAGTTGTTTCATAGGTTTTAATGCATGGTTGTAAAATTAGGGTTTCGATAACCCTGAATTCGCACAAGTTTCATACAGCATGCTTAGCTTAGCTTTTTGAGTTGTTGCTCATCATAGTCATTCTATATATGCTGCATATAATTGAATCATGCTAGGTTGGCATTCATATAGTATATTTTATAGGGCTTTTGGAGATATTATCCTTTTCTAAGGATAATTATCCTTTTCGTTGAGTGAGGTTTTGCATGAGAGCCTTCTGTGATGTGTTTAAGCATGAAATAATTTCTATTGTGTTCTAGTATATATATTTTACGCAGGATATGTTGATTGCACCTCCCCATAACGACTTTTTTTACGTGAAATTATCTTAGGATAGTTTCGCTTAAGAAAGCTCGCCGTAGGGAGCCCTATTTTCATATTTTACATAAAATATCATCTTTTTGGTTAGAATGTGCTTTGTTATCATGTTTATTGATACTATTGGAGTCTCTTATGCTTGTTAGTGTGTCTTTGGTAGGTTTTTATGTATGTTAGTCGAGTCATTGCATGTAGGATTGAGTTAGAGTCCTTAGTTATTCATTATTCTTGTCGTTTGCATGATTAATGGATGATTTTAGGCCTTGTCAAGGTTCTGTCCAGATTTGCATATTGCTTTCTTTGCATGATTTTGTGCACTTGTAAGGGTGCAAACAGGTACAATGCTTGTCCTATTGCAAATAGGGTTGCTATGGTCTGAAATGACTAATAATTGGAGCTTTTGCGCTCAGGTAAGTAGGGTATTGTTAGGATTATGCCCTAGAGCCAATCATAGAGATGATTGTTTAGGGATTAGGAACAATCAATTGATTTCATTTATATATATGTCACATTTATTATTGATTTAATAAAAGGGCTTATTCTATTATGTTTATATGCATCATTTATATTTACATAATATGTCCATGGAGTTAGAGTTGAGAATATGAAATTACAAAGGGTTGTAATTTTGAGACTGTAAGTATATCTCTGTACTAAACTCCTAAATCATTCCTAGTTGAAGGTTCACTATGATGGACAGTAATGAACCATAGGACTAGCACTTGTTAGGTTGACTCTATAGGAGGATAGCTAGTCTCAAGCTATTTGTGTGGAGACACTACAACCAACAAGTGGGTGCCTATTATAAGAATAGGTACACTGAATGTGACCAAAGATATGAGATAAACTGAATGGAGTTTTAACCTGTCTGTCAATCAATTTCTCATTGTTATAGTGGTACAAGTAATCCTTAAACCTGAGACACCATGGTTGTCTTATGCATGTAGCTTTAGAAGTTTGATAACACTAAGTGCAGATCCTATTCAGGGGTCTATAAGGGTGTTCATTAGCCCTACTGCTATGTGTGTGAAGGCATGTGAGTGATCAACAAGGAATCCATCACTCTTAGAAAAAAGAGAGTGAATGTCTCATACAGCATTCATTGAATATAACTCATTAAATCCATGAGCCCATGGTAGAATGAATATGGAAAGGAGTTTCCATAAGTTCATCATTGAGTTGATATTAATGAATGAATATAAAGTAATTGAACTAGGGACTTGACAGACTTCCATGTCCTATTAGTTCAATTGGAGACATTGTGTTGATGGAAGGATGGAATTGTAACCTGTAAACTATAACAGAAGGGTTCTTTGTAAATGACTATTCACCTCATTAAGGACCACACCATGAGCCATATGCTAGGTGTTACTCATGGTTAGTAGAAGCCCTAATTGATATAAATGAGTTATAATCAATTAGGGAATTGAAAGGAGTTTCAATTAGACCCTTAATGGAAAGTGTTCCATTGTGCACAACTTGTGCTGTTCCTACTACTTGATGATGTGAACCCAATGGGTCACACAATGATCATGCTAAGAGAGCTTGATTGTCTATGAGAGAAAGGATATAAGTGATTAAAGAAAAGTTCTTTAAGGGGCTAATTTGTATTTGATGCAAACTAGTGGGCTAATTATGTAATTAAGAGTAATTACACAAATTAGATTAGGGTTTGGAATCCCCCCTTGGCCGGCCCTATTAGTGGGCTATATAATGCCCACTATAAGGTGATGACATCATCACAATCACTCCTCCCCAAGTGCTGGCCGAATTCTCCCTTGGAGGCTCTCTCTCTCTCTCTCTTCTTCACCTCTAGCAACCCTAAGGAAGAAGAAGGAAAGGACAACTTGCTTAAGCTAGGTGTGGATACTGTTGGAGGCAGTGCACTTGGACTGCTCAATCAGAAGACAAAGCTTGGAGCATAAAGGAGAAGACTTGTTCAACTGTAAGTACCCTAACTCTCTTGGTAGTTAGGTTTATGGTTTTTGTATTAATCATAATTAAGATTCATGGGTTTGGGAATCATAGGAAAAATTTTAAATTCCGCCTTGGTATTTTTCCTCTCTAGTTTGATTCCCAACAGTGGTATCAAAGCCATGGTTATGCCTAATACAAACTGCATATGGGCTGTAATTTATGGTAAATTGATTAGTTTAATAAATCTGGAATTTATGTTCATGCATTAGAATGGTTTCCCTCTCATGGCCAAACTTAGGGTTTATGAACCCTAGGTTAATTCTCCTTCTACTCCTCTTCTAAAATAGTTTTAGGGCTGCTGGTTATTCAAAAGTTGAATGGGGATTGAGTTTGGAGAAGATGATGAACAGTTTTTATGATAGTCATGAAAAATCGTCATCTTGTTTTGCATGCCCAAATCAAATTGCTTCTCCAAAATTTTCGAGCCATATATGGTTAGAAAGCTCTTCGAATCAGCTTTACAACCCAACAAACGGTTCGTCAATCCGAGTTTTGTAGTGAAAGTTATGAATTTTTTACTACAGGCTGTTAGGGAAGACAGTTTTGCTCCGGAATGATGTAACAGCCACAATTGTGAGTTTTTGATGGAGATCAAAAGCATGGCAATGGTTGCCACCACTTGGGTTATGTTCTAGACATGGTAGGAAAAGGTTCCCAAGCATTCGGATGCATCATAATTGGATTATGAGTCTAGAACAGAAGGAAGAAGGAGAAGACCACCATGTTTGAATCTGGGTTTTAGAACCCTAGGGTTCTTGCTACTGTTATGATCAGATACTTCTGTAAAATTGATGTATATTCTTTATAGGATCATTATACATAATGTATGTATGATTTTCTTTAAGTTTTATAAGAGTCTTGATGCATAAAGAATCAAAAAGTTTGATTTCTTGGAAGAACACAGCAGGCTGTTTTTCTGCAGAAAGTCATCAATGGAGTTTTGTTCATATCTTGAGCTAAGGAACTCCAAATTGCATGAAACCAATTTTATTAGTTTCCTAAGACATGTAGGATGCTAGGAAAAATAATTTGGTAGCCTGAATTAATCATCTTGCTGGGTTTTAAATCAATTTGTGATCATGGACAGTATGCTGTCAAATTCTGGACAGCCTACTGTTCTTGAATTGTTTAGAACAATTGGGGATGATTTGATCATCCAAACCACTTCAATTAGCTTAGTAATTCATGTAGGGACATGATACAAAAGTTGGTTTTGATGGTGGAGTTGAATTGATTAAGTTTTAGAAACTTTTGTGACCTTAGAGGTCCTCCAATGGTGGTGCCAGCACTGGGTTCAGGAAACCCTAATGTTCTTTGAAGAAGACAGCCCTCTTGGCCACTCCACACGTGTCCATGGGCTTGGCCCACACCCTGGCTTGAGTCCCCCTTTGCTGGCCATGGCCTCCCATGGCCTGGCCAAGCCATGGCAGCCTTGCTAAGCCATGGCAGCCCACTAATGTGGCGGCAGCCTTGGGGTTTATGATGAAACCCTAATTCCCATTAATGATGAAACCCTAATTCATTAATTGCATTAATTAAAAACCCTAATTGACTATTAATTACCTTAATTAAAATGTTTAATGATTGGTCATTAATTGACCAATCATGGTTATTAATCATTAGGGTATAATTAAGTGCATTTATGATGTCTAGGGTTTAGGGTTTAGGAAACCCTAATTTGTATTAATTAAACCTTAATTCTATTAATGCATTAATTAATAACTAAACCTAGTAATTAATGTATCTAACCTAGGGTTAAAATGATTGGTCATTAATGACCAATCATGATCATTAATGGTTTAGTAATTAATCATTGGCATTTAATAGGTTTAAGGTTTAGGGTTTTAGAAACCCTAATTAGTGCATATTAATTAGGAGTAATTAATATCCTAGGTGGCATTAATTAAACCCTAATCCTAATAATTAATACCGAATAAACCTAGGGTTTAAATGATTGGTCATTAATTGACCAATCATAAGGCATTTAATGCATTAGGGTTACACTTAGGGTTTAGAGTTAATGCATTTAGGGTTTAGGGTTTTAGGAAACCCTAATGCACTAATTAATTAATAAAATGATTTATTTAATTCCGAAATTGATTATTTAATTAATGGTGATTAATTTTATATTGTTTTAAATGGTTTAAAACACAATTTAGGATTAAATAAAAATCTGGAAATTTTAATTAAATAAAATTGTTTTGTTTAATTAAAAAGATCCTAATATTTGATATTAGAGTTTAATTAGGGGACTTTAAATGTTTCAATTGATTTGATTAATTGAAATTAAATGTCTTAAATGTTAAGACTTAATTAATTCAGGAACTTATGCATCTCCTAATAAGATTAGGACACATTAATGAGATTAATGAAAACCAATCAATAGAGTTACCATGAATGCCCATATGTTTATTGCTTACAGTTATTTCCTTTATTATGCAATATGATTGTATGGTTATGGATGGATGATGATTATGGACTATACCCTTAAACCAATTGTGATTGGCCGTCTTATGAATGGGTTGTATAATTTTTCAAGAGTTGTCAATTTTTGGTGATGTATTATTTATTTGGGGCTTGCATGCCACCTTCTTCTCTCTCTCTATCATTCTCTTATGTACCCCACATTCCCCTTATGTATCCCTTTCATTAAATTATGTAAATGTTATGTAATCGAGAGCGCACTAAAGAGCATGGTGGACCTAAAGGAGCATGGTGGAGCCCAACAAGCCTATGGTGGAGACCATCAAGCTAATGGAGGAGATTGAAGGACTTGAAAGCTTGGAGAAGACTTTCAAGAGAGCATGCTATGTTTTGAATGAATGTTTTACGATCACCTACACCCACCTTAGACCTAGGATTCAATTCATTGGCTTGGATTGAATCCTCTTAAAGTCCATAATCATCATAGTGGGAGCTTTTAATGAGATTAATAGTGATAGCTCCAAATCCAAAGATCGTTATATGTCACCTTATAGGGACTAATATCGATAAGTGGATTATATATATAATGTTGTTATATATTTCTTACTTAAATACATGAGATGTATGTTAGATTAGTTAATTTGATGAGACCCTTAAAACCCCTCTCTTTTAATATTAAGTTGGAAATGGAGAATACATTAGGGAATTGATTTTTCATTGCCTTCCATCATTATAGGATCATCTAATGTCCCTTAATGTGGGTACCTGGCTGCAGACATGTAGGAGCTACCCATATTAAAGACATTACTTGAAACTATCACATATGTAGATATCATGGGGTGCCTAAGCTGGTATATACCAAGAAACTAACATGTGAGGTATATATTTGGTGAAACATACCTGTGTGAATGATGGGTTTAACTTAACTAGGGAAGTATTCCAAGAAACTAACATGTGAGGAGTATGTACCCTAGAGGCAAAATGATTGGAACTTGCTTATAAAGCAATAGACAAAGAGTTGTCTTCTTACTGTGGGTTAGAAGTTAAGAAACTAACATGTGAGGCTTCTAGGTCATAGTGGGACCCCAATCCCCATTAGGAATAAGATTCCCGAATTCCATTAGAGGGTGTATGGAATTTGATAAAATAGTGGGAGGTACTATATGATTAAAGACCCGATCATTATGGATTAAAAAGGAAATCTAATTCTCTAATTTTATATGTAGTTCATAGAAATGGCTCACCTCAACCCGTTATCCAAAATATTGGACACCAACCGTTTGACTGGACCAAATTGTCTTGATTGGCTTAGGAATCTAAAAATTGTTTTGGATTCCAAGAATCTTACCTATGCACTTCATAATCCACTTCCCATTGCTCCTGCTGAGGCTACAACTTAGCAAGAGAAAGACGCTTACCAGAAGCGCATGGACGACGATCTCATGGCAAGGTGCTATATGATGGTATTTATAAGTCTTGAGCTTAAGAAGCAACATGAGTCCATAGGAAGTGCTTACGAGTTTTTTTATCAACATACAAGAATTGTATGGGAAAGAATTCTTACTTAAATTTAATGAATCTACTACTTCCAAGTCTAAGCTTAAGCCCAAGGGCAAGGGCATAGGCAAGGGTAAGAATACCCGAAGGAAGAAGAAAGGTAACAACAAAGCCAAAGGAACTTGTTTTCACTGCGGCAAGGATGGGCACTGGAAACGTAACTGCCGAGAGTATCTGGATACTCTAAAGAACCGACCTTTGGAAGGTATGGATCATGCTCTAAACTAAATGTTAGTTCTGCTTCCATTTGGGTACTTAATTCTGATATGAATTTTGAATTCCATGCAGAATCTAGTGGGAAGCAGAAAGCAGAGTAAAAGCGGATCAACCCTACAAGTGGGGAATGGAGCAAACATTGCTGCATTAGCTGTGGGGCTTGTTGCTTGACTCTACCTAATGGAGTAGTTTAGAAATAATAGTTGGCTATCTTTACATTCCAAAAGTTATTAGAAACATTAATTTTATTTCAGTTTTATCTAAACAAGGTTTTAGTTTGATTTAATAAATGTTTTCTATTAAATGAAGAGTTCATTACTTCTGGAGTTTATGTGGATGGCCTTTATTTTCTAAACTTTATTGCAAATATGAATTGCAATGGAGCATGATAGTTCTAAATTGAATGCTAATAAACCTAAAAGAAGAAGATATACATAATGATGTATGTAGAAGTTTCTCTTACTTTACAACCTTTACCAATGATTCATTCTAGGTTTGGGTGTATATACTTAATGAAGTACAAGTCTGAAATATTTGAAAGGTTCAAAGAATTCAGATATGAAGTAGAGAAACAAACCCGTAAAAGTATTAAAGCTCTTCAATTGGATCAAGGAGGCAAATATTTAACCGGTCAATTTTCAGATCAACTTGTTCAAACGGGCATTCAATCACAATGGACACCTCTTGGAACACCATAACTTAATGGTGTGTTAGAAAAGAGGAATAGAACCTTATTGGATATGGTTAGGTCCATGATAAGTTACAACGACCTAATATTATCCTTGTTAGGATATGCCCTAGAAATTGCCACGTACCTGTGAAACAGAGTTCAAACCAAGGCTGTCCCTTAAGACCTATATGAGATATGGAAAGGGAAGCACCAAACCTTAAGCATGTTAAGGTATGGGGTTGCACTGCATATGTAGAGACACATGATGTAACCAAATTGGAAATCAAGATAACTTAAATGTAGGTTTGTGGTTTATCCTAAAAGGAGTTTAGGATATCATATCTATCATCTTGATGAACAAAAGTGTTTGTTAGTAAGTTTGCAATCTTTCTTGAAAAAGAGTTTATTCAAGAAAGAGGCAATAACAGGAAAATAGAACTCAAAGAGTTGTCTAATGAGACACAAACCAACATTGATGCAAACCCTGTCCCTGTTGAGACAGAACCCATTATTGTACCATGATTGTACAAAGGGTTAGTGGGAGTGCGATCACATTTATGGTCCTATAAGTGAATGACGTTTTACTTATTAGGAATAATGTAGAGATGTTGTCAAAAGTGAAAAATTGGTTTTTCACAGAGTTTCTCCATAAAAGATTTGGAAGAAGCATCCTATATTCTGGGAATAGAGGTCTATAGAGATAGATCTTAAAGGATGCTAAGTCTCTCTAAATCGATGTACGCAGACAAGATTTTGAAAGGGTTCAAAATGCATGATTTCAAAAGAGGTCTAATTCCTGTTAGACCTGAAATCAAATTGTCTGAAAGCATATGCTATGCTATGTACATTACCAGATATTAGTTTTGCTGTAAATGTTACGAGCAGATATTGGGTAGACCCAGATAAGGTATACTGGGAAGAAGTCAAAGCTATCCTTAAATACTTGAGAAGAACTAAGGACCCATGCTTTGTCTATGGAGAAAGAAACTTAGAAATGGTTGGTAAAACGGATTCAGATTTTTAATCTGACGATGATGATAGGAGATCAACATCGAGGTATGTACTCACCTTAAATGGTGGAGCTGTAAATTTGAGCACACTGCCGCATGTTTGGATGAGTAAGTTCATTGCAGAACTAGGAGTGGTTCCTGACATTGAGAAGCCTTTACTATTGTTTTTGTGACAACAATGGGGCTATTGCTCAAGACAAGGATCCACGGTCTCATCAAAAGTCCAAACTTTAAGCGGCGATTCCAAGTGATTAGAGATCATTGGAAGAGATGACATATGCATATAGAAGTTTTAATACAACAGAGAATAAAGAAGACCCCTTCACTAAGGCTATGACCCAAGTGTGTTGGATCACCACCGACAGGATATGAGTATGAGATACATGGTGGATTAGCTGTAGTGCAAGTGGGAGATTGTTAGGATTATGCCCTAGAGCCAATCATAGAGATGATTGTCTAGGGATTAGGAACAATCAATTGATTTCATTTATATATATGTCACATTTATTATTGATTTAATAAAAGGGCTTATTCTATTATGTTTATATGCATCATTTATATTTACATAATATGTCCATGGAGTTAGAGTTGAGAATATGAAATTACAAAGGGTTGTAATTTTGAGACTGTAAGTATATCTCTGTACTAAACTCCTAAATCATTCCTAGTTGAAGGTTCACTATGATGGACAGTAATGAACCATAGGACTAGCACTTGTTAGGTTGACCCTATAGGAGGATAGCTAGTCTCAAGCTATTTGTGTGGAGACACTTCAACCAACAAGTGGGTGCCTATTATAAGAATAGGTACACTGAATGTGACCAAAGATATGAGATAAACTGAATGGAGTTTTAACCTGCTTGTCAATCAGTTTCTCATTGTTATAGTGGTACAAGTAATCCTTAGACCTGAGACACCATGGTTGTCTTATGCATGTAGCTTTAGAAGTTTGATAACACTAAGTGCAGATCCTATTCAGGGGTCTGTAAGGGTATTCATTGGCCCTACTACTATGTGTGTGAAGGTATGTGAGTGATCAACAAGGAATCCATCACTCTTAGGAAAAAGCGAGTGAATGTCTCATACAGCATTCATTGAATATAACTCATTAAATCCATGGGCCCATGGTAGAATGAATATGGAAAGGAGTTTCCATAAGTTCATCATTGAGTTGATATTAATGAATGAGTATAAAATAATTGAACTAGGAACTTGACAGACTTCCATGTCCTATTAGTTCAATTGGAGACATTGTGTTGATGGAAGGATGGAATTGTAACCTGTAAACTATAACAGAAGGGTTCTTTGTAAATGACTATTCATCTCATTAAGGACCACACCATGAGCCATATGCTAGGTGTTATTCATGGTTAGTAGAAGCCCTAATTGATATAAATGAGTTATAATCAATTAGGGAATTGAAAGGAGTTTCAATTAGACCCTTAATGGAAAGTGTTCCATTGTGCACAACTTGTGCTGTTCCTACTACTTGATGATGTGAACCCAATGGGTCACACACTGATCATGCTAAGAGAGCTTGATTGTTTATGAGAGAAAGGGTATAAGTGATTAAAGAAAAGTTCTTTAAGGGGCTCTAAATACCCGTAGGAGCTCTATACGCTCCAAAATATCGTAGGAGGCATTCTAGAGTCCACGACGCTCTGTAGACTCAGTTAGAGTCACCATAGACTGGTGGGCGCCTCATAACGCTTCCTAGACATCCATTGAGGCTCTATACTAAAAAAAAAAAATAAAAAAAATAAAAATTTATAGGAGGCTCTCTAGAGTTCACAACGCTATCTACACTCATTTGGAGTCATCAAAGACTCGTGGGAGGCTCACAACGCTTTCTAGATACTAGTAAGAGCTCTATAAGCTCCAAAATATCGTAGGAGACTTTTTAGAGACCATGACGCTTTGTAGACTCAGGTAGATTTACCATAGACTGGTGGGAGCCCCACAACGCTTC
This sequence comes from Liquidambar formosana, assembly GCA_039720395.1. Lineage (NCBI taxonomy): Eukaryota > Viridiplantae > Streptophyta > Magnoliopsida > Saxifragales > Altingiaceae > Liquidambar > Liquidambar formosana. The sequence continues at coordinate 85,096 of JBBPBK010000082.1, read as the reverse complement.
CTAGACATCGATTGAGGCTCTATACACATTAAAAAAATAATTCATAGGAGGCTCTCTTGATTTCACAGCACTCGTTATGCTCAATTAAGGCAGTCATACACTCGTGGGAGCCTCATAATGCTTTCTAAATACCCGTAGGAGCTCTATACGCTCCAAAATATCGTAGGAGGCTTTCTAGAGTCCACGACGCTCTGTAGACTCAGTTAGAGTCACCATAGACTGGTGGGAGCCTCACAATGCTTCCTAGACATCCACTGAGGCTTTATACAGGTAAAAAAATTCTTAGGAGGCTCTCTAGAGTTCACAACGCTCGTTACACTCAATTAGAGTCATCAAAGACTCGAGTAAGCCTCACAATGCTTTCTAGACCCATAGGAGCTCTATACGCTCCGAAATATCGTAGGGGGTTTTCTAGAGTCCATGACGCTCTGTAGACTCTGTAAGAGTCACCATAGACTGGTGGGAGCATCACAACGCTTCCTAGACATCCATTGAGGCTCTATACTCAAAAAAAAAATTCATAGGAGGCTCTCTAAAGTTCACAACGCTCACTATACTCAATTAGAGTCATCGAAGACCCGTGGGAGCCTCACAATGCTTTCTAGATAACCGTAAGAGCACTATACGCTCCAAAATATTGTAGGAGGCTTTCTAGAGTCCATGAGGCTCTGTAGACTCAGGTAGATTTAACATAGACTGGTGGGAGCCCCACAACGCTTCTTAGACATCCATTGAGGCTCTATACACATTAAAAAAATAATTCATAGGAGGCTTTCTAGAGTTCACAACACTCGCTATGCTCAATTAAGGCAGTCAAACACTCGTGGGAGCCTCGTGATGCTTTCTAGATACCAGTAAGAGCTCTATAAGATCCAAAATATCGTAGGAGACTTTTTAGAGTTCGTGACGCTCTGTAGACGTAGGTAGAGTTACTATAGACTGGTGGGAGCCTCACAACACTTCCTAGACATCCATTGAGGCTCTATAGACATAAAAAAAAAATTTCATAGGAGGCTCTCTAATGTTCACAACACTCGCTATCCCCAATTCAAGTCGCCAAACACTCGTGGGAGCCTCATAACGCTTTCTAGATACTCAGAAGAGCTCTATACATTCCAAAATATCGTACGAGGGTTTCTAGAGTCAGATAGAGTCACCATAGACTGGTGGGTGCCTCACAACGCTGCCTAGATATCCACTGAGGTTCGATACACGTAAAAAAAATCCATAGGCGGCTCTCTAGAGTTGACAACACTCGCTATACTCAATTAGAGTCATCAAACACTCGTGGGAGCATCATAACGCTTTCTAGATACCCGTAGGAGCACTATACATTGCAAAAAAATTGTAGATAGCGTTCAACAGTCCAAGTTTCCCATTAGACATAATAAAAGTTGCCATAGACTCGTGGAAGCCCCACAATGCTTTCTAAACATCCAATGAGGCCTTATACACCAAAAAAAAAAAATTCATTGGAGGCTCTCTGGAGTTCACAACACTCACTAAACCCAATTAGAGTCGTCAAAGACTCGTGGGAGCCTCATAACGCTTCCAGATACCCGTAGGAGCTTTATACGCTCAAAATATCGTAGGAGGCTTTCTAGAGTCCACGACGCTCTGTAGACTCAGTTAGAGTCACCATAGACTGGTTGGAGCCTCACAATGCTTCCAAGACACCCACTGAGGCACTATACACGTAAAAAAATTCTTAGGAGGGTCTTTATAGTTCAAAACGCTCGTTATACTCAATTAGAGTCGTCAAAGATTCGAGTAAGCCTCACAACACTTTCTAGACACCCATAAGAGCTCTATACGCTTCGAAATATCGTACGTGGCTTTCTAGAGTCCACGACGCTCTGTAGACTCAGTTAGAGTCACCATAGATTGGTGGGAGCCTCACAACGATTCCTAGACATCCACTAAGGCTCTATACACGTAAAAAATTCTTAGGAGGCTCTCTAGAGTTCACAACGCTCGTTATACTCAATTAGGGTCATCAAAGACTCGAGTAAGCCTCACAACGCTTTCTACACCCATAGGAGCTCTACACACTCCGAAATATCGTAAGGGGCTTTCTAGAGTCCATGACGCTCTGTAGACTCAGTAAGAGTCACCATAGACTGGTGGGAGCATCACAACGCATCCTAGACATCCATCGAGGCTGTATACTCAAAAAAAAATTCATAGGAGGCTCTCTAGAGTTCGCAACGCTCACTATACTCAATTAGGGTCATTGAAGACTCGTGGGAGTCTCACAACACTTTCTAGATAACCGTAAGAGCTCTATACGCTCCAAAATATTGTAGAAGGCTTTCTAGAGTCCATGAGGCTCTGTAGACTCAGGTAGATTTACCATAGACTGGTGGGAGCCCCACAACGCTTCCTGGACATCCATTGAGGCTCTATACACATTAAAAAAAAAAAAAAAAATTCATAGGAGGCTCTCTAGAGTTCACAACACTCGCTATCCTCAATTCAAGTTGCCAAACACTCGCGGGAGCCTCATAACGATTTCTAGATACTCGTAAGAGCTCTATATGCTCCAAAATATCGTGCGAGGTTTTCTAGGGTCCACAACGCTCCATAGACTTAGTTAGAGTCACCATAGACTGGTGGGTGCCTCACAACGCTGCCTAGACATGCACTGAGGTTCTATACACGTAAAAAAAATTCAAAGGAGGCTCTCTGGAGCTCACAACACTCGCTATACTCAATTAGAGTCATCAAACACTTGCGGGAGCCTCATAACGCTTTCTAGATACCCATAGGAGCACTATACGTTGCAAAAAAATTGTAGCAAGCTTTCAAGAGTCCATGTTTCCCTCTAGACATAATAAAAGTTGCCATAGACTCGTGGAAGCCCCACAACGCTTTCTAAACATCCAATGAGGCCTTATACAGCTAAAACAAAAATTCATTGGAGGCTCTCCAGAGTTCACAACACTCACTAAACCCAATTAGAGTCGTCAAAGACTCATGGGAGCCTCCTAAAGCTTCCAGATACCCGTAGGAGCTCTATACGCTTCAAAATATCGTTGGAGGCTTTCTAGAGTCCACGACGCTCTCTAGACTCAGTTACAGTCACCATAGACTGGTTGAAGCCTCACAATGCTTCCAAGACACCCACTGAGGCACTATACACGTAAAAAAAATTCTTAGGAGGCTCTTTATAGTTCAAAACGCTCGTTATACTCAATTTGAGTCGTCAAAGACTCGAGTAAGCCTCACAACGATTTCTGGACACCTATAGGAGCTCTATATGCTCCGAAATATCGTACGAGGCATTCTAGAGTCCACGGCGCTCTCTAGACTCAGTTAGAGTCACCATAGATTGGTGGGAGCCTCACAACGCCTCCTAGACATCCACTAAGGTTCTATACACGTAAAAAACTTCTTAGGAGGCTCTCTAGAGTTCACATCGCTCGATATACTCAATTAGAGTCATCAAAGACTCGAGTATGCCTCACAACGCTTTCTAGACCCATAGGAGCTCTATACGCTCCGAAATATCATAGGGGGCTTTCTAGAGTCCATGACGCTCTGTAGACTCAGTAAGAGTCACCATAGATTGGTGGGAGCATCAAAACGCTTCCTAGACATGCATTGAGGCACTATACTCAAAAAAAAAATTCATAGGAGGATCTCTAGAGTTCGCAACACTCACTATACTCAATTAGAGTCATCGAAGACTCGTCGGAGCCTCACAACGCTTTCTAGATAACCATAAGAGCTCTATACGCTCCAAAATATCGTAGGAGGCTTTCTAGAGTCCATGAGGCTCTATAGACTCTACTAGATTTGCCATAGATAGGTGGGAGCCCCATAACGTCTTGTAGACATCCATTGAGGCTCTATACACATTAAAGAAAAAAAAAAAAAAATTCAGAGGAGGCTCTCTAGAGTTCACAACACTTACTATCCTCAATTCAAGTCGCCAAACAGTCGTGGGAGCCTCATAAGGCTTTCTAGATACTCGTAAGAGCTCTATATGCTCCAAAATATCGTACGAGGGTTTCTAGAGTCCACGACGCTCCATAGACTCAGTTAGAGTCACCATAGACTGGTGGGTGTCTCACAATGCTGCCTAGACGTCCACTGAGGTTCAATACATGTAAAAAAATTCATAGGAGGCTCTCTAGAGCTCACAACACTTGCTATACTCAATTAGAGTCATCAAACACTCGTGGGAGACTCATAACACCTTCTAGCTGCCCATAGGAGCACTATACATTGCAAAAAAATTGAAGCAAGCTTTTCAAGAGTCTATGTTTCCCTCTAGACATAATAAAAGTTGCTGTAGACTCGTGGAAGCCCCACAACGCTTTCTAAACATCCAATGAGGCCTTACACACCTAAAAAAAAAAAAATTCATTGGAGGCTCTCTAGAGTTCACAACACTCACTAAACGCAATTGGAGTCGTCAAAGACTCGTGGGAGCCTTATAACTCTTCTAAATACCCGTACGAGCTCTAGAGTCCACGACGCTTTGTAGACTCAGTTAGAGTCACCATAGACTGGTGGGAGCCTCACAACGCTTCCAAGACACCCACTGAGGCTCTATACACGTAAAAAAATTCTTAGGAGGCTCTCTAGAGTTCACAATGCTTGTTATACTCAATTAGAGTCATCAAAGACTCGAGTAAGCCTCACTACGCTTTCTAGACCCATAGGAGCTCTATACGCTCCGAAATATCGTAGGGGGCATTCTAGAGTCCATGACACTCTGTAGACTCAGTAAGAGTCACCGTAGACTGGTGGGAGCATCACAACACTTCCTAGACATCTATTGAGGCTCTATACTAAAAAGAAAATTCATAGGAGGCCCTCTAGAGTTCGCAACGCTCACTATACTCAATTAAAGTCATCGAAGACTCGTGGGAGCCTCACAACGCTTTCTAGATAATTGTAAGAGCTCTATACGCTCCAAAATATCGTAGGAGGCTTTCTAGAGTCCATGAGGCTTTGTAGACTCAGGTAGATTTACCATAGACTGGTGGGAGCCCCACAACGCTTCCTAGACATCCATTGAGGCCCTATACACATTAAAAAAATAATTCATAGGAGGCTCTCTAGAGTTCACAACACTCGTTATGCTTAATTAAGGCAGTCAAACACTCGTGGGAGCCTCATAATGCTTTCTAAATACCCGTAGGAGCTCTATACGCTCCAAAATATCGTAGGAGGCTTTCTAGAGTCCACGACGCTCTGTAGATTCAGTTAGAGTCACCATAGACTGGTGGGAGCCTCACAACGCTTCCGTGACATCCACTGAAGCTCTATACTCGTAAAAAAATTCTCAGGAGGCTCTCTAGAGTTCACAACACTCGTTATACTCAATTAAAGTCATTAAAGACTCGAGTAAGCCTCACAACGCTTTCTAGACCAATAGGAGCTCTATACGCTCCGAAATAGCATTGGGGGCTTTCTAGAGTCCATGACGTTCTGTAGACTCTGTAAGAGTCACCATAGACTGGTGGGAGTGTCACAACGCTTCCTAGACTTCCATTGAGGCTCTATACTCAAAAAAAAAAAAAAAAAAAATCATAGGAGGCCTTCTAGAGTTCACAACGCTCGCTATACTCAATTAGAGTCATCGAAGATTCGTGGGAGCCTCACAATGCTTTCGAGATAACCGTAAGCGCTCTATACGCTCCAAAATATCGTAGGAGGCTTTCTAGAGTCCATGACGCTCTGTAGACTCAGGTAGATTTACCATAGACTGGTGGGAGCCCTACAACGCTTCCTAGACATCCATTGAGGCCCTATACACATTAAAAAAATAATTCATAGGAGGCTCTCTAGAGTTCACAACACTCGCTATGCTTAATTAAGGCAGTCAAACACTCGTGGGAGCCTCATAATGCTTTCTAAATACCCGTAGGAGCTCTATACGCTCCAAAATATCGTAGGAGGCTTTCTAGAGTCCACGACACTCTGTAGACTCAGTTAGAGTCACCATAGACTGGTGGGAGCCTCACAACGCTTCCGAGACATCCACTGAGGCTCTATACTCGTAAAAAAATTCTTACGAGGTTCTCTAGAGTTCACAATGCTCGTTATACTCAATTAGAGTCATCAAAGACTCGAGTAAGCCTCACAACGCTTTCTAGACCAATAGGAGCTCTATACGCTCCGAAATAGCATTGGGGGCTTTCTAGAGTCCATGACGCTCTGTAGACTCTGTAAGAGTCACCATAGACGGGTGGGAGCGTCACAACGCTTCCTAGACTTCCATTGAGGCTCTATACTCAAAAAAAAAAAAAAAAAAAATCATAGGAGGCCTTCTAGAGTTCGCAACGCTCGCTATACTCAATTAGAGTCATCGAAGACTCGTGGGAGCCTCACAACGCTTTCGAGATAACCGTAAGCGCTATATATGCTCCAAAATATGGTAGGAGGCTTTCTAGAGTCCATGACGCTCTGTAGACTCAGGTAGATTTACGACTTTATTACTTTTTTTCTGCTTTATTATGGCTACTGGTGATCCTAGTTCCAAGTCTATCCAATGTACTTCTACTGTTGGAGGACGTACTTCTACTGTTGGAGGAGTTATTTCTTCGAATATTGTTCAAAATAAGTCTTTAAGATGCGCTGATGATGAGAAACAAATTAAGGGTGGGGTCTCTTCTCTGTATACCACTTCCGATGTCCACCTCTCTCCAGATCTGGTGGATCCGAAGCTCCCTACAAGCTACCCATCTTCGTCGTTGTCTCCTGTTACGGATCAGGCACGAGATCGGAATGTTAGTTGCCTGGCTCGCTCCTCGGTGGTCAGATCTGTTACTACTGCTCCGTGTGAAGCAGATCTCCCTTGTTCGAGGGCCTTTTCTCACCGATCTGATGGATCTGCTATAGGTTCTTCGAGCTCTGTTATGGGTGTGAAGACCTGCCCATCAGGGACTTCGAATCCCACCTCTGTGTCCCCTTGTATCACGGATCAGACTCGAGATCCGGTTGTTAGTGCTCTAGCTCGCCCGTTGGTGGCCAGATCTGTTACAAGTGTTCTCGGTGAAGCTGATTTCACAACGTTAAGCTGTACGAATCACCAATCGAATGGATCTTCTATGGGGTCTTCGTGTCCTGGTATGGGTGTGAAGTCTTCTTCCTCGGTGACTTTATATCCTTCCATTTCGTCGGCTGGTGGTAACCCAAATCCGTCCAGGGGTGAGGTTAATGGCGCGGCTGGTATCTCTTCTTCCGCAGGCATTCTTTACCCTTCGGGGTGTTCTTCTAAGGATCTCGGGGAAGCTGCCCTGCGTATCCAAGCTAGTTTTGGTAACCCTCTTCACCATGAAGATTTTCCAGCTCTTAAAGCTCATTCGGGTGCTGAGTTAAATGGTAGTAAAGGTGCTAGGCAATCTTCTAATTGTTCTCAAGTGCTTGTCAATGACTGGAAGCAACTCTTTGCTACAGGTAAACGGGCCAATTCTGAACTAAAATATTTTGAACCTCTTAGAGTTAATGGTAAGATTGTGGTGAAACCGCCTCCGGAGGTGGCTATAGCTGGCAGTGAGCATTGGAAGAATTGTCTTGTTGGTCAATTTATTGACAAGAAACCTGCATATTCGTTTGTTAAAGCGTCAGTTGATAGGCTTTGGGGTAGGAAAGAGATGCCTGAAGTTTTGTCTACTGATAATGGAACCTTTTTCTTTAGATTCGTCAACCCAGATGCTCTTGAATGGGTTCTGGAGGCAGGGCCGTGGTTTATAGGTGGAAAGCCGCTTATTTTGCGTAGATGGAAACCCAAAATGGAACTGATTAAGCCTCAATTACAGAAGATCCCCATTTGGGTGAAGTTGTTCAATGTGCCGAATGAATATTGAAATATTGATGGGATGAGCTATGTTGCTAGTGGAATAGGTTTCCCTTTATATTTGGATGCTTTAACTGAATCTAAATCTCGACTTTCTTATGCGCGATTATGTGTGGAGGTTGATGTCGGTTCTGATTTTCCTACTTCAATTGACCTCGATTTAGGGGATGGCTCTTCTATTGAAATTGGGGTTGAATACCCCTGGAAACCTCATGTTTGCAAGAATTGTAAAATATTGGTCACTCCACTTTGCATTGCCCAGTTGCTATCAAACAGATTTGGGTCCCTAAAGTGCAGGATGTCACGAGAGCTGAACTTGCTGTAGTTTCTGCTGAGGTGGATAGTGTGGTCAGAGCATTTGCTGACCCTGCTATTTCAGCAAATGCTCTGGATAGTTACTGGCATTAACCCTGCTATTTCAGCAAATGCTCTGGCAAGTCTTGGTAAGGAGGTAGACAAGTCCTGTGCTTCTAATTCTAATTCTCCAGAAGTAGACTTGAATTCGAGTAACTCTAATACTTTCAAAGTGCTGCGTGAGGATCCCAATGTGGATGAAGAGGCGATGTTAGCCAGTGTCTTGCAAGATAAGGTTGCAGAAGTGCCAGTGTTAGCCTCTCCCCCTCCTAACACTCATATTTCATGTTCTACAGATTCAGAGTCCTCTCCTGAGATCAATGTAAGGTATGCAAATATGAACATTGATGAGTTAGTGAATAAAGAGACTAAAGGAAATAAGAGGAATAACAAGAAGAAAAAAGGCCAAAGTAATCAGAAAGTTAATAATTCTGTGCATCCTCCAGGGCCTAGTAAATTGAGTACTCCTGTTAAGGGGAAGGATACTTCCAATCCCACTGTTCTTAATGATAAATAAAGCTTTTTGGAATATAAGAGGTCTTAATGAACCTCTTAAACAAAAAGAAGTCAAGGCTTTTATTAAAGATAACAATCTAAGTTTGTTTGGGCTGGCTGAAACTAAAGTTCGGAAAGTTAATATGGATAGAGTCTTCTGTTCTATAGCCCCTGGTTGGCAGATTATTCACAATTACCATGCATCTACCCAAGGTCGTATATGGGTGTGTTGGAACCCTAAGGAGGTGAAGGTGCAAGTGGCTTTTTCTACAGATCAGATTATTCATTGTCATGTCCATTCTTTGAGTGATCAGGAGTATTTCCAATGCTCTTTTATTTATGCCTCCAATTCTCAACAGGATAGAATCTTGTTATGGAATCATATCACTTCTCTTGCTACCACTAATAACTCCATTCCTTGGCTGTTACTTGGTGATTTTAATACTGTGCGTTACTGCAGTGAAAGATTTGGTGGAGCAGGTTCTACTAATTTTGCTATTTCTACATTTCATGACTGTTTGTTACAAGCTGACATAGTGGATATGCCGTTCATTGGCCCTTTATTCACTTGGACGAACAAAAGGGAAGGCGATGCTCTTATTGCTCGGAAACTTGATAGAGCTCTTATCAATGAAGGCTGGATTGACAAATTCCCTAGCACTGTTGCTGAGTTTGTTAGCCCTGGAATTTCAGATCACTGCCCTGTTATTATATCGTGTTCTACTAAGAAAGACAACACTCGTAAGCCTTTTAAATTCTTCAATTTCTGGACTAATCACCCTGAGTTTCTTAGTGTTGTTCAGAATAGCTGGAATTTGCAGTTCCATGGCACTCCTATGTTTATTCTCTACTGCAAGCTTAAAGCCCTCAAGAAGGAGTTGAGGAAATTCAATGCCACTCAGTTTGGAGCTATTCGTGATAGAGTGCAACAAACTAAAACCAAGCTTGCTAATGCCCAGATTAATTTGCTGAATAATCCTCAGGATCATGATTCTATTATGGAGGAAAGAACCTGTCTTCGTGAGTTTGTTGATGTTTCTTCTGCTGAGGAAGCTTTTCTTAAGCAGAAGTCTCGTATCAATTGGCTTAAGCTTGGTGATCAAAACACTGGTTTCTTCCACAAGTCAGTCAAAGTGCGCAATGCTTACAACTCCATCAATAAAATTTATAATAGTGCTGGCAATCTTCTATCTTCCCCTCAGGACATCAAAAATGAAGCCACTAGTTTTTTCCGCAACCTGCTCTGCACTACCATAGATAATCATCCGGATTGTCATGCCATTATGAGCAATATTCAGAATTTTGCATGGAATGAGGATCAGTTAAGTCATCTGAATAGCCCAGTTACCTTGGCTGAGATCAAGAATACTCTTTTCTCTCTCCACAATGACAAAGCCCCAGGTCCTGATGGTTACACCCCCCTGTTTTTCAAGAAAGCCTGGAATATTGTGGGCAATGATGTTCTAGCTGCAATCTCTTCCTTCTTTCAGCATGGTAAATTATTGGGGGAAGTTAATGCCACTATTATTGCTTTAGTTCCTAAAGTGCCTAATCCCTCCATTATGGGTGACTTCCGTCCTATCTCCTGTTCCAACACTATTTATAAGTGTATATCTAAAATTGTTGCTAATAGGATTAAGCCATGTCTTCCTGATCTTATAAGCTCTAATCAGTCTGCTTTTGTCAAGGATAGGAAGATATCAGATAACATCCTTCTTGCCCAGGAAATTCTCAAGAACTATCATAGACAGCTGTACTCCCCCAGGTGTGCTATCAAAGTTGATATCATGAAAGCTTATGACTCAGTCAACTGGAGTTTTATTATTGAGATTCTCTCCATTCTCAACACTCTAATTCATGTTGTTAACTGGATCAAAGCTTGTATATGCTCTCCAAAATTCTCTGTATCCATCAATGGAGGTCTGGAAGGTTATTTCCAAGGAGCCAGAGGGCTTAGGCAAGGGGATCCTCTTTCTCCATATCTTTTTGTAATTGTCATGGATGTTTTATCTCGGCTTTTAGCTCATGCCTCTACCAACTCTCTTTTTAAGTTTCATGCTCGCTGTGAAAAGATTAAGTTGACTCATTTGTGTTTTGCTGATGATCTTCTAATTTTTTCTCATGGTAGTGTTGATTCCATCTCTATTATTAATAGAGTTCTCAAAGAGTTTCAAGCTTTTGCAGGTCTTAAGGCTAATTTGAGCAAGAGTGTGGTGTTTTTCTCTGGTGTGGATTCTTCTGTCAAAGATAGTATTTTGCAAGAGTTGGGGTTTATTAAAGGTAATCTTCCAGTTAGGTATCTTGGGGTTCCCCTCATCACGAAAAAGCTATCCAAATCTGATTGCCAGCCATTAATTGATAGCATCACCAAGCGTATTCATTCCTGGAGTAGTAAAAGGTTGTCCTACGCTGGTAGGCTTCAACTCCTCAGCTCGGTTCTTTATAGCATCCAGGCCTTTTAGTGTAGCATTTTTATCCTCCCAAATAGTGTTTACAAGACTATTGAGCAGCTCTTTCGCAATTATCTCTGGACTGGGAGTGATCTTAATAACTCAGGAGCTAAAGTCAAGTGGTCAGTGGTGTGTACCCCCAAATCAGAAGGAGGGCTTGGGCTTAGAAGATTGAAAGAGTGGAATATAGCTGCCTCATTTAAACATATTTGGAACCTGTTCAGTCAGACCGGATCCTTGTGGGTGGCCTGGGTGAAGTTATATTTATTAAAAGGCAATAGTTTTTGGGTGGTTAAGACACCAGCTGAGTGTTCGTGGATTTGGAGGAGACTTCTTAAGGTTAGAGATACTATTCGGCCTTTTATCAAACATTCTATTGGAGATGGCACCTCTACTTTTCTCTGGCATGACTTTTGGCATCCTATCGGCCCCATTTTTTCTCAATTAGGCAGTAGAATTATGTATGACTGTGCTATGCCATCCAACACCAAGGTCAGTGCTATTGTGGGTAACCAGGATTGGCTTTGGCCTGTTACGATTACTGTTGAGCTTTTAGAACTTCAGCGTGCTACCCCAGCTGATTTCAGACCTCTTCCTTTCAGAGAGGATGCTGTCCAATGGTTGCCTTCCCCTACTGGTAAGTTCTCGGTCTTCTCTGCTTGGGATTCCATAAGAACAAGGAATGAGGTAGTGACCTGGCACAATCTTGTCTGGTTCCCCAAGTCTATTCGCAAACATGGTTTTGTTGCTTGGACTGTCATAAATAATAGGATTGCTACGCGGGACAAGCTTAAGTTATGGGGTCTTGGAAATGATGACAGCTGTATATTATGCCACCAAGCTATCGAAAGTAGAGATCATTTGTTTTATGGTTGTAGTTTCACGGCTGGCATTTGGGGGAATATTCTTCTTAAGTGCGGTGTCCATCGTATTCCTAGATATTGGATTAATGAGTTGCTGTGGGCTAGTAATCTTAAATCCAGTTCGTTTGGCTCTTCCTTGAGGAAGCTTGCATGGGCAGCCACTATTTACCATGTTTGGCAGGAAAGGAATAGAAGACTCCATGAGAATTTGTACAAAGCTCCTAATGCTGTTGTGGCTCTTATTAGGGATGATGTTAGATTTAAAATTTTGAGCTTTCCTAGAATTAAGGATAATGCTAGAAATAGAGATTTATGTTGTAATTGGGGTATTAGTTTTGATATCCTTCAGTAGTTTTGCCTCCTCAGGCTGTGAGGTTTTGTCCTTTGTCTTATACAATCTTTTAAGCTTCCAAATTGGTCTAGCTTAAAGGATTGTTTTTGACTAGGATTGTTTTGTTTGGCCGTTGGCTTGTATTCTTTTCTTTTCTTTTCTTTTATATAAATCTTACTTACCCAAAAAAAAAGATTTACCATAGACTGGTGGGAGCCCCCCAACGCTTCCTAGACATCCATTGAGGCTCTATACACATTAAAAAAATAATTCATAGGAGGCTCTCTAGAGTTCACAACTCTTGCTATGCTCAATTAAGGCATTCAAACACTCGTGGGAGCCTCATAACGCTTTCTAAATACCCGTAGGAGCTCTATCCGCTCCAAAATATCGTAGGTGGCTTTCTAGAGCTCACGACGCTCTGTAGACTCAGTTAGAGTCACCATAGACTGGTGGGAGCCTCACAACGCTTCCTAGACATCCATTGAGGCACTATACTCAAAAAAAAAAAAAAAATTTATAGGAGGCTCTCTAGAGTTCACAGCCCTATCTATACTCATTCAGAGTCATCAAAGACTCGTGGGAGGCTCACAACGCTTTCTAGATACCAGTAAGAGCTCTATAAGCTCCAAAATATCGTAGGGGACTTTTTAGAGTCCGTGACGCTCTGTAGACTCAGCTAGATTTACCATAGACTGGTGGGAGCCCCACAACGCTTCCTAGACATCCATTGAGGCTCTATACACATTAAAAAAATAATTCATAGGAGGCTCTCTAGAGTTCACAACAATTGCAATGTTCAATTATGGCCGTTAAACACTCGTGGGAGCCTCATAACGCTTTCTAGATACCCATAGCAGCTCTATACGCTCCAAAGTATCGTAGGAGGCTTTCTAGAGTCCACGACGCTCTGTAAACTCAATTAGAGTCACCATAGACTGGTGGGAGCCTCACAACGCTTCCTAGACAACCATTGAGGCTCTATACTCAAAAAAAAAAAAAAAAAAAAAATATTTATAGGGGGCTCTCTAGAGTTCACAACACTACCTATACTCAATTAGAGTCATCGAAGACTCGTGGGAGGCTCACAACGCTTTCTAGATACCAGTAAGAGCTCTATAAGCTCCAAAATATCTTAGGAGACTTTTTAGAGTCCATGACGCTTTGTAGACGCAGGTAGAGTTACCATAGATTGGTGAGAGCATCACAACACTTCCTAGACATCCATTGAGGCTCTATACACATAAAAAAAAAAATTCATAGGAGGCTCTCTATTGTTCACAACACTCGCTATCCTCAATTCAAGTCGCCAAACACACGTGGGAGCCTCATAACGCTTTCTCGATACTTATAAGAGCTCTATACACTCCAAAATATCGTACGAGGGTTTCTAGAGTCCACGACGCTCCACAAACTCAGTTAGAGTCACCATAGACTGGTGGGTGCCTCACAACGCTGCCTAGATATCCACTGAGGTTCAATACACGTAAAAAAATTCATAGGAGGCTCTCTAGAGCTCACAACACCTGCTATACCCAATTAGAGTCATCAAACACTCGTGGGAGCCTCACAACGCTCTCTAGATAACCGTAGGAGCTCTATACGCTCCGAAATATCGTAGGGGGCTTTCTAGAGTCCACGATGCTCTGTAGACTCAGTTAGAGTCACCATAGACTGGTGGGAGCCTCACAACGCTTCCAAGCCACCCACTGAGGCTCTATACACGTAAAAAAATTCCTAGGAGGCTCTCTAGAGTTCACAACGCTTGTTATACTCAATTAAAGTCATCAAAGACTCGAGTAAGCCTCACTACGCTTTCTAGACCCATAGGAGCTCTATACGCTCCGAAATATCGTAGGGGGCTTTCTAGAGTCCACGACGCTCTGTAGACTCAGTTAGAGTCACCATAGATGGGTGGGAGCCTCACAACGCTTCCTAGACATCCATTGAGGCTCTATACACGTAAAAAAATTCTTAGGAGGCTCTCTAGAGTTCACAACGCTTGTTATACTCAATTAAAGTCATCAAAGACTCGAGTAAGCCTCACTACGCTTTCTAGACCCATAGGAGCTCTATACGCTCTGAAATATTGTAGGGGGCTTTCTAGAGTCCATGACGCTCTGTAGACTCAACAAGAGTCACCATAGACTGGTGGGAGCCTCACAACGCTTCCTAGACATCCATTGAGGCTCTATACTCAAAAAAAAAATTCATAGGAGGCTCTCTAGAGTTCGCAACGCTCACTATACTCAATTAGAGTTATCGAAAACTTGTGGGAGCCTCACAACGCTTTCTAGTTAACCGTAAGAGCTCTATACGCTCCAAAATATCGTAGGAGGCTTTCTAGGGTCCATGAGGCTCTGTAGACTCTAGTAGATTTACCATAGACTGGTGGGAGCCCCACAACGCTTCCTAGACATCCATTGAGGCCATATGCACATTAAAAAAAAAAAAAAATTCATAGGAGGCTCTCTAGAGTTCACAACACTCACTATCCTCAATTCAAGTCGCCAAACACTCGTGGGAGCCTCATAACGCATTCTAGATACTCGTAAGAGCTCGATACGCTCCAAAATATCGTACGAGGGTTTCTAGGGTCCACGACGCTCCATAGACTCAGCTAGAGTCACCACAGATTGGTGGGTGCCTCACAACGCTGCCTAGACATCCACTGAGGTTCAATACACGTAAAAAAATTCATAGGAGGCTCTCTAGAGCTCAGAACACTCGCCATACCCAATTAGAGTCATTAAACACTTGTGGAAGCCTCACAACGCTTTCTAGATAACCATAGGAGCTCTATACACTCCGAAATATCGTAGGGGGCTTTCTAGAGTCCATGACGCTTTGTAGATTCTGTAAGAGTCACCATAGACTGGTGGAAGCATCGCAACGCTTCCTAGACATCCATTGGGGCTCTATACACAAAAAAAATTCATAGGAGGCTCTCTAGAGTTCGCAACGCTCACTATACTCAATTAGAGTCATCGAAGACTCGTGGGAGCCTCACAACGCTTTCTAGATAACCGTAAGAGCTCTATACTCTCCAAAATATCGCAGGAGGCTTTCTGGAGTCCATGAGGCTCTGTAGACTTTGGTAGATTTACCATAGACTGGTGGGAACCCCACAACACTTCCTAGACATCCATTGAGGCTCTATGCACATTAAAAAAAAAATTCATAGGAGGCTCTCTATAGTTCAAAACGCTTGTTATACTCAACTAGATTCGTCAAAGACTCGAGTAAGCGTCACAATGCTTTCCAGACACCCGTAGGGGCTCCATATGCTCCGAAATATCATACGAGGCTTTCTAGAGTCCACAACGCTCTGTAGACTCAGTTAGAGTCACCATTGATTGGTGGGAGCCTCACAACGCTCCCTAGACATCCACTAAGGCTCTATACACGTAAAAAAATTCTTAGGAGGCTCTCGAGAGTTCACAACGCTTGTTATACTCAATTAGAATCATCAAAGACTCGAGTAAGCCTCACTACGCTTTCTAGACCCATAGGAGCTCTATACGCTCCGAAATATCGTAGGGGGCTTTCTAGAGTCCATGACGCTCTGTAGACTTAGCAAGAGTCGTCACCATAGACTGGTGGGGATTTGGATTTGCTCAAGTTGGGGTTTTCAACTTGACGCTCAATTTAGCGTTAGATTTCGGACATGTGGGAGATGCAATTATCAATGGCTGGGATGAGGAAGCTTTAGCATTTGTACGAGAAGCCTAACCGTTGATAATTGCATCCCCCCACGTGTCTGAAATCTAACGCAAAATTGAGCGTCAAGTTAAAGACCCCAACTTGAGCAAATCCCAATCCAGACTGGTGGGAGCATCACAACGCTTCCTAGACATCCATTGAGGCTCTATACTAAAAAAAAAAAGTCCTAGGAGGCTCTCTAGAGTTCGCAACGCTCACTATACTCAATTAGAGTCATCGAAGACCCGTGGGAGCCTCACAACGCTTTCTAGATAACCGTAAGAGCTTTATACGCTCCAAAATATAGTAGGAGGCTTTCTAGAGTCCATGAGGTTCTGTAGACTCAACTTTGTTCGTGCTTGTGTAGAGATATCTGTTGATGATGACATCCCTGATAATTTTGATCTTGTGATGAGTAATGGTGATATTATCCGCATTTCAGTTGAAGCCTCTTGGAGACCCCAACGATGCAGCAAATGCAAGTGTTTTGGGCATAATTTAAAATCGTGTTATTCAGCTATCAAACAAATCTGGATTCCTAAGCGCCTTTCTTCTATGGATACCAAGGCTCCTTTTATACAAGGCCAAGAGAATTTTTCTTCTGAGACTCCCAAGATCCATGTAGTGCAAGTTCAAGAGAATTCTACTCCAGATTCCGTTCCGTGGACTACTGTAGTCAAAAGGAACAAATCTACTAAGAGCAAGGAGGCTACCAATGTGAACCAGTTTGCTCCCACCACCAGTGTTAATATGGGTTTGGTTAGGCCAACTGAGAATAGGCCTCCTAAATCTAGTTTTTTGGATGTGGCATTAGCAAATTTAAAGCTCAAACCTAGCAAGTCTTGCATCAAAACTCCTTGTATGCGCTTTACTGCCTTTTCCCATCACCACTCTTCTTCAAAATCACCAAATGGGAAAGGCTTAAATGTTAACTTTAACGAGCCAGGATAGGCTAGTTATTTTGTTTCCTTCCCTCAGGATGTGAGGGTTTGTCTTTTGTTGTTTTGGTTCCCTTTGAGGGCTTGTTTTGCGCTTCATGTACATCATTATTTTTTGGAATATAATCACTCACTTATCCAAAAAAAAAAAAAAAAAAAAAAAAAAAAAAAAAAAAAAGATTTACCATAGACCCCACAACGCTTCCTAGACATCCATTGGGGCTCAATACACCTTAAAAAAATAATTCATTGCAGGCTCCCTAGAGTTCACAACAGTTGCTATGCTCAATTATGGCAGTCAAACACTCATGGGAGCCTCATAACGCTTTCTAGATACCCGTAGGACCTCTATACGCTCTAAAATATCGTAGGAGGCTTTCTAGAGTCCACGACGCTCTGTAGACTCAGTTAGAGTCACCATAGACTGGTGGGAGCCTCACAACGCTTCCTAGACATCAATTGAGGCTCTAAACTCAAAAAAAAATTCATAGGAGTCTGTCTAGAGTTCGCAACGCTCACTATGCTCAATTAGAGGCATCGAAGAATCGTGGGAGCCTCACAACGCTTTCTAGATAACCGTAAGAGCTCTATACGCTCCAAAATATCGTAGGAGGCTTTCTAGAGTCCATGAGGCACTGTAGACTCAGGTAGATTTACCATAGACTGGTGGGAGCCCCACAATGCTTCCTAGACATCCATTGAGGCTCTATGCACATTAAAAAAAAAATTCATAGGTGGCTCTCAATTCAAGTCGTCGAACACTCGTGGGAGCCTCATAACGCTTTCTAGATACTCATAAGAGGTCTATAACTCCAAAATTTCGTACGAGGGTTTCAAGAGTCCACGACTCTCTATAGACTCAGTTAGAGTCACTATAGACTGGTGCGTGCCGCACAACGCTGCCAAGACATCCATTGAGGTTCATTACACGTAAAAAAATTCATAAGAGGCCCTCTAGAGCTCACAACACTCGCTATACTCAATTAGAGTCATTAAACACCCGCGGGAGCCTCATAACGCTTTCTAGATACCCATAGGAGCACTATACATTGCAAAAAAATTGTAGCAACCTTTCAAGAGCCCATGATTCCCTCTAGACATAATTATAGTAGCCGTAGACTCGTGGAAGCCCCACAACGCTTTCTAAACATCCAATGAGGCCTTATACACCTAAAAAAAAAAATTCATTGGAGGCTCCCTAGAGTTCACAACACTCACTAAACCCAATTAGAGTCGTCAAAGACTCGTGGGAGCCTCATAACGCTTCCAGATACCTGTGGGAGCTCTATACGCTTCAAAATATCATACGAAGCTTTCTCGAGTCCACGACGTTCTGTAGACTCAGCTAGAGTCACCATAGACTGGTGGGAGCCTCACAATGCTTCCCAGCCACCCACTGAGGCTCTATACACGTAAAAAAATTCTTAGGAGGCGCCCTATAGTTCAAAACGCTTGTTATACACAATTAGAGTCGTTAAAGACTCGAGTAAGCGTCAGTACGCTTTCTAGACACCCATAGGAGCTCCATACACTCCGAAATATCGTACCAGGCTTTCTAGAGTCTACGACGCTCTGTAGACTTAGTTAGAGTCACCATTGATTGGTGGGAGCCTCACAACGCTCCCTAGACATCCACTAAGGCTCTATACACGTAAAAAAATTCTTAGGAGGCTCTCGAGAGTTCACAACGCTTGTTATACTCAATTGGAGTCATCAAAGACTCGAGTAAGCCTCACTAAGCTTTCTAGACGCATAGGAGCTCTATACGCTCCGAAATATCGTAGGGGGCTTTCTAGAGTCCATGACGCTCTGTAGACTCAGCAAGAGTCACAATAGACTGGTGCGAGCATTAGAACGCTTCGTAGACATCCATTGAGGCTCTATACTAAAAAAAAAATTCATAGGAGGCTCTCTAGAGTTCACAACACTCACTATACTCATTTAGAGTCATCGAAGACTCGTGGGGGCCTCACTACACTTTCTAGATAACCGCAAGAGCTTTATACGCTCCAAAATATCGTAGGAGGCTTTCTAAAGTCCATGAGGCTCTGTAGACTCAGGTAGATTTACCATAGACCCGACAACGCTTCCTAGACATCCATTGAGGCTTTATACACATTAAAAAAATAATTCATAGGAGGCTCCCTAGAGTTCAAAACAGTTGCTATGCTCAATTATGGCAGTCAAACACTTGTGGGAGCCTCATAACGCTTTTTAGATACCCGTAGGAGCTCTATACGCTCCAAAATATCGTTGGAGGCTTTCTAGAGTCCACGACGCTCTGTAGACTCAGTTAGAGTCACCATAGACTGGTGGGAGTATCACAACGCTTCCTAGACATCCATTGAGGCTCTATACTAAAAAAAAAATTCCTAGGAGGCTCTCTGAGTTCGCAATGCTCACTATACTCAATTAGAGTAATCGAAGACTCGTGGGAGGCTCACAACGCTTTCTAGATAACCGTAAGAGCTTTATACGCTCCAAAATATAGTAGGTGGCTTTCTAGAGTCCATGAGGCTCTGTAGACTCAGGTAGATTTACCATAGACCCCACAACGCTTCCTAGACATCCATTGAGGCTCTATACACATTAAAAAAATAATTCATAGGAGGCTCCCTAGAGTTCAAAACAGTTGCTATGCTTAATTATGGCAGTCAAACACTTGTGGGAGCCTCATAACGCTTTCTAGATACCCGTAGGAGCTCTATACGCTCCAAAATATCGTAGGAGGCTTTCTGGAGTCCACAACGCTCTATAGACTCTGTTAGAGTCACCATAGACTGGTGGGAGCCTCACAACGCTTCCTAGACATCCATTGAGGCTCTATACTCAAAAAAAAAATTCATAGGAGGCTCTCTAGAGTTCGCAACACTCACTATGCTCAATTAGAGTCATCGAAGAATCGTGGGAGCCTCACAACGCTTTCTAGATAACCGTAAGAGCTCTATACGCTCCAAAATATCG
Source organism: Liquidambar formosana (assembly GCA_039720395.1). Lineage (NCBI taxonomy): Eukaryota > Viridiplantae > Streptophyta > Magnoliopsida > Saxifragales > Altingiaceae > Liquidambar > Liquidambar formosana. The sequence continues at coordinate 65,186 of JBBPBK010000082.1, read as the reverse complement.
TAGGAGGCTTTCTAGAGTCCATGAGGCTCTGTAGACTCAGGTAGATTTACCATAGACTGGTGGGAGCCCCACAACGCTTCCTAGACATCCACTGAGGCTCTATGCACATTAAAACAAAAAAATTCATAGGAGGCTTTCTAGAGTTCACAACACTTACTATCCTCAATTCAAGTCGCCAAACACTCGTGGGAGCCTCATAACGCTTTCTAGATACTCATAAGAGCTCTATACGCTCCAAAATATCGTACGAGGGTTTCAAGAGTCCACGACGCTCCATAGACTCAGTTAGAGTCACCACAGACTGGTGGGTGCCTCACAACGCTGCCTAGACATCCATTGAGGTTCAATACACGTAAAAAAAATTCATAGGAGGCTCTCTAAAGCTCTCAACACTCGCTATACTCAATTAGAGTCATCAAACACTCGCAGGAGCCTCATAACGCTTTCTAGATACCCATAGGAGCACTATACATTGCAAAAAAATTGTAGCAAGCTTTCAAGAGTCCATGTTTCCCTCTAGACATAATAAAAGTAGCCTTAGACTCGTGGAAGCCCCACAACGCTTTCTAAACATCGAATGGGGCATTATACACCTAAAAAAAAAAATTCATTGGAGGCTCTCTAGAGTTCACAACACTCACTAAATCCAATTAGAGTCGTCAAAGACTCATGGGAGACTCATAACGCTTCCAGATACTCATAGGAGCTCTATACGCTTCAAAATATCGTAGGAAGCTTTCTAGAGTCCACGACGCTCTATAGACCCAGTTAGAGTCACCATAGACTGGTGGGAGCCTCACAACGCTTCCCAGCCACCCACTGAGGCTCTATACACGTAAAAAAATTCTTAGGAGGCGCCCTATAGTTCAAAACGCTTGTTATACTCAATTAGAGTCGTCAAAGACTCGCGTAAGCGTCACAACGCTTTCTAGACACCCATAGGAGCTCTATACACTCCGAAATATCGTACGAGACTTTCTAGGGTCCACGACACTCTGTAGAGTTAGTTAGAGTCACCATAGATTGGTGGGAGCTTCACAACGCTTCCTAGACATCCACTGAGGCTCTATACACGTAAAAAAATTCTTGGAAGGCTCTCTAGAGTTCACAACGCTTGTTATACTCAATTAGAATCATCAAAGACTCGAGTAAGCCTCACTACGCTTTCTAGACCCATAGGGGCTCTATACGCTCCGAAATACCGTAGGGGGCTTTCTAGAGTCCAAGACGCTCTGTAGACCCAGCAAGAGTCACCATAGACTGGTGGGAGCATCACAACGCTTCCTGGACATCCGTTGAGGCTCTATACTCAAAAAAAAATTCATAGGAGGCTTTCTAGAGTTCGCCATGCTCACTACACTCAATTAGAGTCATCGAAGACTCGTAGGAGCCTCACAACGCTTTCTAGATAACCGTAAGAGCTTTATACGCTCCAAAATATCGTAGGAGGCTTTCTAGAGTCCATGACGCTCTGTAGACTCAGGTAGATTTACCATAGACCCCACAACGCTTCCTAGACGTCCATTGAGGCTCTATACACATTAAAAAAATAATTCATAGGAGGCACCCTAGAGTTCACAACAGTTGCTATGCTCAATTATGGCAATCAAACACTTGTGGGAGCCTCGTAACGCTTTCTAGATACCCGTAGGAGCTCTATACGCTCCAAAATATCGTAGGAGGCTTTCTGGAGTCCACGACGCTCTATAGACTCTGTTAGAGTCACCATAGACTGGTGGGAGCCACACAACACTTCCTAGACATCCATTGAGGCTCTACACTCAAAAAAAAATTCATAGGAGGCTCTCTAGAGTTCGCAACTCACTATGCTCAATTAGGGTCATCGAAGAATCGTGGGAGCCTCACAACGCTTTCTAGATAATCGTAAGAGCTCAATATGCTCCAAAATATCGTAGGAGGCTTTCTAGAGTCCATGAGGCTCTGTAGACTCAGGTAGATTTACCATAGACTGGTGGGAGCCCCACAACGCTTCCTAGACATCCATTGAGGCTCTATGCACAATAATAAAAAAAAATTCATAGCAGGCTCTCTAGAGTTCACGACACTCACTATCCTCAATTCAAGTCGCCAAACACTCGTGGGAGCCTCATAACGCCTTCTAGATACTCATAAGAGCTGTATGCGCTCCAAAATATCGTACAAGGGTTTCAAGAGTCCACGACGCTCCATAGACTCAGTTAGAGTCACCATAGACTGGTGGGTGCCTCACAACGCTGCCTAGACATCTATTGAGGTTCAATACACGTAAAAAAATTCATAGGAGGCTCTCTAGAGCTCACAACACTCGCTATACTTAATTAGAGTCATCAAAAACTCGCGGGAGCCTCATAATGCTTTCTAGATACCCATAGGAGCACTATAGATTGCAAAAAAATTGTAGCAACCTTTCAAGAGTCCATGATTCCCTCTAGACATAATTAAAGTAAAGACATTGTCCGTTGGACCCCTTCTAAGGATGGTATCTTCTCTACTTCTTTTGCCTGGAACACTATTAGATCGCGTAACCTTGAATTCTCTTGGAGTCATGTCATTTGGTATCCCCAGGTGATACGGAAGCATGCCTTTATTGCCTGGTTGGCAGTTCTTGACCGTATGCCCACACTAAACAGATTGGAAGCATGGGGTATTTCTTCAAGTCCCATTTGCGTTTTCTGTAGGCAGCACAAGGAGACACGTGGCCACCTTTTCTTCGCCTGTCCAAAAACCAGTTCTATATGGGGTAAAATTCTAAAGCTTGGTTTCACTAATCGCACTCCCAGATTTTGGTTAAATGAACTAATCTGGGCCTCTCATGGTCTCAAAGGAAATTCATTCACTTCCATCATCAAAAAGCTTGCTTGGGCCTCCACTATATATAACATATGGCATGAGAGAAACATTCGGATCCATGATAACCACTACAGGCCTGAAGAGAAAATTATTCAAAGCATTGTTAAGGATGTGAGATTTAGAGCCTCCAGCTTAAGGAATATCCCAGATAATGATAGGCATAGAATTTATTGCTCTAATGGGGTTATCAGCTATGAGATTCTAGCTGTGTAATTTTTTTGTTGCTCTTTGCTCTTGTTGTCCTCTTTGTGGTGTACACATCCAAATAAGCTTTGCTTTGGCTTGGCTTATTTGTATGTATTGACCTCTGAGGACCTTGTTTATTTTTTATTTTCTTTTGGCTTCGGCCTTCCTAGTATCTTATTTCCTTCTTTCTATACAATTCTAACTTACCAAAAAAAAAAAAAAAGTAGCCGTAGACTCGTGGAAGCCCCACAACGCTTTCTAAACATCCAATGAGGCCTTATACACCTAAAAAAAAAAATTCATTGGAGGCTCTCTAGAGTTCACAACACTCACTAAACCCAATTAGAGTCGTCAAAGACTCGTGGGAGCGTCGTAACGCTTCCAGATACCCGTAGGAGCTCTATACGCTTCAAAATATCGTACGAAGCTTTCTCGAGTCCACGACGCTTTGTAGACTCAATTAGAGTCACCATAGACTGGTGGGAGCCTCACAATGCTTCCCAGCCACCCACTGAGGCTCTATACACGTAAAAAAATTCTTAGGAGGCGCCCTATAGTTCAAAACGCTTGTTATACTCAATTAGAGTCGTCAAAGACTCGAGTAAGCGTCACAACGCTTTCTAGACACCCATAGGAGCTCCATACTCTCCGAAATATCGTACCAGGCTTTCTAGAGTCCACGACGCTCTGTAGACTCAGTTAGAGTCACCATTGATTGGTGGGAGCCTCACAACGCTCCCTAGACATCTTTTTTTTTTTTTTTTTTTTTGGATAAGTGAGTAAGTATATTCCAAAAAACCAAGATATACATGAAGAGCAAAAACAAGCCCTCAAAGGGCAGCAAACTCCCAAAAGGAGCTACCTATGAAACAAAACAAGCCCTCACAACCTGAGGAAAACAAAACAAGAAAAAGAAACTCTCACACCCCGAGAGGAGGCCAAAACAAAAACTAAAGCGACCAATCAACCCCCTGTTGGATTAGGGGATTTAATGGTGATCTTAGAGGAGCGGATTGGGAGCCTACTAGTAGAATCTTTAATACAAGATTTGCTGGGCTTGAGCTTTAAACTCGCTAGAGCACTCTCCATAAACTTTGAACTCTCATTTTGCATCTTGCTAGTTGAGGTTGCTGTTGCGGAATTGATGGAACTAGGCATGACAAAAATGCCTTTCCTAGAAACGTCCAAAGGAACCTTGGTAGTAGCATTCTTATGCATTCTAGGAGACAAAATTACTTTATCTCTCCCTTTTCTGGCTACAACCGTCCACTCAGAAGATTTCTCATTAACCATAGGTTCATTCAACTTCTGCTGTGGCAAAGGAGAGCTCCCAAGAGTAGCACAAACATCCTTAGGCTGTTCATTTGCTTTCGGAGAAGAAGATATTGTCTCTGAAGAGCTAGCATTATTATCCTTATCCTGCTGGGAGGAAGGGATAACTACTGGTGATTCAATTTGTTCATTCTTTGTTGACTTAGGAACCCACATTCTTTTGGTAACCCTTTGGCATCTATTAACTGAATGCCCAAACTCTCTACAAATATCACAAGAAGGAGGCTTCCAAGGCACTTCAACATCAATAGAGATTATCTTGCCTTTACCTAGATCCAAATCAAATTCCTTGGGGATTTCATTATCTGCAGAAATCTCCACACAAACCCGAGCATAATTGATTCTACTTCTCAATTCAGTAGCATCATCCAAGTACAAAGGAACACCCACTGCACTAGCTACATAACTCAGCCCCTCATTAGTCCAAAGATTCAATGGAACATTATAGAACTTCACCCAAATTGGAACTTTAGAGAGCTTAACCTTTGAGAGATGCAAACCTTCATGCCACTTTTGAAGGATGAGAAGCTTTCCCGCAAAGAACCAAGGGCCAGAGTCAAGCACTCTCATGCAATTAGTATCATTTTTAAATCTGAAAAGGAAGAAGCCACTGTTAGTAGACATGACATCCACCAGACCTTCCTTACCCCATAATTTCTCAGCCCAACTCTTCACCATAGAGAAAGGGAGCTTCCTATCAAGAAAATGGCCAACAAGACAATCATTCCAAATTTCATTCCCTTTTTTAACAACTTCAGCTGGGGGTGTAACAAGAATTTTCCCATTGATATTACTCGGCTTAAAGAAGGTGAGACTTCCTTTGTTCTTAGTAACAGATCCGAATAGAGAGCTCCAAGGAGAGGAGTTAGGAGCACAAACGGGAGGCTGGGTTTTGTGGAGATTAGGACTAATAATTGGGTTAACCCGAGATGCATCTAATCTGGACTTAGAACACGTACCTTGAGAATTCCAAGCTAAGCTAGTGACCGAATTAGAGATAAGAGGGGGAAAATCAGAAATACCTTTGTCAAAATTTCCAACAGCTTCATTTCCAAGAGAAGGCACGTGATCAGGCATATTAGCTCCATTCAAGGCACTATGTCCTTCCAAAGTAGGCCCATAGGATTCCACTAAGCTTTGACCAAGTGGGTGTACTTTGTCATTAAATAAACCAGCCCCACTTGCTTTACCATCATTATAAAAAACAGCCTTATCAGCTTTAAAATCAACTTTTGGTACAACCAAAGCTGAACCAGTAGCTTTATCAAAAGTTGGGTCAAAAGAGCAAGACCCACTTGCACCACTAGGAGTGTGGATCTCACTCACTAGCAAGTTAGGATTTTCCAGCTGCAAAATCTCCATGGAAGAACCGTGAGATGAACAGGACCCATCCTTTTTAACTCCACACAAACTACCATTTTGATGAGATTGAACAAAAACCTCATCATTAACTTCACAAGACCCACTTGTATAGTAAGGGGCGTGGATCTCACTCACCTCCAAGCTTTGATTTTCCAGCATTTCGTCCACCATGGATGCACTATGTGAAGAACTAGTGGGAGCCATCTTATCTCCACAAGAGCCAACGTACTGATGTGAATGGTTATTAACCGATCCCTTTGAACCAACACAAGCGCCAACTTCATGTAAGTCCAAAATAGATCCGGGAATATCATCATCAGAGCTTCCAAGATCCTCAAGAGTAAACCCAACTCCACCACCAGGACTAAGCTTGAAATCTGGGAAGAATTCAGGAGTAGAACAGCCGTGGCTAGGTGAAACTTTCTTCTTTTTCTTCTTAACAGAACTTTTATAACCCATTATAAATAAAAAAACATGAACCAGATTAAGAAAATAATAGAGAAATCAAACACACGAAGAACAAGAGAAGTCAGCATGATGGAGAATAACAAAACCCAGAACTTCTCTCACTAGAAACGCCATCAGAGTCGTCCAATGCCCCTTCCCTAGACATCCACTAAGGCTCTATACACGTAAAAAAATTCTTAGGAGGCTCTCGAGAGTTCACAACGCTTGTTATACTCAATTTGAGTCATCAAAGACTCGAGTAAGCCTCACTACGCTTTCTAGGCCCATAGGAGCTCTATACGCTCCGAAATATCGTAGGGGGCTTTCTAGAGTCCATGACGCTCTGTAGAGTCAGCAAGAGTCACCATAGACTGGTGGGAGCATCAGAACGCTTCCTAGACATCCATTGAGGCTCTATACTAAAAAAAAAATTCATAGGAGGCTCTCTAGAGTTTGCAACACTCACTATACTCATTTAGAGTCATCAAAGACTCGTGGAGGCCTCACAACGCTTTCTTGATAATCGTAAGAGCTTTATACGCTCCAAAATATCGTAGGAGGCTTTCTAGAGTCCATGACGCTCTGTAGACTCAGGTAGATTTACCATAGACCCCACAACGCTTCCTAGACATCCATTGAGGGTCTATACACATTAAAAAAATAATTCATAGGAGGCTCCCTAGAGTTCACAACAGTTGCTATGCTCAATTATGGCAGTCAAACACTTGTGGGAGCCTCATAACGCTTTCTAGATACCCGTAGGAGCTCTACACGCTCCAAAATATCGTAGGAGGCTTTCTAGAGTCCACGACGCTCCGTAGACTCAGTTAGAGTCACCATAGACTGGTGGGAGCCTCACAACGCTTCCTAGACATCCATTGAGGCTCTATACTCAAAAAAAAATTCTTAGGAGGCTCTCTAGAGTTCGCAACGCTCACTATGCTCAATTAGAGTCATCGAAGACTCGTGGGAGCCTCACAACGCTTTCTAGATAACTGTAAGAGCTCTATACGCTCCAAAATATCGTAGGAGGCTTTATAGAGTCCATAAGGCTCTGTAGACTCAGGTAGATTTACCATAGACTGGTGGGAGCCCCACAACGCTTCCTAGACATCCACTGAGGCTCAATGCATATTAAAATAAAAAAAAAATTCATAGGAGGCTCTCTAGAGTTCACAACACTCACTATCCTCAATTCAAGTCGCCAAACACTAGTGGGAGCCTCATAACGCTTTCTAGATACTTATAAGAGCTCTATACGCTCCAAAATATCGTACAAGGGTTTCAAGAGTCCACGACACTCCATAGACTCAGTTAGAGTCACCATAGACTGGTGGGTGCCTCACAACGCTGCCTAGACATCCATTGAGGTTCAATACACGTAAAAAAAATTCATAGGAGGCTCTCTAGAGCTCACAACACTCGCTATACTCAATTAGAGTCATCAAACACTCGCGGGAGCCTCATAACGCTTTCTAGATACCCATAGGAGCACTATACATTGCAAAAAAATTGTAGCAAGCTTTCAAGAGTCCATGTTTCCCTCTAGACATAATAAAAGTAGCCGTAGACTCGTGGAAGCCCCACAACGCTTTCTAAACATCCAATGAGGCCTTATGCACATAAAAAAAAAAAATTCATTGGAGGCTCTCTAGAGTTCACAACACTCACTAAACCCAATTAGAGTCGTCAAAGACTCGTGGGAGCCTCATAACGCTTCCAGATACCCGTAGGAGCTCTATAGGCTTCGAAATATTGTAGGAAGCTTTCTAGAGTCCACGACGCTCTGTAGACTCAGTTAGAGTCACCATAGACTGGTGGGAGCCTCACAACGCTTCCCAGCCACCCACTGAGGCTCTACACACGTAAAAAAATTCTTAGGAGGCGCTCTATAGTTCAAAACGCTTGTTATACTCAAGTAGAGTCGTCAAAGACTCGCGTAAGCGTCACAACGCTTTCTAGACAACCATAGGAGCTCTATACGCTCCGAAATATCGTACAAGACTTTCTAGGGTCCACGACGCTCTGTAGACTCAGTTAGAGTCACCATAGATTGGTGGGAGCCTCACAACGCTTCCTAGACATCCACTGAGGCTCTATACACGTAAAAAAATTCTTAGAAGGCTCTCTAGAGTTCACAACGCTTGTTATACTCAATTAGAATCATCAAAGACTCGAGTAAGCCTCACTACGCTTTCTAGACCCATAGGGGCACTATACGCTCCGAAATACCGTAGGAGGCTTTCTAGAGTCCATGACGCTCTGTAGACCCAGCAAGAGTCACCATAGACTGGTGGGAGCATCACAACGCTTCCTAGACATCCATTGAGGCTCTATACTAAAAAAAAAATTCATAGGAGGCTCTCTAGAGTTCGCAACGCTCACTACACTCAATTAGAGTCATCGAAGACTCGTGGGAGCCTCACAACGCTTTCTAGATAACCGTAAGAGCTTTATACGCTCCAAAATATCGTAGGAGGCTTTCTAGAGTCCACGACGCTCTGTAGACTCAGGTAGATTTACCATAGACCCCACAGCGCTTCCTAGACATCCATTGAGGCTCTATACACATTAAAAAAATAATTCATAGGAGGCTCCCTAGAGTTCACAACTGTTGCCCTGCTCAATTATGGCAGTCAAACACTTGTGGGAGCCTCATAATACTTTCTAGATACCCGTAGGAGCTCTATACGCTCCAAAATATCGTAGGAGGCTTTCTAGAGTCCACGACGCTCTGTAGACTCAGTTAGAGTCACCAAAGACTGGTGGGAGCCACACAACGCTTCCTAGACATCCATTGAGGCTGTATACTCAAAAAAAATTCATAGGAGGCTCTCTAGAGTTCGCAACGTTCACTGTGCTCAATTAGAGTCATCGAAGAATCGTGGGAGCCTCACAACGCTTTCTAGATAATCGTAAGAGCTCAATACGCTCCAAAATATCGTAGAAGGCTTTTCTAGAGTCCATGAGGTTCTGTAGACTCAAGTAGATTTACCATAGACTGGTGGGAGCCCCACAACGCTTCCAAGACACCCATTGAGGCTCTATGCACATTAAAAAAAAAAATTCATAGGAGGCTCTCTAGAGTTCACAACACTCACTATCCTCAATTCAAGTCGCCAAACACTCATGGGAGCCTCATAACGCCTTCTAGATACTCATAAGAGCTCTATACGCTCCAAAATATCGTACGAGGGTTTCAAGAGTCCACGACACTCCATAGACTCAGTTAGAGTCACCATAGACTGGTGGGTGCCTCACAACGCCGCCTAGACATCTATTGAGGTTCAATACACGTAACAAAATTCATAGGAGGCTCTCTAGAGCTCACAACACTCGTTATACTCAATTAGAGTCATCAAACACTCGCGGGAGCCTCATAACGCTTTCTAGATACCCATAGGAGCACTATACATTGCAAAAAAATTGTAGCAGGCTTTCAAGAGTCCATGTTTCCCTCTAGACACAATAAAAGTAGCCGTAGACATGTGGAAGCCCCACAACGCTTTCTAAACATCCAATGAGGCCTTATACACCTAAAAAAAAAAATTCATTGGAGGCTCTCTAGAGTTCACAACACTCACTAAACCCAATTAGAGTCGTCAAAGACTCGTGGGAGCCTCATAACGCTTCCAGATACCCGTGGGAGCTCTATACGCTTCAAAATATTGTTAGAAGCTTTCTCGAGTCCACGACGCTCTATAGACTCAGTTAGAGTCACCATAGACTGGTGGGAGCCTCACAACGCTTCCCAGCCACCCACTGAGGCTCTATACACGTAAAAAAATTCTTAGGAGGCGCCCTATAGTTCAAAACGCTCGTTATACTCAATTAGAGTCGTCAAAGACTCGAGTAAGCGTCACAACGCTTTCTAGACACCCATAGGAGCTCTATACGCTCCGAAATATCGTATGAGGCTTTCTAGGGTCCACGACGATCTGTAGACTCAGTTAGAGTCACCATAGATTGGTGGGAGCCTCACAACGCTTCCTAGACATCCACTGAGGTTCTATACACGTAAAAAAATTCTTAGGAGGCTCTTTAGAGTTCACAACGCTTGTTATACTCAATTAGAGTCGTCAAAGACTCGAGTAAGCGTCACAACGCTTTCTAGACACCCATGGGAGCTCCATATGCTCCGAGATATCGTACAAGGCTTCCTAAAGTCCACGACGCTCTGTAGACCCAGTTAGAGTCACCATAGACTGGTGGGAGCCTCACAACGCTTCCTAGACATCCATTGAGGCTCTATACTAAAAAAAAAATTCATAGGAGGCTCTCTAGAGTTCGCAACGCTCACTATGCTCAATTAGAGTCATCGAAGAATCGTGGGAGCCTCACAACGCTTTTTAGATAACCATAAGAGCTCTAAACGCTTCAAAATATCATAGGAGGCTTTCTAGAGTCCATGAGGCTCTGTAGACTCAGGTAGATTTACCATAGACTGGTGGGAGCCCCACAACGCTTCCTAGACATCCATTGAGGATCTATGCACATTAAAAAAAAAAAAATTCATAGGTGGCTCTCTAGAGTTCACAACACTCACTATCCTCAATTCAAGTCGCCAAACACTCGTGGGAGCCTCATAACGCTTTCTTGATACTCGTAAGAGGTCTATAAGCTCCAAAATTTCGTACGAGGGTTTCAAGAGTCCACGACTCTCCATAGACTCAGTTAGAGTCACCATAGACTGGTGCGTGCCCCACAACGCTGCCTAGACATCCATTGAGGTTCAATACACGTAAAAAAATTCATAGGAGGCTCTCTAGAGCTCACAACACTCGCTATACTCAATTAGAGTCATTAAACACTCGCGGGAGCCTCATAACGCTTTCTAGATACCCATAGGAGCACTATACATTGCAAAAAAATTGTAGCAAGCTTTCAAGAGTCCATGATTCCCTCTAGACATAATAAAAGTAGCCGTAGACTCGTGGAAGCCCCACAATGCTTACTAAACATCCAATGAGGCCTTATACACCTAAAAGAAAAAATTCATTGGAGGCTCTCTAGAGTTCACAACACTCACTAAACCCAATTAGAGTCGTCAAAGACTCGTGGGAGCCTCATAACGCTTCCAGATACCCGTAGGAGCTCTATACGCTTCAAAATATCGTAGGAAGCTTTCTCGAGTCCACGAAGCTCTATAGACTCAGGTAGAGTCACCATAGATTGGTGGGAGCCTCACAACGCTTCCCAGCCACCCACTGAGGCTCTACACACGTAAAAAAATTCTTAGGAGGCGCCCTATAGTTCAAAACGCTTGTTATACTCAAGTAGAGTCGTCAAAGACTCGCGTAAGCGTCACAACGCTTTCTAGACACCCATAGGAGCTCTATACCCTCCGAAATATCGTACAAGACTTTCTAGGGTCCACGACGCTCTGTAGACTCAGTTAGAGTCACCATAGATTGGTGGGAGCCTCACAACGCTTCCTAGACATCCACTGAGGCTCTATACACGTAAAAAAATTCTTAGAAGGCTCTCTAGAGTTCACAACGCTTGTTATACTCAATTAGAATAATCAAAGACTCGAGTAAGCCTCACTACGGTTTCTAGACCCATAGGGGCACTATACGCTCCGAAATACCGTAGGAGGCTTTCTAGAGTCCATGACGCTCTGTAGACCCAGCAAGAGTCACCATAGACTGGTGGGAGCATCACAACGCTTCCTAGACATCCATTGAGGCTCTATACTAAAAAAAAAAATTCATAGGAGGCTCTCTAGAGTTCGCAACGCTCACTACACTCAATTAGAGTCATCGAAGACTCGTGGGAGCCTCACAACGCTTTCTAGATAACCGTAAGAGCTTTATACGCTCCAAAATATCGTAGGAGGCTTTCTAGAGTCCATGACGCTCTGTAGACTCAGGTAGATTTACCATAGACCCCACAGCGCTTCCTAGACATCCATTGAGGCTCTATACACATTAAAAAAATAATTCATAGGAGGCTCCCTAGAGTTCACAACTGTTGCCCTGCTCAATTATGGCAGTCAAACACTTGTGGGAGCCTCATAATACTTTCTAGATACCCGTAGGAGCTCTATACGCTCCAAAATATCGTAGGAGGCTTTCTAGAGTCCACGACGCTCTGTGGACTCAGTTAGAGTCACCAAAGACTGGTGGGAGCCACACAACGCTTCCTAGACATCCATTGAGGCTGTATACTCAAAAAAAAATTCATAGGAGGCTCTCTAGAGTTCGCAACGCTCACTGTGCTCAATTAGAGTCATCAAAGAATCGTGGGAGCCTCACAACGGTTTCTAGATAATCGTAAGAGCTCAATACGCTCCAAAATATCGTAGAAGGCTTTTCTAGAGTCCATGAGGCTCTGTAGACTCAGGTAGATTTACCATAGACTGGTGGGAGCCCCACAACGCTTCCTAGACACCCATTGAGACTCTATGCACATTAAAAAAAAAAATTCATAGGAGGCTCTCTAGAGTTCACAACACTCACTATCCTCAATTCAAGTCGCCAAACACTCGTGGGAGCCTCATAACGCCTTCTAGATACTCATAAGAGCTCTATACGCTCCAAAATATCGTACGAGGGTTTCGAGAGTCCACGACACTCCATAGACTCAGTTAGAGTCACCATAGACTGGTGGGTGCCTCACAACGCTGCCTAGACATCTATTGAGGTTCAATACACGTAACAAAATTCATAGGAGGCTCTCTAGAGCTCACAACACTCGTTATACTCAATTAGAGTCATCAAACACTCGCGGGAGCCTCATAACGCTTTCTAGATACCCATAGGAGCACTATACATTGCAAAAAAATTGTAGCAGGCTTTCAAGAGTCCATGTTTCCCTCTAGACACAATAAAAGTAGCCGTAGACACGTGGAAGCCCAACAACGCTTTCTAAACATCCAATGAGGCCTTATACACCTAAAAAAAAAAATTCATTGGAGGCTCTCTAGAGTTCACAACACTCACTAAACCCAATTAGAGTCGTCAAAGACTCGTGGGAGCCTCATAACGCTTCCAGATACCCGTGGGAGCTCTATATGCTTCAAAATATTGTTAGAAGCTTTCTCGAGTCCACGACGCTCTATAGACTCAGTTAGAGTCACCATAGACTGGTGGGAGCCTCACAACGCTTCCCAGCCACCCACTGAGGCTCTATACACGTAAAAAAATTCTTAGGAGGCGCCCTATAGTTCAAAACGCTCGTTATACTCAATTAGAGTCGTCAAAGACTCGAGTAAGCGTCACAACGCTTTCTAGACACCCATAGGAGCTCTATACGCTCCGAAATATCGTACGAGGCTTTCTAGGGTCCACGACGATCTGTAGACTCAGTTAGAGTCGCCATAGATTGGTGGGAGCCTCACAACGCTTCCTAGACATCCACTGAGGCTCTATACACGTAAAAAAATTCTTAGGAGGCTCTTTAGAGTTCACGACGCTTGTTATACTCAATTAGAGTCGTCAAAGACTCGAGTAAGCATCACAACGCTTTCTAGACACCCATGGGAGCTCCATATGCTCCGAAATATCGTACAAGGCTTCCTAAAGTCCACGACGCTCTGTAGACTTAGTTAGAGTCACCATAGACTGGTTGGAGCCTCACAACGCTTCCTAGACATCCATTGAGGCTCTATACTAAAAAAAAAATTCATAGGAGGCTCTCTAGAGTTCGCAACGCTCACTATGCTCAATTAGAGTCATCGAAGAATCGTGGGAGCCTCACAACGCTTTTTAGATAACCATAAGAGCTCTAAACGCTTCAAAATATCATAGGAGGCTTTCTAGAGTCCATGAGGCTCTGTAGACTCAGGTAGATTTACCATAGACTGGTGGGAGCCCCACAACGCTTCCTAGACATCCATTGAGGCTCTATGCACATTAAAAAAAAAAAAATTCATAGGTGGCTCTCTAGAGTTCACAACACTCACTATCCTCAATTCAAGTCGCCAAACACTCGTGGGAGCCTCATAACGCTTTCTTGATACTCGTAAGAGGTCTATAAGCTCCAAAATTTCGTACGAGGGTTTCAAGAGTCCACGACTCTCCATAGACTCAGTTAGAGTCACCATAGACTGGTGCGTGCCCCACAACGCTGCCTAGACATCCATTGAGGTTCAATACAAGTAAAAAAATTCATAGGAGGCTCTCTAGAGCTCACAACACTCGCTGTACTCAATTAGAGTCATTAAACACTCGCGGGAGCCTCATAACGCTTTCTAGATACCCATAGGAGCACTATACATTGCAAAAAAAATTGTAGCAAGCTTTCAAGAGTCCATGATTCCCTCTAGACATAATAAAAGTAGCCGTAGACTCGTGGAAGCCCCACAATGCTTACTAAACATCCAATGAGGCCTTATACACCTAAAAAAAAAAATTCATTGGAGGCTCTCTAGAGTTCACAACACTCACCAAACCCAATTAGAGTCGTCAAAGACTCGTGGGAGCCTCATAACGCTTCCAGATACCCGTAGGAGCTCTATACGCTTCAAAATATCGTAGGAAGCTTTCTCGAGTCCACGAAGCTCTATAGACTCAGTTAGAGTCACCATAGACTGGTGGGAGCCTCACAACGCTTCCCAGCCACCCACTGAGGCTCTATACACGTAAAAAAATTCTTAGGAGGCGCCCTATAGTTCAAAACGCTTGTTATACTCAATTAGAGTCGTCAAAGACTCAAGTAAGCATCACAACGGTTTCTAGACACCCATAGGAGCTCCATATGCTCCGAAATATCGTACGAGGCTTTCTAGAGTCCACGACGCTCTGTAGACTCAGTTAGAGTCACCATTGATTGGTGGGAGCCTCATAACGCTTCCTAGACATCCACTGAGGCTCTATACACGTAAAAAAATTCTTAGGAGGCTCTCGAGAGTTCACAACGCTTGTTATACTCAATTAGAGTCATCAAAGACTCGAGTAAGCCTCACTACGCTTTCTAGACTCATAGGAGCTCCATACGCTCCGAAATATCGTAGGGGGCTTTCTAGCGTCCATGACGCTCTGTAGACTCAGCAAGAGTCACCATAGACTGGTGGGAGCATCACAACGCTTCCTAGACATCCATTGAGGCTCTATACTCAAAAAAAAATTCATAGGAGGCTCTCCAGAGTTCACAACGCTCACTATACTCAATTAGAGTCATCGAAGACTCGTGGGAACTTACCAAAAAAAAAAAAAAAAGACTCGTGGGAGCCTCACAATGCTTTCTAGATAACCGTGAGAGCTTTATACGCTCCAATATATCGTAGGAGGCTTTCTAGAGTCCATGACGCTCTGTAGACTCCGGTAGATTTACCATAGACCCCACAACGCTTCCTAGACATCCATTGAGGCTCTATACACATTAAAAAAATAATTCATAGGAGGCTCCCTAGAGTTCACAACTGTTGCCATGCTCAATTATGGCAGTCAAACACTTGTGGGAGCCTCATAACGGTTTCTAGATACCCGTAGGAGCTCTATACGCTCCAAAATATCGTAGGAGGCTTTCTAGAGTCTACGACGCTCTGTAGACTCAGTTATTGTCACCATAGACTGGTGGGAGCCTCACAACGCTTCCTAGACATCTATTGAGACTCTATACTCAAAAAAAAAATTCATAGGAGGCTCTCTAGAGTTCGCAACGCTCACTATGCTCAATTAGAGTCATCGAAGACTCGTAGGAGCCTCACAACGCTTTCTAGATAACCGTAAGAGCTTTATATGCTCCAAAATATCGTAGGAGGCTTTCTAGAGTCCATGAGGCTCTATAGACTCAGGTGGATTTACCATAGACTGGTGGGAACCCCACAACGCTTCCTAGACATCCATTGAGGCAGACCGGACATTGAAATGTTTCTAGAGAGAGAAGCTCTCGGATTGGGTTCTAGTTTTTTCTTCTTCGTTGAATTTGTTAACTGACTTCCATTTATTTATCATTATGGCTTCTACTTCCCCTTCAGATCTTGCATTTATTTCTTCTTTTTCCCCGTGTTCTAGATCCAATGATTCTTCTTCTGTCCGATGTCGTGATTCCCTGTCTGTTGTTCCCATCATCCTTGATGACCCTCAGGCGTGGGATTCTTCTCGAGGTTCTTCTTCTACCTCGTCTCTTGGAGTTCTTCCGTTTTCGGATCGGACTCCTTTTGGTTTGGGTCTCGCGCCTTGCACTGTCAGTTCTGATTCTCTCCCTGTGTGTTCTTCGGTGCCTTGCTCTGTCAGATCTGATCAACTTCCTATTTTTCCTTCGGCGCCTTCGTCTAATGGGATTTCTCTTGCTGCTCACTTGTTGGGTTCGGGTTTAGGCTCTGGTAAGGGGTCTTCGTCTACTCTTTGTTCCAGTTCCTATGGTGGTTCTAGATCTGGTATCGTCTACCCTTCTGGGAAGACTTCTGTTGATATCATGGAACAAGCTCTTTTGCAGCAGCATAACAACGCCAAGGAGTTTGGTTTAGGTGGATCTGCTGGTACGACTTCTGGGTTTTCCACCCCAGATGGGTTTTGATTCCCCTTTGGATTCCTCGTTGGAGGTTCGTAGTGAGGAGATCCCTACTCAGCCTGTTGTGTCGAGTGTTGATGCTGTTGATCCGAAGATAATCCTTAGACCGTTTCAGTCCTCTGCTGTGGCCAAAGACTGGAAAGCCCTGTTTACTCTTGCAAGGAAGAATTTTTCAGAGCTTATTTATCATGCGCCAACTAGGGTAAATGGTAAGATCACAGTTAAACCGCCTCCATAGATTGCTTTGAAAGGTATTGATATTTGGAAGAATTGCATTGTTGGTCAATTTATTGACAAAAAACCACCTTTCTCCTTTCTTCGTTATGCCATTGAAAGGCTTTGGGGTCGTATGGAAATGCCTGAAATTATCACTACTAATAGTGGTAAATTTATGTTCCGATTTGCTAATTCTTTAGTTTTGGATTGGGTTTTAGAGAACGGACCTTGGCATATAGGGGGTAAACCCCTTATAGTTAGGAAATGGCTTCCTAAGATGGATCTCTCGAAGCCTCTTCTGAGTTCTATACCGATATGGGTTAAATTTTTCAAGATTCCACCTGTGTATTGGTCTGAGGAGGGTCTTAGTTATGTTGTTAGTGCCATTGGTAAACCTTTATACTTTGATAGTCTTACTGAAGCTAGAACCCGTCTGTCCTTTGCTAGAGTATGCGTAGAGGTTGACATCACTTCTGATTTTCCCACGGTTTTTGACTTGGATTTGGGGGACGGTACTTCATGTGAAATCATTGCTGAATATCCTTGGAAGCCTCAAGTTTGCAACAGCTGCAAGTGTTTCGGTCACTCTACCACTCAGTGTCCTGTAGGAGTGAAGAAAATCTGGGTTCCTAAAAAAGTTGATGCCCCTATTGTTCCTATTGTTCATCTTGATAAGGGTCTTGCTTCTACAGAGGAGGATTCGGTTGTTGATAGTATTAGAACAGTTCCCGTTCCTATTATAGTTTGTGCTCCTGAGGATGTTACAGAGAAGCAAAAGGCTCCTGAGCGTGATGATGCATCAATTCCCTTCTTGCCTATTGTCGATATGAACCCCTTTCAATCGCTAGCAGATACTGTTGATGATTCTGTGTTGGCAGAGGATGGTGTTGAGGTTGCCTCTCCAGTTCCTTACTCCTTTGTTGAGACTGATAGTTCCCCTGAGTACAATTTCAAAAATTGCAACCTAAAAGTGGATGAGTTATCCAAAAAACCTGGTGGAAGTAAAAAGAAGAAGTCCAATGCCAAGAAAGGTAAAGGTAAGGGTGCATCTAGTCCTATGATAGCTAAGTCTCCAGAGTCTACCAATAAAGGTAAAGCTATTGTCCTGCATTCATCGTACTTATGTTCAACATGATGTGCTGGAATATAAGGGGTCTAAATGACCCTTTAAAACAGAGTGAGGTTAGATCATTTATCAAGCATAACAGTGTCAGTCTTATGGGTTTGGTTGAGACTAGAGTCAGATTTCCAAATTTCACCAAAGTTTCTAACGCTATTGCTCCTACTTGGAGCTTTACACACAACTACCATGCTTCTACCTTGGGTCGCATTTGGGTGTGCTGGGATCCATTGGTCCTCAAGGTTCAAGTGTTGAGATCCTCTGATCAAGATATTAATTGCCAGATTACTATTGTGAATGATAATAGTCAATTTTATTGCACCTTCATCTATGCTACCAATTCTTATGCGGATAGATGTTTATTATGGAATCATATTAGTTCTTATGCCAACATTGTCACTTCTTCTCCATGGATGATTCTTGGAGATTTTAATACTGTTAGATTTTGTAGCAAAAGTTATGGTGGCAGGATGGGGGATTCCCAATCCATGAATGATTTTCATCAATGTCTTCTTGATGCTGACCTTGTTGATTTACCGTTTCTAGGGCCCCTCTTCACTTGGACTAACAAAAGAGCTGGGACTGCTTTCATTGCTCGTAAACTGGATAGGGTGTTGGTTAACGAGGCTTGGTTTGATTCTTATCAAGATAAAATGGCAGTGTTTCATCCCCCTGGTGTTTCTGATCACTGTCCTATGTTGGTGGAATTTGCTACTCACAAAGAAAACATTAAGAAGCCTTTCAAATTCTTCAACTACTGGACTAACCATGCTGATTTTATTTCTATAGTTCAGAAAAGTTGGGATATGCAGGTATCGGGTACTCCTATGTTTGTGCTGGTTTCTAAACTTAAGGCCCTCAAGAAAGAGCTAAGGAAATTTAATCTTAGTAAGTTTGGTGCTATTAGTGAAAGGGTTCTTCAGGCCAAAAATGATCTTCATAAAGCTCAGAATGATCTTCTCCTCAATCCGCAGATATCTAATTCTATTCAAGCTGAGAAAGATTGTTTCAATCATTATTGTTCTTTAGCTAGAGCTGAAGAAAGTTTTTTAAAGCAAAAGTCTCGGATTCAGTGGCTCAAACTTGGGGATCAGAATTCTTCTTATTTTCACAGATCAGTTAAGGTCCGAAACTCTCTCAATGTTCTATCCAAGCTTCATGATAGTTCTGGTAAGATTCTCAGTGGTCACAAGGAGATCAAAGATGAAGCAATTCGTCACTTTTCTGATTTGCTTGGTATTGCTGCTCCCCCTTCTAGCACCAGGCTTGACATTTTAAGAGGGCTTAACTTGAGATGGAGTGATGACCATCTAAATTCTCTTAATTCTCCTGTTACGAATGAAGAGATCAAAGATACACTTTTCTCTCTTAATAGTGATAAAGCTCCGGGGCCTGATGGTTTCACCTCTTTGTTTTTCAAGAAGGCCTGGAATATTGTTCAATATGATGTTATTGCTGCAGTTTCTTCTTTCTTCAGGCATGGTAAACTATTGGGAGAGGTGAATGCTACCGCTATTGCTTTGATTCCCAAAGTTCCCAATCCTTCTAGTATGGGAGATTTTAGGCCTATTTCATGTTGCAATACCATCTATAAATGTATATCCAAAATTATTGCAAATAGGCTTAAAGTTTGCCTGCCCAACTTTATCAGTCCTAACCAGTCTACTTTCATTTGTGGTAGAAATATTTCTGATAATATCCTGTTGTCTCAAGAAGTTCTTAAGAATTATCACAGGAACTCGGGATCCCCTAGATGTGCTATCAAAGTGGATCTTATGAAGGCCTACGACTCTGTAAGTATTGAGTTTATTCTGGACATCCTGTCCACTCTCAATACTCCGACTCAGTTCATCAACTGGATTAAGACGTGCATTGCTAGTCCCAGATTTTCTGTATCTATTAATGGTGGTTTGGAAGGCTACTTTGCGGGGAAAAGGGGTCTTCGTCAAGGCGACCCTCTATCTCCTTATCTTTTTGTGATAGCCATGGAGTTTCTATCTAAGCTGCTTGAGAAATCTAGTTCAGAGGCTAACTTCAAATTCCATGCCCGTTGCAAGGAAATCCATCTTACCCATCTCTGCTTTGCTGATGACTTGCTCATATTTGCTTATGGCAGTGTTGATTCCATTAATTCCATCAAATCAGTTCTGACTTGTTTTGAACACTTATCAAGTCTTAAAGCCAATGCTAGCAAGAGCCTTATTTTCTTTGCTGGGGTAAATGAAGACACCAAAGTCCTTATCAAGGATTCTCTTGGATTTGGAGAAGGAAAGTTGCCTGTCAAATACTTAGGCGTCCCCCTCATTAGTTCTAGTTTAAAGATGGCTGACTGCATTCCTCTTATTGACAAGATCAGTTCTAGAGTTAAATTGTGGAGCTCAAGGGGTCTATCTTATGCAGGTCGTCTCCAGCTTATTAAATCTGTGCTTTTTAGCATTCAACAATTTTGGAGTAGCATCTTTATTTTTCCAAAGAAGCTATATAAGTCTATTGAGCAGATTTTTAGAAGCTTTCTGTGGACTGGCTGTGAGTTGAAGCATTCTGGAGCTAAAATCAAATGGAATGCCTTATGTAGTCCGAAGCATGAAGGTAGGCTAGGCTTAAGACGCGTGGAAGATATGAATGTTGCCTCTGTCTTGAAACACATATGGGCTATTTTCTCTCGCTCTGGCTCTTTATGGGTGGCTTGGGTTAAGGCCTACCTCCTTAGAGATCGTAGTTTCTAGGTAGTTAACATTCCAGCTGAGTGCTCATGGGTTTGGAGGAAAATTCTAAAGCATAGAGACATGATTAGACCGTTTATTAAGCATCAAATTGGTAACGGGGAATCCACTTATCTCTGGCATGATAATTGGCACCCTCTTGGCCCTTTACAACCTTTGTTTGGGAATAGAACTATCTATGATGCAGCCATTCCAAGTCAGTCCAAAGTGTCGACCATTATTGATGGGAGGGCATGGAGATGGCCTGTTGTTGTTACTACTGATTTGATGGAAGTCCAATCCTCTATTCATAATGTTCCTCTTCCTGATGCAAATCGTGTGGATCTGATCCGTTGGACTCCTGATTCCACTGGTTCTTTCTCTTTGTCTTCAGCTTGGAATGCTTGTAGAAGTCGGTTTGCTGAGATTGATTGGCTTCAGCTTGTATGGTTTTCTAAAGCCATACCCAGACATTCCTTTATTCTATGGCTCACGATTCAAGATAGGCTGTCCACCTTGGATAGATTGGTTGAATGGGGAGTTGTTACTAATGCTAAGTGCTTCTTGTGTGGTCAAAATGGGGAAAACCGTGACCACCTGTTTTTCTCTTGCACTTTCTCTTCTAAGATTTGGAAGAAGGTGCTAAGTCTTTGTTGTATTTTTCGTACTCCAAGGTTCTGGAACAATGAGATCCTATGGGCTAAGCATATGCTGAAGGGCAAGTCCTTTTGCTCTACCATCAAAAAGCTTGCTTGGAGTGCTACTATTTATAACTTATGGAAATAAAGAAATTCCCGCTTTCATGATAATTGTTTTTTGAGTGAAGACAATATTGTTAAAATCATTGTGAATTATGTAAGGTTCAAGGCAGCTAGTTTTCAAGGGATTAAAGATAATGATAGGCATAGAATCTTTTGTAGCAATTGGTGTATTTCGAATGATATTTTTATTTAATTGCTATCCTCGGGCTGTGGGGTTTTGTTTTTGTTTCTCTTTACTCTATAAACAAACTAATAATCCATGCCTTCTAGGCTTGTATTCTTTTTACTTGTACATCTTTTCCCTTTTCAATATACATCTAACTTATCCAAAAAAAAAAAAAAAAAAAAAAAAAAAAAGACATCCATTGAGGCTCTATGCACATTAAAAAAAAAAAAAATTCATAGGAGGCTCTCTAGAGTTCACAACACTCACTATCCTCAATTCAAGTCGCCAAACACTCGTGGGAGCCTCATAAGGCATTCTAGATACTCATAAGAGCTCTATACGCTCCAAAATATCGTACGAGGGTTTCTAGAGTCCACGACGCTCCATAGACTCAATTAGAGTCACCATAGACTGGTGGTGCCTCACAACGCAACCTAGACATCCACTGCGGTTCAATACACGTAAAAAAATTCATAGGAGGCTCTCTAGAGCTCACAACACTCGCTATACCCAATTAGAGTCATTAAACACTCGTGGGAGCCTCACAACGCTTTCTAGATAACCGTAGGAGCTCTATACGCTCCGAAATATCGTAGGGGGCTTTCTAGAGTCCATGACGCTCTGTAGATTTTGTAAGAGTCACCATAGACTGGTGAGAGCATCACAACGCTTCCTAGACATCCATTGAGGCTCTATACTCAAAAAAAATTCATAGGAGGCTCTCTAGAGTTCGCAACGCTCACTATACTCAATTAGAGTCATCGAAGACTCGTGGGAGCCTCAAAACACTTTCTAGATAACCGTAAGAGCTTTATACGCTCCAAAATATCGTAGGAGGCTTTCTAGAGTCCATGAGGCTCTGTAGACTCAGGTAGATTTACCATAGACTGGTGGGAACCCCACAACGCTTCCTAGACATCCATTGAGGCTCTATGCACATTAAAAAAAAAAATTCATAGGAGGCTCTCTAGAGTTCACAACACTCACTGTCCTCAATTCAAGTCGCCAAACACTCGTGGGAGCCTCATAAGGCATTCTAGATACTCATAAGAGCTCTATACGCTCCAAAATATCGTACGAGGGTTTCTAGAGTCCACGACGCTCCATAGACTCAGTTAGAGTCACCATAGACTGGTGGGTGCCTTACAACGCTGCCTAGACATCCACTACGGTCAATATACGTAAAAAAATTCATAGGAGGCTCTCTAGAGCTCACAACACTCGCTATACCCAATTAGAGTCATTAAACACTCGTGGGAGCCTCACAACGCTTTCTAGATAACCGTAGGAGCTCTATACGCTCTGAAATATCGTAGGGGGCTTTCTAGAGTCCATGACGCTCTGTAGATTTTGTAAGAGTCACCATAGACTGGTGAGAGCATCACAACGCTTCCTAGACATCCATTGAGGCTCTATACTCAAAAACAATTCATAGGAGGTTTTCTAGAGTTCGCAACGCTCACTATACTCAATTAGAGTCATCGAAGACTCGTGGGAGCCTCAAAACACTTTCTAGATAACCGTAAGAGCTTTATACGCTCCAAAATATCGTAGGAGGCTTTCTAGAGTCCATGAGGCTCTGTAGACTCAGGTAGGTTTACCATAGACTGGTGGGAACCCCACAACGCTTCCTAGACATCCATTGAGGCTCTATGCACATTAAAAAAAAAAATTCATAGGAGGCTCTCTAGAGTTCACAACACTCACTGTCCTCAATTCAAGTCGCCAAACACTCGTGGGAGCCTCATAAGGCATTCTAGATACTCATAAGAGCTCTATACGCTCCAAAATATCGTACGAGGGTTTCAAGAGTCCACGACGCTCCATAGACTCAGTTAGCGTCACTATAGACTGGTGGGTGCCTCACAACGCCGCCTAGACATCCACTGTAGTTCAATACACGTAAAAAAATTCATAGGAGGCTCTCTAGAGCTCACAACACTCGCCATACCCAATTAGAGTCATTAAACACTCGTGGGAGCCTCACAACGCTTTCTAGATAACCGTAGGAGCTCTATACGCTTCGAAATATCGTAGGGGGCTTTCTAGAGTCCATGACGCTCTGTAGATTCTGTAAGAGTCACCATAGACTGGTGAGAGCATCACAACGCTTCCTAGACATCCATTGAGGCTCTATACTAAAAAAAAAATTAATAGGAGGCTCTCTAGAGTTCGCAACGCTCACTGTACTCAATTAGAGTCATCGAAGACTCATGGGAGCCTCAAAATGCTTTCTAGATAACCGTAAAAGCTTTATACGCTCCAAAATATCGTAGGAGGCTTTCTAGAGTCCATGACGCTCTGTAGACTCAGGTAGATTTGCCATAGACCCCACAACGCTTCCTAGACATCCATTGAGGCTCTATACACATTAAAAGAATAATTCATAGGGGGCACCCTAGAGTTCATAATAGTTGCTATGCTCAATTATGGCAGTCAAACACTCGTGGGAGCCTCATAACGCTTTCTAGATACCCGTAGGAGCTCTATACGCTCCAAAATATCGTAGCAGGCTTTCTAGAGTCCACGGCGCTCTGTAGACTCAGTTAGAATCACCATAGACTGGTGGGAGCCTCACAACGCTTCCTAGACATCCATTGTGGCTCTATACTCAAAAAAAAATTCATAGGGGGCTCTCTAGAGTTCGCAACACTCACTATGCTCAATTAGAGTCATCGAAGACTCGTGGGAGCCTCACAACGCTTTCTGGATAACCGTAAGAGCTCTATACGCTCCAAAATACCGTAGGAGGCTTTCTAGAGTCCATGAGGCTCTGTAGACTCAGGTAGATTTACCATAGACTTGTGGGAGCCCCACAACGCTTCCTAGACATCCATTGAGGCTCTATGCACATTAAAAAAAAAAATTCATAGGAGGCTCTCTAGAGTTCACAACACACACTATCCTCAATTCAAGTCGCCAAACACTCGTGGGAGCCTCATAACGCTTTCTAGATACTCATAAGAGCTCTATACGCTCCAAAATATCGTACGAGGGTTTCAAGAGTCCATGACGCTCCATAGACTCAGTTAGAGTCACCATAGACTGGTGGGTGCCTCACAACGTTGCGTAGGCATCCATTGAGGTTCAATACCCGTAAAAAAGTTCATAGGAGGCTTTCTAGAGCTCACAACACTCGCTATATTCAATTAGAGTCATCAAACACTCGCGGGAGCCTCATAACGCTTTCTAGATACCCATAGGAGCACTATACATTGCAAATTTTTTTTTAGCAAGCTTTCAAGAGTCCATGATTCCCTCTAGACATAATAAAAGTAGCCGTAGACCCGTGGATGCCCCACAACGCTTTCTAAACATCCAATGAGGCCTTATACACCTAAAAAAGAAAAAATTCATTGGAGGCTCTCTAGAGTTCACAACACTCACTAAACCCAATTAGAGTCGTTAAAGACTCGTGGGAGCCTCATAACGCTTCCAGACACCCGTAGGAGCTCTATACGCTTCAAAATATTTTAGGAAGCTTTCTCGAGTCCATGACGCTCTATAGACTCAGTTAGAGTCACCATAGACTGGTGGGAGCCTCACAACGCTTCCCAGCCACCCACTGAGGCTCTATACACATAAAAAAAATTCTTAAGAGGCGCCCTATAGTTCAAAACGCTTGTTGTACACAATTAGAGACGTCAAAGACTCGAGTAAGCGTCACAACGCTTTCTAGACACCCATAGGAGCTCCATATGCTCCGAAATATCGTACGAGGCTTTCTAGAGTCCACGACGCTCTGTAGACTCAGTTAGAGTCACCATTGATTGGTGGGAGCCTCATAACGCTCCCTAGACATCCACTGAGGCTCTATACACGTAAATAAATTCTTAGGAGGCTCTCGAGGGTTCACAACGCTTGTTATACTCAATTAGAGTCATCAAAGATTCGAGTAAGCCTCACTACGCTTTCTAGACCCATAGGAGCACTATACACTCCGAAATATCGCCGGAGGCTTTCTAGAGTCCATGACACTCTGTAGACTCAGCAAGAGTCACCATAGACTGGTGGGAACATCACAACGCTTCCTAGACATCCATTGAGGCTCTATACTAAAAAAAAAAATTCATAGGAGGCTCTCTAGAGTTCGCAACGCTCACTATGCTCAATTAGAGTCATCGAAGACTCGTGGGAGCCTCACAACGCTTTCTAGATAACCGTAAGTGCTCTATACGCTCCAAAATACCGTAGGAGGCTTTCTAGAGACCATGAGGCTCTGTAGACTCAGGTAGATTTACCATAGACTGGTGGGAGCCCCACAACGCTTCCTAAACATCCATTGAGGCTCTATGCACATTAAAAAAAAAAATTCATAGGAGGCTCTCTAGAGTTCACAACACTCACTATCCTCAATTCAAGTCGCCAAACACTCGTGGGAGCCTCATAAGGCATTCTAGATACTCATAAGGGCTCTATACGCTCCAAAATATCGTACGAGGGTTTCTAGAGTCCACGACGCTCCATAGACTCAGTTAGAGTCACCATAGACTGGTGGGTGCCTCACAACGCAGCCTAGACATCCACTACGGTTCATTACACGTAAAAAAATTCATAGGAGGCTCTCTAGAGCTCACAACACTCGTTATACCCAATTAGAGTCATTAAACACTCGTGGGAGCCTCACAACGCTTTCTAGATAACCGTAGGAGCTCTATACGCTCCGAAATATCGTAGGGGGCTTTCTAGAGTCCATGACGCTCTGTAGATTTTGTAAGAGTCACCATAGACTGGTGAGAGCATCACAACGCTTCCTAGACATCCATTGAGGCTCTATACTCAAAAAAAATTCATAGGAGGCTCTCTAGAGTTCGCAACGCTCACTATACTCAATTAGAGTCATCGAAGACTCGTGGGAGCCTCAAAACACTTTCTAGATAACCGTAAGAGCTTTATACGCTACAAAATATCGTAGGAGGCTTTCTAGAGTCCATGAGGCTCTGTAGACTCAGGTAGGTTTACCATAGACTGGTGGGAACCCCACAACGCTTCCTAGACATCCATTGAGGCTCTATGCATATTAAAAAAAAAAATTCATAGGAGGCTCTCTAGAGCTCACAACACTCACTGTCCTCAATTCAAGTCGCCAAACACTCGTGGGAGCCTCATAAGGCATTCTAGATACTCATAAGAGCTCTATACGCTCCAAAATATCGTACGAGGGTTTCTAGAGTCCACGACGCTCCATAGACTCAGTTAGAGTCACCATAGACTGGTGGGTGCCTCACAACGCTGCCTAGACATCCACTGCAGTTCAATACACGTAAAAAAATTCATAGGAGGCTCTCTAGAGCTCACAACACTCGCTATACCCAATTAGAGTCATTAAACACTCGTGGGAGCCTCACAACGCTTTCTAGATAACCGTAGGAGCTCTATACGCTCCGAAATATCGTAGGGGGCGTTCTAGAGTCCATGACGCTCTGTAGATTCTGTAAGAGTCACCATAGACTGGTGAGAGCATCACAACGCTTCCTAGACATCCATTGAGGCTCTATACTAAAAAGAAAAATTAATAGGAGGCAGTCTAGAGTTCGCAACGCTCACTGTACTCAATTAGAGTCATCGAAGACTCATGGGAGCCTCAAAATGCTTTCTAGATAACCGTAAAAGCTTTATACGCTCCAAAATATCGTAGGAGGCTTTCTAGAGTCCATGACGCTCTGTAGACTCAGGTAGATTTGCCATAGACCCCACAACGCTTCCTAGACATCCATTGAGGCTCTATACACATTAAAAGAATAATTCATAGGGGGCACCCTAGAGTTCATAATAGTTGCTATGCTCAATTATGGCAGTCAAACACTCGTGGGAGCCTCATAACGCTTTCTAGATACCCGTAGGAGCTCTATACGCTCCAAAATATCGTAGCAGGCTTTCTAGAGTCCACGGCGCTCTGTAGACTCAGTTAGAATCACCATAGACTGGTGGGAGCCTCACAACGCTTCCTAGACATCCATTGTGGCTCTATACTCAAAAAAAAATTCATAGGGGGATCTCTAGAGTTCGCAACACTCACTATGCTCAATTAGAGTCATCGAAGACTCGTGGGAGCCTCACAACGCTTTCTGGATAACAGTAAGAGCTCTATACGCTCCAAAATACCGTAGGAGGCTTTCTAGAGTCCATGAGGCTCTGTAGACTCAGGTAGATTTACCATAGACTGGTGGGAGCCCCACAACGCTTCCTAGACATCCATTGAGGCTCTATGCACATTAAAAAAAAAATTCATAGGAGGCTCTCTAGAGTTCACAACACACACTATCCTCAATTCAAGTCGCCAAACACTCGTGGGAGCCTCATAACGCTTTCTAGATACTCATAAGAGCTCTATACTCTCCAAAATATCGTACGAGGGTTTCAAGAGTCCATGACGCTCCATAGACTCAGTTAGAGTCACCATAGACTGGTGGGTGCCTCACAACGTTGCGTAGGCATCCATTGAGGTTCAATACCCGTAAAAGAGTTCATAGGAGGCTTTCTAGAGCTCACAACACTCGCTATATTCAATTAGAGTCATCAAACACTCGCGGGAGCCTCATAACGCTTTCAAGATACCCATAGGTGCACTATACATTGCAAGAAAATTGTAGCAAGCTTTCAAGAGTCCATGATTCCCTCTAGACATAATAAAAGTAGCCGTAGACCCGTGGATGCCCCACAACGCTTTCTAAACATCCAATGAGGCCTTATACACCTAAAAAAAAAAAAATTCATTGGAGGCTCTCTAGAGTTCACAACACTCACTAAACCCAATTAGAGTCGTTAAAGACTCGTGGGAGCCTCATAACGCTTCCAGATACCCGTAGGAGCTCTATACGCTTCAAAATATTTTAGGAAGCTTTCTCGAGTCCATGACGCTCTATAGACTCAGTTAGAGTCACCATAGACTGGTGGGAGCCTCACAACGCTTCCCAGCCACCCATTGAGGCTCTATACACATAAAAAAAATTCTTAGGAGGCGCCCTATAGTTCAAAACGCTTGTTATACACAATTAGAGACGTCAAAGACTCGAGTAAGCGTCACAACGCTTTCTAGACACCCATAGGAGCTCCATATGCTCCGAAATATCGTACGAGACTTTCTAGAGTCCACGACGCTCTGTAGACTCAGTTAGAGTCACCATTGATTGGTGGGAGCCTCATAACGCTCCCTAGACATCCACTGAGGCTCTATACACGTAAATAAATTCTTAGGAGGCTCTCGAGAGTTCACAACGCTTGTTATACTCAATTAGAGTCATCAAAGATTCGAGTAAGCCTCACTACGCTTTCTAGACCCATAGGAGCACTATACGCTCCGAAATATCGCAGGAGGCTTTCTAGAGTCCATGACACTCTCTGTAGACTCAGCAAGAGTCACCATAGACTGGTGGGAACATCACAACGCTTCCGAGACATCCATTGAGGCTCTATACTAAAAAAAAAAATTCATAGGAGGCTCTCTAGAGTTCGCAACGCTCACTATGCTCAATTAGAGTCATCGAAGATTCGTGGGAGCCTCACAACGCTTTCTAGATAACCGTAAGAGCTCTATACGCTCCAAAATACCGTAGGAGGCTTTCTAGAGACCATGAGGTTCTGTAGACTCAGGTAGATTTACCATGGACTGGTGGGAGCCCCACAACGCTTCCTAGACATCCATTGAGGCTCTATGCACATTAAAAAAAAAAAAAAATTCATTGGAGGCTCTCTAGAGTTCACAACACTCACTATCCTCAATTCAAGTCGCCAAACACTCGTGGGAGCCTCATAACACTTTCTAGATACTCATAAGAGCTCTATACGCTCCAAAATATCGTACCAGGGTTTCAAGAGTCCATGACGCTCCATAGACTCAGTTAGAGTCACCATAGACTGGTGGGTGCCTCACAACGTTGCGTAGGCATCCATTGAGGTTCAATAGCTGTAAAAAAGTTCATAGGAGGCTCTCTAGAGCTCACAACACTCGCTATACTCAATTAGAGTCATCAAACACTCGCGGGAGCCTCATAACGCTTTCTAGATACCCATAGGAGCACTATACATTGCAAAAAAATTGTAGCAAGCTTTCAAGAGTCCATGATTCCCTCTAGACGTAATAAAAGTAGCCGTAGACCTGTGGATGCCCCACAACGCTTTCTAAACATCCAATGAGGCCTTATACACCTAAAAAAAAAAAAAAAAATTCATTGGAGGCTCTCTATAGTTCACAACACTCACTAAACCCAATTAGAGTCGTTAAAGACTCGTGGGAGCCTCATAACGCTTCCAGATACCCGTAGGAGCTCTATACGCTTCAAAATATTTTAGGAAGCTTTCTCGAGTCCACGACGCTCTATAGACTCAGTTAGAGTCACCGTAGACTGGTGGGAGCCTCACAACGCTTCCCAGCCACCCACTGAGGCTCCATACACATAAAAAAATTCTTAGGAGGCGCCCTATAGTTCAAAACGCTTGTTATACACAATTAGAGACTTCAAAGACTCGAGTAAGCATCACAACGCTTTCTAGACACCCATAGGAGCTCCATATGCTCCGAAATATCGTACGAGGCTTTCTAGAGTCCACGACGCTCTGTAGACTCAGTTAGAGTCACCATTGATTGGTGGGAGCCTCATAACGCTCCCTAGACATCCACTGAGGCTCTATACACGTAAATAAATTCTTAGGAGGCTCTCGAGAGTTCACAACGTTTGTTATACTCAATTAGAGTCATCAAAGATTCGAGTAAGCCTCACTACGCTTTCTAGACCCATAGGAGCACTATACGCTCCGAAATATCGCAGGAGGCTTTCTAGAGTCCACGACGCTCTGTTGACTCAGCAAGAGTCACCATAGACTGGTGGGAGCATCACAACGCTTCCTAGACATCCATTGAGGCTCTATACTCAAAAAAAAAAATTCATAGGAGGCTCTCTAGAGTTCGCAACGCTCACTATGCTCAATTAGAGTCATCGAAGACTCGTGGGAGCCTCACAACGCTTTCTAGATAACCGTAAGAGCTCTATACGCTCCAAAATACCGTAGGAGGCTTTCTAGAGACCATGAAGTTCTGTAGACTCAGGTAGATTTACCATGGACTGGTGGGAGCCCCACAACGCTTCCTAGACATCCATTGAGGCTCTATGCACATTAAAAAAAAAAAAAATTCATAGGAGGCTCTCTAGAGTTCACAACACTCACTATCCTCAATTCAAGTCGCCAAACACTCGTGGGAGCCTCATAACACTTTCTAGATACTCATAAGAGCTCTATACGCTCCAAAATATCGTACGAGGGTTTCAAGAGTCCACGACGCTCCATAGACTCAGTTAGATTCACCATAGACCGGTGGGTGCCTCACAACGCAGTCTAGACATCCACTGAGATTCAATACACGTAGAAAAATTCATAGGAGGCTCTCTAGAGCTCACAACACTCGCTATACCCAATTAGAGTCATTAAACACTCGTGGGAGCCTCACAACGGTTTCTAGATAACCATAGGAGCTCTATACGCTCCGAAATATCGTAGGGGGCTTTCTAGAGTCCATGACGCTCTGTAGATTCTGTAAGAGTCACGATAGACTGGTGGGAGCATCACAACGCTTCCTAGGCATCCATTGAGGCCCTATACTCAAAACAAATTCAAAGGAGGCTCTCTAGAGTTCGCAACACTCACTATACTCAACTAGAGTCATCGAAGACTCGTGGGAGCCTCAAAACGCTTTCTAGATAACCGTAAGAGCTTTATATGCTCCAAAATATCGTAGGAGGCTTTCTAGAATCCATGACGCTCTGTGGACTTAGGTAGATTTACCATTGACCCCACAATGCTTCCTAGACATCCATTGAGGCTCTATAGACATTAAAAAAAATAATTCATAGGAGGCTCCCTAGAGTTCACAACAGTTGCTATGCTCAATTATGGCAGTCAAACACTCGTGGGAGCCTCATAACGCTTTCTAGATACCCGTTGGAGCTCTATACGCTCCAAAATATCGTAGGAGGCTTTTTAGAGTCCACGACGCTCTGTAGACTCAGTTAGAGTCACCATAGACTGGTGGGAGCCTCACAACGCTTTCTAGACACCCATAGGAGCTCTATACGCTCCGAAATATTGTAAGGGGCTTTCTAAAGTCCATGACGCTTTGTAGACTCAGTAAGGGTCATCATAGACATCCATTGAGGCTCTATACACATAAAAAAAATATAAAAAAAAAAAAAAAAAAAAAAAAAAAATTCATAAGAGGCCCTCTAACGTTCACAACACTCGCTATTCTCAATTCAAGTCGCCAAACACTCGTGGGAGCCTCATAACGCTTTTTAGATACTCGTAAGAGCTCTATATGCTCCAAAATATCGTACGAGGGTTTCTAGAGTCCACGACGCTCCATAGACTCAGTTAGAGTCACCATAGACTGGTGGGTGCCTCAAAACGCTGCCTAGACATCCACTAAGGTTCTGTACACGTAAAAAAATTCATAGGAGGCTCTCTAGAGTTCACAACACTCGCTATTCTAAATTAGAGTCATCAAACACTCGTGGGAGCCTCATAACGCATTCTAGATACTCGTAGGAGCACCATACATTGCAAAAAAATTGTAGCAAGCTTTCAAGAGTCCATGTTTCCCTCTAGACATAATTAAAGTTGCCATAGACTCGTTGAACCCCCACAACGCTTTCTAAACATCCAACGAGGCCGTATACACCAAAAAACAAAATTCATTGGAGGCTCTCTTGACTTCACAACACTCACTAAACCCAATTAGAGTCATCAAAGACTAGTGGGAGCGTCATAACGCTTCCAGATACCTGTACGAGCTCTATACGCTTCAAAATATCGTAGGAGGCTTTCTAGAGTCCACGACACTCTGTAGACTCAG
Organism: Liquidambar formosana; assembly: GCA_039720395.1. Classification (NCBI taxonomy): domain Eukaryota; kingdom Viridiplantae; phylum Streptophyta; class Magnoliopsida; order Saxifragales; family Altingiaceae; genus Liquidambar; species Liquidambar formosana. The sequence continues at coordinate 32,740 of JBBPBK010000082.1, read as the reverse complement.
TTAGAGTCACCATAGACTGGTGGGAGCCTCACAACGCTTCCATAGCACCCACTGAGGCTCTATACACGTAAGAAAATTCTTAGGAGGCCCCCAATAGTTCAAAACGCTCGTCATACTCAATTAGAGTCGTTAATGACTCGAGTAAGCCTCACAATGCTTTCTAGCCACCCATAGGAGCTCTATACACTCCGAAATATCGTACGAGGCTTTCTAGAGTCCACGACGCAATGTAGACTCAGTTAGAGTCACCATAGATTGGTGGGAGCCACACAATGCTTCCTAAGCTCTATACGCTTCAAAATATCGTAGGAGGCTTTCTAGTGTCCACGACACTCTGTAGACTCAGTTAGAGTCACCATAGACTGGTGGGAGCCTCACAACGCTTCCATAGCACCCATTGGGGCTCTATACACGTAAGAAAATTCTTAGGAGGCCCCCAATAGTTCAAAACGCTCTTCATACTCAATTAGAGTCGTCAATGACTCGAGTAAGCCTCACAACGCTTTCTAGCCACCCATAGGAGCTCTATACACTCCGAAATATCGTATGAGGCTTTCTAGAGTCCACGACGCAATGTAGACTCAGCTAGAGTCACCATAGATTGGTGGGAGCCTCACAACGCTTCCTAAACATCCATTAAGGTTCTATACTAAAAAAAAATTCATAGGAGGCTCTCCAGAGTTCGCAACGCTCACTATACTCAATTAGAGTCATCGAAGACTCGCGAGAGCCCCACAACGCTTTCTAGATAACCGTAAGAGCTCTATATGCTCTAAAATATCGTAGGAGGCTTTCTAGAGTACATCAGGCTCTGTAGACTCTGGTAGATTTACCATAGACAGGTGGGAGCCCCACAACGCTTCCTAGACATCCATTGAGGCTTTATACACATTAAAAAAATAAATTCATAAGAGGCTCTCTAGAGTTCACAACACTCACTATCCTCAATTCAAGTCACCAAACACTCGTGGGAGCCTCATAACGCTTTCTAGATACTCGTAAGAGCTCTATAAGCTCCAAAATATCGTATGAGGGTTTCTAGAGTCCACGACGCTCCATAGACTCAGTTAGAGTCACCATGGACTGGTGGGTGCCTCACAACGCCGCCTAGACATCCACTGCGATTCTATACATGTAAAAAAATTCATAGGAGGCTCTCTAGAGCTCACAACACTCGCTATACTCAATTAGAGTCATCAAACACTTGTGGGAGCCTTATAACGCTTTCTAGATACCCATAGGAGCACTATACATTGCAAAAAATTGTAGCAAGCTTTCAAGAGTCCAAGTTTCCCTCTAGACATAATAAAAGTTGCCATAGACTCATGGATGCCCCACAACGCTTTCTAAACATCCAATGAGGCCTTATACACCTAAAAAAGAAATTCATTGGAGGCTCTCTAGCGTTCACAACACTCACAAAACCCAATTAGAGTCCTCAAAGACTCGTGGGAGCCTCATAACGCTTCTAGATACCCGTAGGAGCTCTATACGCTTCAAAATATAGTAGGAGGCTTTCTAGGGTCTACGACGCTTTCTAGACTCAGTTAGAGTCACCATAGACTGGTGGGAGCCTCACAACCCTTCCAAGACACCCACTGAGGCTCTCTACATGTAAAAAAATTCTTAGGTGGCTCCCTATAGTTCAAAACGCTCGTTATACTCAATTAGAGTCGTCAAAGACTCGAGTAAGCCTCACAACGCTTTCTAGACACCCATAGGAGCCCGATACACTCCGAAATATCGTACGAGGCTTTCTAGAGTCCACGACGCTCTGTAGACTCATTTAGAGTCACCGTAGATTGGTGGGAGCCTCACAACGTTTCCTAGACATCCACTGAGGCTCTATACACGTAAAAAAATTCTTAGGAGGCTCTCTAGAGTTCACAACGCTCGTTATACTCAATTAGAGTCATCAAAGACTCGAGTAAGCCTCACAACGCTTTCTGGACCCATAGGAGCTCTATATGCTCCAAAATATAGTAGGGGGCTTTCTAGAGTCCATGACGCTCTGTAGACTCGGTAAGAGTCACCATAGACTGGTGGGAGCATCACAACGCTTCCTAGACATCCATTGAGGCTCTATAGTAAAAAAAAAAAAAAAATTCATACGAGGCTTTGTAGAGTTCGCAATGCTCACTGTACTCAATTAGAGTCATCGAAGACACGTGGGAGCCTCACAACGCTTTCTAGATAACCGTAAGAGCTCTATACGCTCCAAAATATCGTAGGAGGCTTTCTAGAGTCCATGAGTCTCTGTAGACTTAGGTAGATTTACCATAGACTGGTGGGAGCCCCACAAAGCTTCCTAGACATCCGTTGAGGCTCTATGCACATTAAAAAAAAAATTCATAGTTCACAACACTCGCTATCCTCATTTCAAGTCGCCAAACACTCGTGGGAGCCTCATAACGCTTTCTAGATACTCGTAAGAGCTCTATAAGCTCCAAAATATCGTATGAGGGTTTCTAGAGTCCACGACGCTCTATAGACTCAGTTAGAGTCACCATAGACTGGTGGGTGCCTCACAACGCCGCCTAGACATCCACTGCGATTCTATACACGTAAAAAAATTCATAGGAGGCTCTCTAGAGCTCACAACACTCGCTATACTCAATTAGAGTCATCAAACACTTGTGGGAGCCTCATAACGCTTTCTAGATACCCATAGGAGCACTATACATTGCAAAAAAATTGTAGCAAGCTTTCAAGAGTCCAAGTTTCCCTGTAGACATAATAAAAGTTGCCATAGACTCGTGGATGCCCCACAACGCTTTCTAAACATCCAATGAGGCCTTATACACCTAAAAAAGAAATTCATTGGAGGCTCTCTAGAGTTCACAACACTCACAAAACCCAATTAGAGTCGTCAAAGACTCGTGGGAGCCTCATAACACTTCCAGATACCCGTAGGAGCTCCATACGCTTCAAAATATTGTAAGAGGCTTTCTAGAGTCCACGACACTTTCTAGACTCAGTTAGAGTCACCATAGACTGGTGGGAGCCTCATAATACTTCCAAGACAGCCACTGAGGCTCTATACACGTAAAAAAATTCTTAGGTGGCTCCCTATAGTTCAAAACGCTCGTTATACTCAATTAGAGTCGTCAAAGACTCGAGTAAGCCTCCCAACGCTTTCTAGACACCCATAGGAGCCCGATACGCTCCGAAATATCGTACGACGCTTTCTAGAGTCCACGACGCTCTGTAGACTCAGTTAGAGTCACCGTAGATTGGTGGGAGCCTCACAACGCTTCCTAGACATCCACTGAGGCTCTATACACATAAAAATAAAAAAATAAATAAAATAAAATATTCATAGGAGGCCCTCTAATGTTCACAACACTCACTATCCTCAATTCAAGTCGCCAAACAATCGTGGGAGCCTCATAACACTTTCTAGATACTCGTAAGAGCTCTATACGCTCCAAAATATCGTACGAGGGTTTCTAGAGTCCACGACGCTCCATAGACTCAGTTAGAGTCACCATAGACTGGTGGGTGCCTCACAACGCTGCCTAGACATCCACTGCGGTTCTATAAATGTAAAATAATTCATAGAAGGCTCTCTAGAGTTCACAACACTCACTATACTAAATTAGAGCCATCAAACACTCGTGGGAGCCTCATAACGCTTTCTAGATACTTGTAGGAGCACTATACATTGCAAAAAAATTGTAGCAAGCTTTTAAGAGTCCATGTTTCCCTCTAGAGATAATAAAAGTTGCCATGGACTCGTGGATGCCCCACAACACTTTCTAAACATCCAATGAGGCCTTATACACCTAAAAAAGAAATTCATTGGAGGCTCTCTAGAGTTCACAACACTCACTAAACCCAATTAGAGCCGTCAAAGACTCATGGGAGCCTCATAACGCTTCCAGATACCCGTAGGAGCTCTATACGCTTCAAAATATCGTAGGAGGCTTTCTAGGGTCTACGACGCTTTCTAGACTCAGTTAAAGTCACCATAGACTGGTGGGAGCCTCACAACACTTCCAAGACACCCACTGAGGCTCTCTACATGTAAAAAAATTCTTAGGTGGCTCCCTATAGTTCAAAACGCTTGTTATACTCAATTAGAGTCGTCAAAGACTCGAGTAAGCCTCACAACGCTTTCTAGACACCCATAGGAGCCCGATACGCTCTGAAATATCGTACGAGGCTTTCTAGAGTCCACGACGCTCTGTAGACTCAGTTAGAGTCACCGTAGATTAGTGGGAGCCTCACAACGCTTCCTAGACATCCACTGAGGCTCTATACATGTAAAAAAATTCTTAGGAGGCTCTCTAGAGTTCACAACACTCGTTATACTCAATTAGAGTCATCAAAGACTCGAGTAAGCCTCACAACGCTTTCTGGACGCATAGGAGCTCTATATGCTCCGAAATATCGTAGGGGGCTTTCTAGAGTCCATGACGCTCTGTAGACTCAGTAAGAGTCACCATAGAGTGGTGGGAGCATCACAACGCTTCCTAGACATCCATTGAGGCTCTATAGTAAAAAAAAAAAAAAATTCATAGGAGGCTCTGTAGAGTTTGCAACGCTCACTGTACTCAATTATAGTCATCCAAGACTCGTGGGAGCCTCACAACGCTTTCTAGATAACCGTAAGAGCTCTATACGCTCCAAAATATCGTAGGAGGCTTTCTAGAGTCCATGAGTCTCTTTAGACTCAGGCAGATTTACCATAGACTGGTGGGAGCCCCACAAAGCTTCCTAGACATCCGTTGAGGCTCTATGCACATTAAAAAAAAAATTCATAGTTCACAACACTCGCTATCCTCAATTCAAGTCGCCAAACACTCGTGGGAGCCACATAACGCTTTCTAGACATCCATTGAGGCTCTATACTAAAAAAAAAAAAATTCTTAGGAGGCTCTCTAGAGTTTATAACGCTCGCTATACTCAATTAGAGTCATCGAAGAGTCGTGGGAGCCCCACAACGCTTTCTAGATAACCGCAAGAGCTCTATACGCTCCAAAATATCGTAGGAGGCTTTCTAGTGTCTATGAGGCTCTAGAGACTCTGGTAGATTTACCATAGACTGGTGGGAGCCCCACAACGCTTTCTAGATAACCGTAAGAGTTCTATACGCTCCAAAATATCGTAGGAGGCTTTCTAGTGTCTATCACTCCCTAGACATCCATTGAGGCTCTATACACATTTTAAAAAAAAATTCATAGGAGGCTCTCTAGAGTTCACAACACCCGCTATCCTCAATTCAAGTCACCAAACACTCATGGGAGCCTCATAATGCTTTCTAGATACTCGTATGCGCTCTATACGCTCCAAAATATCGTACGAGGGTTTCTAGAGTCCACGACGCTCCATAGACTCAGTTAGAGTCACCATAGACTGGTGGGTGCCTCACAATGTAGCCTAGACATCCACTAAGGTTCAATACACGTAAATAAATTCATTGGAGGCTCTCTAGAGCTCACAACACTAGCTATACTCAATTAGAGTCATCAAACACTCGTGGGAGCCTCATAACGCTTTCTAGATACCCATAGGAGCACTATACATTGCAAAAAAAAATTGTAGCAAGCTTTCAGGAGTCCAAGTTTCCCTCTAGACATAATAAAAGTTGCCATAGACTCATGGAAGCCCCACAACGCTTTCTAAACATCCAATGAGGCCTTATACACCTAAAAAAGAAATTCATTGCAGGCTCTCTAGAGTTCACAACACTCACAAAACCCAATTAGAGTCGTCAAAGACTCGTGGGAGCGTCATAACGCTTCCAGATACCCGTAGGAGCTCTATACGCTTCAAAATATCGTAAGAGGCTTTCTAGAGTCCACGACGCTTTCTAGATTAAGTTAGAGTCACCATAGACTGGTGGGAGCCTCACAACACTTCCAAGACACCCACTGAGGCTCTATACACGTAAAAAAATTCTTAGGTGGCTTCCTATAGTTCAAAACGCTCGTTATACTCAATTAGAGCCGTCAAAAACTCGAGTAAGCCTCCCAACGCTTTCTAGACACCCATAGGAGCCCGATACGCTCCGAAATATCATACGACGCTTTCTAGAGTCCACGACGCTTTGTAGACTCAGTTAGAGTCACCGTAGATTGGTGGGAGCCTCACAACGCTTCCTAGACATCCACTGAGGCTCTATACACGTAAAAAAATTCTAAGGAGGCTCTCTAGAGTTCACAATGCTCGTTATACTCAATTAGAGTCATCAAAGACTCGAGTAAGCCTCACAACGCTTTCTGGACCCATAGGAGCTCTATATGCTCCGAAATATCGTAGGGGGCTTTCTAGAGTCCATGATGCTCTGTAGACTCAGTAAGAGTCACCAAAGACTGGTGGGAGGATCACAACGCTTCCTAGACATCCATTGAGGGTCTATAGTAAAAAAAAAAAATTCATTGGAGGCTCTGTAGAGTTCGCAACGCTCACTATACTCGATTAGAGTCATCGAAGACTCGTGGGAGCCTCACAACGCTTTCTAGATAACCGTAAGAGCTCCATACGCTCGAAAATATCGTAGGAGGCTTTCTAGAGTCCATGAGTCTCTGTAGACTCAAGTAGATTTACCATAGACTGGTGGGAGCCCCACAAAGCTTCCTAGACATCCGTTGAGGCTCTATACACATTATAAAAAAAATTCATTGTTCACAACACTCGCTATCCTCAATTCAAGTCGCCAAGCACTCGTGGGAGCCGCATAACGCTTTCTAGACATCCATTGAGGCTCTATACTCAAAAAAAATTCATAGGAGGCTCTCTAGAGTTCGCAACGCTCACTATACTCAATTAGAGTCATCGAAGAGTCGTGGGAGCCCCACAACGCTTTCTAGATAACCGTAAGAGCTCTATACGCTCCAAAATATCATCAGAGGCTTTCTAGAGTCCATGAGGCTCTATAGTCTCTGGCAGATTTACCATAGACTGGTGGGAGCCCCACAACGCTTCCTAGACATCCATTGAGGCTCTATACACATTAAAAAAAAAAAAAATTCATAGGAGGCTCTCTAGAGTTCACAACACTCGCTATCCTCAATTCAAGTCACCAAACATCGTGGGAGCCTCATAACGCTTTCTAGATACTCGTAAGAGCTCTATACGCTCCAAAATATCGTACGAGGGTTTCTAGAGTCCACGACGCTCCATTGACTCAGTTAGAGTCACCATAGACTGGTGGGTGCCTCACAACGCAGCCCAGACATCCACTAAGGTTCAATACACGTAAAAAAATTCATAGGAGGCTCTCTAGAGTTCACAACACTCGCTATACTAAATTAGAGCCATCAAACACACGTGGGAGCCTCATAACGCTTTCTAGATACTTGTAGGAGCACTATACATTGCAAAAAAATTGTAGCAAGCTTTCAAGAGTCCATGTTTCCCTCTAGACATAATAAAAGTTCCCATAGACTCGTGGAAGCCCCGTAACGCTTTCTAAACATCCAATGAGGCCTTATACACCTAACAAAGAAATTCATTGGAGGCTCTCTAGAGTTCACAACGCTCACTATACTCAATTAGAGTCATTGAAGTCTCGTGGGAGCCTCACAATGCTTTTTAGATAACCATAAGAGCTCTATACGCTCCAAAATATCGTAGGAGGCTTTCTAGAGTCCATGAGTCACTGTAGACTCAGGTAGATTTGCCATAGACTGGTGGGAGCCCCACAACGCTTCCTAGATAACCGTAAGAGGTCTATATGCTCCAAAATATCCTATGAGGCTTTTTAGAGTCCATGACGCTCCGTAGACTCAGGTAGATTCACCATAGACTGGTGGGAGCCCCACAACGCTTCCTAGACATCTATTGAGGCTCTATACACATTGAAAAAATAATTCATAGGAGGCTCACTAGAGTTCACAACACTCGCTATGCTCAGTTAAGGCAATCAAACACTCATGGGAGCCTCATAACGCTTTCTAGATACCCGTAGGAGCTCTATACGCTCCAAAATATCGTAGGAGGCTTTCTGGAGTCCACGACTCTCTGTAGACTCAGTTAGTGTCACCATGGACTGGTGGGAGCCTCACAACGCTTCCTAGACATCCATTGAGGCTCTATACTCAAAAAAAAAAAAAAAAAAAAAAAAAAAAATTATAGGAGGCTCTCTAGAGTTCACAACGCTATCTATACTCACTTAGAGTCATCAAAGACTCGTGGGAGGCTCACAACGCTTTCTAGATACCAGTAAGAGCTCTATAAGCTGCAAAATATTGTAGGAGACTTTTTAGAGTCCATGACGCAAGTAGAGTTACCATAGACTGGTGGGATCCTCACAACACATCCTAGACATCCATTGAACCTCTATACGCATAAAAAAAAAAAAAAATTCATAGGAGGCTCTCTAATGTTCACAACACTCGGTATCCTCAATTCAAGTCGCCAAACACTCGTGGGAGCCTAATAACGCTTTCTAGATACTCGTAAGTGCTCTATATGCTCCAAAATATCGTACGAGGGTTTCTAGAGTCCACGACGCTCCATAGACTCAGTTAGAGTCACCAGAGATTGGTGGGTGCCTCACAACGCCTCCTAGACATCCACTGAGGTTCTATACACGTAAAAAAATTCAAAGGAGGCTCTCTAAAGTTCACAACACTCGTGGGAGCCTCATAACGCTTTCTAGATACCCGTAGGAGCACTATACATTACAAAAAAAATGTAGCAAGCTTTCAAGAGTCCATGTTTCCCTTTAGACATAATAAAAGTTGCCATAGACTCGTGGAAGCCCCACAGCGCTTTCTAAACATCCAATGAGGCTTTATACACCAAAAAATTCAATGGCGGCTCTCTAGAGTTCACAACACTCACTAAACCCAATTAGAGTTGTCAAAGACTCGTGGGAGCCTCATAATGCTTCCAGATACCCGTAGGAGCTCAATACGCTTCAAAATATCGTAGGAAGCTTTCTAGAGTCCACGACGCTCTGTAGACTCAATTAGAGTCACCATAGACTGGTGGGAGCCTCATAATGCTTCCAACACACCCAATGAGGCTCTATACACATAAGAAAATTCTTAGGAGGCTCCCTATAGTTCAAAACGCTCGTTATACTCAATTAGAGTCATCAAAGACTCGAGTGAGCCTCACAACACTTTCTAGACACCCATTGGAGCTCTATACGCTCCGAAATGTCGTACGAGGCTTTCTAGAGTCCACGATGCTCTATAGACTCAGTTAAAGTCACCATAGATTGGTGGGAGCCTCACAACGCTTCCTAGACATCCACTGAGGCTCTATACACGTAAAAAAAATTCTTAGGAGGCTCTCTAGAGTTCACAACGCTCGTTATACTCAATTAGAGTCATCAAAGACTCGAGTATGCCTCTTAACACTTTCTAGACTAATTGGAGCTCTATACGCTCCAAAATATCGTAGGGGGCTTTCTAGAGTCCATGACGCTCTGTAGACTCAGTAAGAGTCACCATAGACTGGTGGGAGCATGACAACGTTTCCTAGACATCCATTGAGGCTCTATACTAAAAAAAAAAATTCATAGGAGGCTCTCTAAAGTTTGCAACGCTCACTATACTCAATTAGAGTCATCAAAGACTCGTGGGAGCCTCACAACGCTTTCTAGATAACCGTAAGAGTTCTATGCGCTCCAAAATATCGTAGGAGGCTTTCTAGAGTCCACGAGGCTTTGTAGACTCTGGTAGATTTACCATAGACAGGTGGGAGCCCCACAACGCTTCCTTGACATCCATTGAGGCTCTATACACATTAAAAAAAAAAAAAATTCATAGGAGGCTCTCTAGAGTTCACAACACTCGCTATCCTCAATTCAAGTCACCAAACATCGTGGGAGCCTCATAACGCTTTCTAGATACTCGTAAGAGCTCTATACGCTCCAAAATATCGTACAAGGGTTTTTAGAGTCTACGACGCTCCATAGACTCAGTTAGAGTCACCATAGACTGGTGGGTGCCTCACAATGCTGCCTAGACATCCACTGAGGTTCTATACATGTAAAAAAATTCATAGGAGGCTCTCTGGAGCTCACAACACTCGCTATACTCAATTAGAGTCATCAAACACTGGTGGGAGCCTCATAACGCTTTCTAGATACCCATAGGAGCACTATACATTGCAAAAAAATTGTAGCAAGCTTTCAAGAGTCCAAGTTTCCCTCTAGACATAATAAAAGTTGCCATAGACTCGTGGAAGCCCCACAACACTTTCTAAACATCCAATGCATCACTTCCCCCAAATTCTCCATCTCTATAAATGGAGCACTTGAGGGATATTTTGAAGGCAAAAGAGGGCTGCGCCAAGGTGACCCTTTATCACCTTACCTTTTTGTTATTGGCATGGAGGCTCTTTCCAAGCTCTTAGCCAAAGTTACTGCCTATCCAACTTTCAAGTTTCATCCTCGGTGTGAAAAACTTAATTTGTCTCATCTCTGTTTTGCTGATGACTTGTTCATCTTCTCCCATGGTAGTGTTGATGCTATTGACAATATCATTGATGACATAAAGCTATTTCAGGACCTAAAGCAAATAGTGGCAAAAGTCAAATTTTCTTTGCAGGTGTCCTCCCTGACATCAAAGATGACATATTAAACAGATTGGGTTTCTCTGAAGGCTATCTTCCTGTGAAGTACTTGGTGGTTCCTCTTATCACTAAAAAACTGTTAGCTAGGGACTGCATCCCTCTCATTGAAAAGATTACTTAGAGAATTCAAAGTTGGAGCTCCAAAAGATTATCCTATGCTGGTAGACTGCAACTTCTTTCCTCTGTTTTATATGGCATACAATACTACTGGAGTAGTATCTTTATCCTTCCTCAGAAAATTTGTAAACAAATTGAGTAGATTTTTAGAAGTTTTCTATGGTCAGGCCATGAGCTTAAGCTAACAGGTTCCAAAATCAGTTGGTTAGCTAAATAGCATGCCAAAGAATGAAGGAGGTTTAGGTCTTCGAAGGATTGGAGATCTCAATATTGCTGCTGCTATGAAGCATATATGGGCTTTATTTAGCCGCTCTGGATCATTATGGGTAGCATGGATTAATCTCTATATTCTTAAAAATAAAAGCTTCTGGGCTGTGTCTACTCCTTCTGAATGTTCTTGGGTTTGGAGGAAACTGTTGAAACTTAGGCCCATCATACACCCCTCATCAAGCATAAAATTGGCAATGGTGAAAACACCTTTCTCTGGTATGATAATTGGCTTCCCATTGGCCCTATTCTTCAGCACTTTAACTCTAGAATTATGTATGATGCTGCTCTCCCTCCCACCACTAAAGTGTGCTCTATTATCTCTCATTCCTCTTGGAATTGGCCAATCACGGTCACTGCTGATCTCTTGGAATTGCAGTTAGGTATCCCAGCCAACTTGCTCCCAAATTCTTCTCGGCATGACTCTATTCAATGGCTGCCTGAAAATTCTGGTATCTTCACCATCACTTCAGCATGGCATGCTCTCAGAAATCGTGGAAATGTGAATGACTGGCACTATATTGTTTGGTACCCCAAGGCTATTCAAAAGCATGCTTTTATCTTGTGGCTCACTATCCACAATAGGCTTTCTACTCTTGACAGAATGAATACTTGGGGGATTACTAGCAATGTGACTTGTGTGCTGTGTAATCAGAGCCTTGAAAGTCGTGATCATCTTTATTTTGCTTGTCCTTTCTCTTCTTCTATTTGGGCAAGAATCCTAAGGCTATGCTGCATTTTTCGAACTCCAAGATCATGGACCAATGAATTTATTTGGGCCAAGCATAGTCTCAAAGGTCACTCCTTCTCCACGACCATCAAAAAGCTTGCATGGGCATCAACAATATATAATCTATGGCAAGCAAGGAACAAGCGCATCATGGAAAATAGCTATAGAGATAGTGATCATATTTACAATAGCATTATAAGTGATGTTAGGTATAAAGCATACTCCTTCCATGGGATCCGTGACGATGATAGACATAGAAACTTATGCTCAAACTGGGGAATCAGCTTTGACATTCTAAAATTGTAATTTTTATTGCTTTTTGTTTCCAGCTCTTAGCATCCTTTTGGGCTTACACATACCAATAAGCTAGTTTCCTAGCTTATTTGAATGTATTTGCTTCAGCTTGCACTTGTATAGTGCTTTTGTCCTTGCATGGATATTTTTTGGCCGGTTGGCTTTGTAATCACTCTTTGTATTCTTTCCTTCTTTTATATATTCATTCTCACTTACCAAAAAAAAAAAAAAAAACATCCAATGAGGCCTTATAAACCAAAAAAAAAAAAAAATCATTGGAGGCTCTCTAGAGTTCACAACACTCACTAAACCCAATTAGAGTCGTCAAAGACTCGTGGGAGCCTCATAACGCTTCCAGATACCCGTAGGAGCTCTATACGATTCAAAATATCGTAGGAGGCTTTCTAGAGTCCACGACGCTCTGTAGACTCAATCAGAGTCACCATAGACTGGTGGCAGCCTCACAAGACTTCCAAGACGCCCACTGAGGCTCTATACACATAAGAAAATTCTTAGGAGGCTCCCAATACTTCAAAACGCTCATTATACTCAATTAGAGTCGTTAAAGACTCGAGTAAGCCTCACAACGCTTTCTAGAGACCCATAGGAGCTCTATACGCTCCGAAATATTGTACGAGGCTTTCTAGAGTCCACGACGCTTTATAGACTCAGTTAGAGTCACCATAGATTGGTGGGAGCTAAACAACGCTTCCTAGACATCCACTGAGGCTCTATAAACGTAAAAAAAATTCTTAGGAGACTCTGTAGAGTTCACAACGCTCGTTATACTCAATTAGAGTCATTAGAGACTCAAGTATGCCTCACAACGCTTTCTAGACCCATAGGAGCTCTATACGCTCCGAAATATCATAGGGGGCTCTCTAGAGTCCATGACGCTCTGTATACTCAGTAAGAGTCACCATAGACCGGTGGGAGCATCACAACGCTTCCTAAACCTCCATTGAGGCTCTATACTAAAAAAAAAATTTATAGGAGGCTCTCTAGAGTTCGCAACGCTCACTATACTCAATTAGAGTCATCGAAGAGTCATGGAAGCCCCACAACGCTTTCTAGATAACCATAAGAGCTCTATACGCTCCAAAATATCGTAGGAGGCTTTCTAGAGTCCATCAAGCCATATAGACTCTGGTAGATTTACCATAGGCTGGTGGGAGCCCCACAACGCTTCCTAGACATCCATTGAGGCTCTATACACATTAAAAATAAAAATTCATAGGAGGCTCTCTAGAGTTCACAACACTCGCTATCCATAATTCAAGTCGCCAAACACTCGTGGGAGCCTCATAACGCTTTCTAGATACTCATAAGAGCTCTATACGCTCCAAAATATCGTACGAGGGTTTTTAGAGTCCACGACGCTCCATAGACTCAGTTAGAGTCACCATAGATTGGTGGGTGCCTCACAACGCTGCCCAGACACCCACTGAGGTTCTATACGCGTAAAAAAATTCATAGGAGGCTCTCTAGAGCTCACAACGCTCGTTATACTCAATTAGTCATCAAAGACTCGAGTAAGCCTCACAACGCTTTCTACACCCATAGGAGCTCTATACGCTCCAAAATATCGTAAGGGGCTGTCTAGATTCCATGACGCTCTGTAGACACAGTAAAAGTCACCATAGACTGGTGGGAGCATCATAACGCTTCCTAGACTTCCATTGAGACTCTGTACTCAAAAAAAAAATTCATAGGAGGCTCTTTAGAGTTCGCAATGCTCACTATACTATATTAGAGTCATCGAAGACTTGTGGGAGCCTCACAACACTTTCTAGATAACTGTAAGAGCTCTATATGCTCCAAAATATCGTAGGAGGCTTTCTAGAGTCCATGAGTCTCTATAGACTCAGGTAGATTTACCATAGACTGGTGGGAGCCCCACAACGCTTCCTAGACATCCGTTGCGGCTCTATACACATTAAAAAAAAAAATTCATAGTTCACAACAGTCGCTATCCTCAATTCAAGTCGCCAAACACTCATGGGAGCCTCATAACACTTTCTAGACATCTATTGAGGCTCTACACTCAAAAAAAAAATCATAGGAGGCTGTCTAGAGTTCGCAACGGTCACTATACTCAATTAGAGTCATCGAAGAGTCATGGGAGCCCCACAACGCTTTCTAGATAACCATAAGAGCTCTATACGCTCCAAAATATCGTAGGAGGCTTTCTAGATTCCATCAGGCTCCATAGACTCTGGTAGATTTACCATAGGCTGGTGGGAGCCCCACAACGCTTCCTAGAAATTCATTGAGGCTCTATACACATTAAAAATAAAAATTCATAGGAGGCTCCCTAGAGTTCACAACACTCGCTATCCATCATTCAAGTCGCCAAACACTCGTGGGAGCCTCATAACGCTTTCTAGATACTCGTAAGAGCTTTATACGCTCCAAAATATCGTACGAGGGTTTCTAGAGTCCACGACGCTCCATAGACTCAGTTAGAGTCACCATAGACTGGTGGGTGCCTCACAACGCTGCCCAGACATCCACTGTGGTTCAATACGCGTAAAAAAATTCATAGGAGGCTCTCTAGAGCTCACTACACTCGCTATACTCAATTAGAGTCATCAAACACTCGTGGGAGCCTCACAACGCTTTCTACATACCCATAGGAGCACTACACAATGCAAAAAAATTGTAGCAAGCTTTCAAGAGTCCATGTTTCCCTCTAGACATAATAAAAGTTGCCATAGACTCGTGGAAGCACCACAACGCTTTCTAAACATCCAATGAGGCCTTATACACCTAAAAAAGAAATTCATTGGAGGCACTCTAGAGTTCACAACTCTTACTAAACCCAATTAGAGTCGTCAAAGACTCGTGGGAGCCTCATAACGCTTCTAGATACCCGTAGGAGCTCTATACGCTTCAAAATATCGTAGGAGGCTTTCAAGAGTTCACGACGCTCTGTAGACTCAGTTAGAGTCAGCATAGACTGGTGGGAGCCTCACAACGCTTCCTAGACATCCATTGAGGCTCTATACTAAAAAAAAAAATTAAAAAAAAAATTGTAGGAGGCTCTCTAGAGTTCACAATGCTATCTATACTAAATTAGAGTCGTCAAAGACTCGTGGGAGGCTCACAACGCTTTCTAGATACCAGTAAGAGCTCAATAAGCTCCAAAATATCACAAGAGACTTTTTCGACTCCATGACGGTTTGTAGACGCTAGTAGAGTTACCATAGACTGGTGGGAGCCTCACAACACTTCCTAGACATCCATTGAGGCTCTATACACATAAAAAAAAAAAATTCATAGGAGGCTCTCTAGTGTTCACAACACTTGCTATCCTCACTTCAAGTCGCCAAACACTCGTGGGAGCCTCATAACGCTTTCTAGATACTCGTAAGAGCTCTATACGCTCCAAAATATCGTACGAGGGTTTCTAGAGTCCACGACGCTCCATAGACTCAGTTAGAGTCACCATAGACTGGTGGGTGCCTCACAACGCTGCCCAGACATCCACTGTGGTTCAATACGCGTAAAAAAATTCATAGGAGGCTCTCTAGAGCTCACTACACTCGCTATACTCAATTAGAGTCATCAAACACTCGTGGGAGCCTCACAACGCTTTCTACATACCCATAGGAGCACTACACAATGCAAAAAAATTGTAGCAAGCTTTCAAGAGTCCATGTTTCCCTTTAGACATAATAAAAGTTGCCATAGACTCGTGGAAGCACCACAACGCTTTCTAAACATCCAATGAGGCCTTATACACCTAAAAAAGAAATTCATTGGAGGCACTCTAGAGTTCACAACTCTTACTAAACCCAATTAGAGTCGTCAAAGACTCGTGGGAGCCTCATAACGCTTCTAGATACCCGTAGGAGCTCTATACGCTTCAAAATATCGTAGGAGGCTTTCAAGAGTTCACGACGCTCTGTAGACTCAGTTAGAGTCAGCATAGACTGGTGGGAGCCTCACAACGCTTCCTAGACATCCATTGAGGCTCTATACTAAAAAAAAAAATTAAAAAAAAAATTGTAGGAGGCTCTCTAGAGTTCACAATGCTATCTATACTAAATTAGAGTCGTCAAAGACTCGTGGGAGGCTCACAACGCTTTCTAGATACCAGTAAGAGCTCAATAAGCTCCAAAATATCACAGGAGACTTTTTCGAGTCCATGACGGTTTGTAGACGCTAGTAGAGTTACCATAGACTGGTGGGAGCCTCACAACACTTCCTAGACATCCATTGAGGCTCTATACACATAAAAAAAAAAAAAAAAATTCATAGGAGGCTCTCCAGTGTTCACAACTCTTGCTATCGTCAATTCAAGTCGCCAAACACTCGTGGGAGCCTCATAACGCTTTCTAGATACTCGTAAGTGCTCTATACGCTCCAAAATATCGTACGAGGGTTTCTATAGTCCACGACGCTCCATAGACTCAGTTAGAGTCACTAGAGACTGGTGGGTGCCTCACAACGCCGCCCAGACATCCATTGAGGTTCTATACACGTAAAAAAATTCATAGGAGGCTCTCTAGAGCTCACAACACTCGCTATACTCAATTAGAGTCAACAAACACTTGTGGGAGCCTCATAACGCTTTCTAGAAACCCATAGGAGCACTATACATTGCAAAAAGATTGTAGCAAGCTTTCAAGAGTCCAACTTTCCCTCTAGACATAATAAAAGTTGCCATAGACTCGTGGAAGCCCCACAACGCTTTCTAAACAACCAATGAGGCCTTATACACCTAAAAAAGAAATTCATTGGAGGCCCTCTAGAGTTCACAACTCTTACTAAACCCAATTAGAGTCGTCAAAGACTCGTGGGAGCCCCATAACGCTTCTAGATACCCGTAGGAGCTCTATACGCTTCAAAATATCATAGGAGGCTTTCAAGAGTTCACGACGCTCTGTAGACTCAGTTAGAGTCACCATAGACTGGTGGGAGCCTCACAACGCTTCCTAGACATCCATTGAGGCTCTATACTAAAAAAAAAATTTAAAAAAAAATTGTAGGAGGCTCTCTAGAGTTCACAATGCTATCTATACTAAATTAGAGTCGTCAAAGACTCGTGGGAGGCTCACAACGCTTTCTAGATACCAGTAAGAGCTCAATAAGCTCCAAAATATCACAAGAGAATTTTTCGAGTCCATGATGGTTTGTAGACGCTAGTAGAGTTACCATAGACTGGTGGGAGACTCACAACACTTCCTAGACATCCATTGAGGCTCTATACACATAAAAAAAAAAAAATTCATAGGAGGCTCTCTAGTGTTCACAACACTCGCTATCCATAATTCAAGTCGCCAAACACTCGTGGGAGCCTCATAACGCTTTCTAGATACTCGTAAGAGCTCTATACGCTCCAAAATATCGTACGAGGGTTTTTAGAGTCCACGACGCTCCATAGACTCAGTTAGAGTCCGCCATAGATTGGTGGGTGCCTCACAACGCTGCCCAGACACCCACTGAGGTTCTATACGCGTAAAAAAATTCATAGGAGGCTCTCTAGAGCTCACTACACTCGCTATACTCAATTAGAGTCATCAAACACTCGTGGGAGCCTCATAACGCTTTCTACATACCCATAGGAGCACTACACAGTGCAAAAAATTGTAGCAAGCTTTCAAGAGTCCAAGTTTCCCTCTAGACATAATAAAAGTTGCCATAGACTCGTGGAAGCCCCACAACGCTTTCCTAAACATCCAATGAGGCCTTATACACCTAAAAAGGAAATTCATTGGAGGGTCTCTAGAGTTCACACACTCACTAAACCCAATTAGAGTCGCCAAAGACTCGTGGGAGCGTCATAACGCTTCCAGATACCCATAGGAGCTCTATACGCTTCAAAATATATTACGAGGCTTTCTAGAGTCCACGACGCTCTGTAGACTCAGTTAGAGTCACCATAGACTGGTGGGAGCCTCACAACGCTTCCAAGACACCCACTGAGGCTCTATACACGTAAAAAAATTCTTAGGTGGCTCCCTATAGTTCGAAACGCTCGTTATACTCAATTAGAGTCGTCAAAGACTCAAGTAAGCCTCACAACTTTCTAGACACCCGTAGGAGCTCTATACGCTCCGAAATATCGTACGGGGCTTTCTAGAGTCCACGACGCTATATAGACTCAGTTGGAGTCACCATAGATTGGTGGGAGCCTCACAACGCTTCCTAGACATCCACTAAGGCTCTATACACGTAAAAAAATTCTTAGGAGGCCCCCTAGAGTTCACAACCCTCGTTATACTCAATTAGTCATCAAAGACTCGAGTAAGCCTCACAACGCTTTCTAGACCCATAGGAGCTCTATACGCTCCAAAATATCGTAAGGGGCTTTCTAGATTCCATGACGCTCTCTAGACAGAGTAAGGGTCACCATAGCCTGGTGGGAGCATCACAACGCTTCCTAGACTTCCACTAAGACTCTGTACTCAAAAAAAAAAATTCATAGGAGGCTCTCTAGAGTTCGCAACGCTCACTATACTCAATTAGCGTCATCGAAGACTCGTGGGAGCCTCACAACACTTTCTAGATAACTGTAAGAGCTCTATACGCTCCAAAATATCGTAGGAGGCTTTCTGGAGTCCATGAGTCTCAATAGACTCAGGTAGATTTACCATAGACTGGTGGGAGCCCCACAACGCTTCCTAGACATCCGTTGCGGCTCTATACACATTAAAAAAAAAAAATTCATAGTTCACAACACTCGCTATCCTCAATTCAAGTTGCCAAACACTCGTGGGAGCCTCATAAAGCTCTCTAGACATCCATTGAGGCTCTATACTAAAAAAAAAAATCATAGGAGAGCCATCGAAGAGTCATGGGAGGCCCACAACGCTTTCTAGATAACCATAAGTGCTCTATACGCTCCAAAATATCGTAGGAGGCTTTCTAGAGTCCATCAGGCCCTATAGACTCTGGTAGATTTACCATAGGCTAGTGGGAGCCCCACAACGCTTCCTAGACATCCATTGAGGCTCTATACACATTAAAAATAAAAATTCATAGGAGGCTCTCTAGAGTTCACAACACTCGCTATCCATAATTCAAGTCGCCAAACACTCGTGGGAGCCTCATAACGCTTTCTAGATACTCGTAAGAGCTCTATACGCTCCAAAATATCGTACGAGGGTTTTTAGAGTCCACGACGCTCCATAGACTCAGTTAGAGCCGCCATAGATTGGTGGGTGCCTCACAACGCTGCCCAGACACCCACTGAGGTTCTATACGCGTAAAAAAATCATAGGAGGCTCTCTAGAGCTCACTACACTCGCTATACTCAATTAGAGTCATCAAAACATCGTGGGAGCCTCATAACGCTTCTACATACCCATAGGAGAGCACTACACAGTGCAAAAAAATTGTAGCAAGCTTTCAAGAGTCCAAGTTTCCTCTAGACATAATAAAAGTTGCCATAGATCGTGGAAGCCCCCACAACGCTTCCTAAACATCCAAGAGGGCTTATACACCTAAAAAGGAAATTCATTGGAGGGTCTCTAGAGTTCACACACTCACTAAACCCAATAGAGTCGCCAAAGACTCGTGGGAGCGTCATAACGCTTCCGATACCCATAGGCGCTCTATACGCTTCAAAATATATTACGAGGCTTTTAGAGTCCACGACGCTCTGTAGACTCAGTTAGAGTCACCATAGATGGTGGGAGCTCACAACGCTTCCAGACACCCACTGAGGCTCTATACACGTAAAAAAAATTCTTAGGTGGCTCCCTATAGTTCGAAACGCTCGTTATACTCAATTAGATGTCGTCAAAGACTCAAGTAAGCCTCAAACACTTTATAGACACCCGTAGGAGCTCTATACGCTCCGAATATCGTACGGGGCTTTCTAGGTCCACGACGCTATATAGACTCAGTTGGATGTCACCATAGATGGTGGGAGCTCACAACGCTCCTAGACATCCACTAAGGCTCTATACACGTAAAAAACTTCTTAGGAGGCCCCCTAGAGTTCACAACCCTCGTTATACTCAATTAGTCATCAAAGACTCGAGTAAGCCTCACAACGCTTTCTAGACCCATAGGAGCTCTATACGCTCCAAAATATCGTAAGGGGCTTTCTAGATTCCATGACGCTCTCTAGACAGAGTAAGGGTCACCATAGCCTGGTGGGAGCATCACAACGCTTCCTAGACTTCCACTAAGACTCTGTACTCAAAAAAAAAAATTCATAGGAGGCTCTCTAGAGTTCGCAACGCTCACTATACTCAATTAGCGTCATCGAAGACTCGTGGGAGCCTCACAACACTTTCTAGATAACTGTAAGAGCTCTATACGCTCCAAAATATCGTAGGAGGCTTTCTGGAGTCCATGAGTCTCAATAGACTCAGGTAGATTTACCATAGACTGGTGGGAGCCCCACAACGCTTCCTAGACATCCGTTGCGGCTCTATACACATTAAAAAAAAAAAATTCATAGTTCACAACACTCGCTATCCTCAATTCAAGTTGCCAAACACTCGTGGGAGCCTCATAAAGCTCTCTAGACATCCATTGAGGCTCTATACTAAAAAAAAAAATCATAGGAGAGCCATCGAAGAGTCATGGGAGGCCCACAACGCTTTCTAGATAACCATAAGTGCTCTATACGCTCCAAAATATCGTAGGAGGCTTTCTAGAGTCCATCAGGCCCTATAGACTCTGGTAGATTTACCATAGGCTAGTGGGAGCCCCACAACGCTTCCTAGACATCCATTGAGGCTCTATACACATTAAAAATAAAAATTCATAGGAGGCTCTCTAGAGTTCACAACACTCGCTATCCATAATTCAAGTCGCCAAACACTCGTGGGAGCCTCATAACGCTTTCTAGATACTCGTAAGAGCTCTATACGCTCCAAAATATCGTACGAGGGTTTTTAGAGTCCACGACGCTCCATAGACTCAGTTAGAGCCGCCATAGATTGGTGGGTGCCTCACAACGCTGCCCAGACACCCACTGAGGTTCTATACGCGTAAAAAAATTCATAGGAGGCTCTCTAGAGCTCACTACACTCGCTATACTCAATTAGAGTCATCAAACACTCGTGGGAGCCTCATAACGCTTTCTACATACCCATAGGAGCACTACACAGTGCAAAAAAATTGTAGCAAGCTTTCAAGAGTCCAAGTTTCCCTCTAGACATAATAAAAGTTGCCATAGACTCGTGGAAGCCCCACAACGCTTCCTAAACATCCAATGAGGGCTTATACACCTAAAAAGGAAATTCATTGGAGGGTCTCTAGAGTTCACACACTCACTAAACCCAATTAGAGTCGCCAAAGACTCGTGGGAGCGTCATAACGCTTCCAGATACCCATAGGAGCTCTATACGCTTCAAAATATATTACGAGGCTTTCTAGAGTCCACGACGCTCTGTAGACTCAGTTAGAGTCACCATAGACTGGTGGGAGCCTCACAACGCTTCCAAGACACCCACTGAGGCTCTATACACGTAAAAAAATTCTTAGGTGGCTCCCTATAGTTCGAAACGCTCGTTATACTCAATTAGAGTCGTCAAAGACTCAAGTAAGCCTCACAACTTTCTAGACACCCGTAGGAGCTCTATACGCTCCGAAATATCGTACGGGGCTTTCTAGAGTCCACGACGCTATATAGACTCAGTTGGAGTCACCATAGATTGGTGGGAGCCTCACAACGCTTCCTAGACATCCACTAAGGCTCTATACACGTAAAAAAATTCTTAGGAGGCCCCCTAGAGTTCACAACCCTCGTTATACTCAATTAGTCATCAAAGACTCGAGTAAGCCTCACAACGCTTTCTAGACCCATAGGAGCTCTATACGCTCCAAAATATCGTAAGGGGCTTTCTAGATTCCATGACGCTCTCTAGACAGAGTAAGGGTCACCATAGCCTGGTGGGAGCATCACAACGCTTCCTAGACTTCCACTAAGACTCTGTACTCAAAAAAAAAAATTCATAGGAGGCTCTCTAGAGTTCGCAACGCTCACTATACTCAATTAGCGTCATCGAAGACTCGTGGGAGCCTCACAACACTTTCTAGATAACTGTAAGAGCTCTATACGCTCCAAAATATCGTAGGAGGCTTTCTGGAGTCCATGAGTCTCAATAGACTCAGGTAGATTTACCATAGACTGGTGGGAGCCCCACAACGCTTCCTAGACATCCGTTGCGGCTCTATACACATTAAAAAAAAAAAATTCATAGTTCACAACACTCGCTATCCTCAATTCAAGTTGCCAAACACTCGTGGGAGCCTCATAAAGCTCTCTAGACATCCATTGAGGCTCTATACTAAAAAAAAAAATCATAGGAGAGCCATCGAAGAGTCATGGGAGGCCCACAACGCTTTCTAGATAACCATAAGTGCTCTATACGCTCCAAAATATCGTAGGAGGCTTTCTAGAGTCCATCAGGCCCTATAGACTCTGGTAGATTTACCATAGGCTAGTGGGAGCCCCACAACGCTTCCTAGACATCCATTGAGGCTCTATACACATTAAAAATAAAAATTCATAGGAGGCTCTCTAGAGTTCACAACACTCGCTATCCATAATTCAAGTCGCCAAACACTCGTGGGAGCCTCATAACGCTTTCTAGATACTCGTAAGAGCTCTATACGCTCCAAAATATCGTACGAGGGTTTTTAGAGTCCACGACGCTCCATAGACTCAGTTAGAGCCGCCATAGATTGGTGGGTGCCTCACAACGCTGCCCAGACACCCACTGAGGTTCTATACGCGTAAAAAAATTCATAGGAGGCTCTCTAGAGCTCACTACACTCGCTATACTCAATTAGAGTCATCAAACACTCGTGGGAGCCTCATAACGCTTTCTACATACCCATAGGAGCACTACACAGTGCAAAAAAATTGTAGCAAGCTTTCAAGAGTCCAAGTTTCCCTCTAGACATAATAAAAGTTGCCATAGACTCGTGGAAGCCCCACAACGCTTTCCTAAACATCCAATGAGGGCTTATACACCTAAAAAGGAAATTCATTGGAGGGTCTCTAGAGTTCACACACTCACTAAACCCAATTAGAGTCGCCAAAGACTCGTGGGAGCGTCATAACGCTTCCAGATACCCATAGGAGCTCTATACGCTTCAAAATATATTACGAGGCTTTCTAGAGTCCACGACGCTCTGTAGACTCAGTTAGAGTCACCATAGACTGGTGGGAGCCTCACAACGCTTCCAAGACACCCACTGAGGCTCTATACACGTAAAAAAATTCTTAGGTGGCTCCCTATAGTTCGAAACGCTCGTTATACTCAATTAGAGTCGTCAAAGACTCAAGTAAGCCTCACAACTTTCTAGACACCCGTAGGAGCTCTATACGCTCCGAAATATCGTACGGGGCTTTCTAGAGTCCACGACGCTATATAGACTCAGTTGGAGTCACCATAGATTGGTGGGAGCCTCACAACGCTTCCTAGACATCCACTAAGGCTCTATACACGTAAAAAAATTCTTAGGAGGCCCCCTAGAGTTCACAACCCTCGTTATACTCAATTAGTCATCAAAGACTCGAGTAAGCCTCACAACGCTTTCTAGACCCATAGGAGCTCTATACGCTCCAAAATATCGTAAGGGGCTTTCTAGATTCCATGACGCTCTCTAGACAGAGTAAGGGTCACCATAGCCTGGTGGGAGCATCACAACGCTTCCTAGACTTCCACTAAGACTCTGTACTCAAAAAAAAAAATTCATAGGAGGCTCTCTAGAGTTCGCAACGCTCACTATACTCAATTAGCGTCATCGAAGACTCGTGGGAGCCTCACAACACTTTCTAGATAACTGTAAGAGCTCTATACGCTCCAAAATATCGTAGGAGGCTTTCTGGAGTCCATGAGTCTCAATAGACTCAGGTAGATTTACCATAGACTGGTGGGAGCCCCACAACGCTTCCTAGACATCCGTTGCGGCTCTATACACATTAAAAAAAAAAAATTCATAGTTCACAACACTCGCTATCCTCAATTCAAGTTGCCAAACACTCGTGGGAGCCTCATAAAGCTCTCTAGACATCCATTGAGGCTCTATACTAAAAAAAAAAATCATAGGAGAGCCATCGAAGAGTCATGGGAGGCCCACAACGCTTTCTAGATAACCATAAGTGCTCTATACGCTCCAAAATATCGTAGGAGGCTTTCTAGAGTCCATCAGGCCCTATAGACTCTGGTAGATTTACCATAGGCTAGTGGGAGCCCCACAACGCTTCCTAGACATCCATTGAGGCTCTATACACATTAAAAATAAAAATTCATAGGAGGCTCTCTAGAGTTCACAACACTCGCTATCCATAATTCAAGTCGCCAAACACTCGTGGGAGCCTCATAACGCTTTCTAGATACTCGTAAGAGCTCTATACGCTCCAAAATATCGTACGAGGGTTTTTTAGAGTCCACGACGCTCCATAGACTCAGTTAGAGCCGCCATAGATTGGTGGGTGCCTCACAACGCTGCCCAGACACCCACTGAGGTTCTATACGCGTAAAAAAATTCATAGGAGGCTCTCTAGAGCTCACTACACTCGCTATACTCAATTAGAGTCATCAAACACTCGTGGGAGCCTCATAACGCTTTCTACATACCCATAGGAGCACTACACAGTGCAAAAAAATTGTAGCAAGCTTTCAAGAGTCCAAGTTTCCCTCTAGACATAATAAAAGTTGCCATAGACTCGTGGAAGCCCCACAACGCTTCCTAAACATCCAATGAGGGCTTATACACCTAAAAAGGAAATTCATTGGAGGGTCTCTAGAGTTCACACACTCACTAAACCCAATTAGAGTCGCCAAAGACTCGTGGGAGCGTCATAACGCTTCCAGATACCCATAGGAGCTCTATACGCTTCAAAATATATTACGAGGCTTTCTAGAGTCCACGACGCTCTGTAGACTCAGTTAGAGTCACCATAGACTGGTGGGAGCCTCACAACGCTTCCAAGACACCCACTGAGGCTCTATACACGTAAAAAAATTCTTAGGTGGCTCCCTATAGTTCGAAACGCTCGTTATACTCAATTAGAGTCGTCAAAGACTCAAGTAAGCCTCACAACTTTCTAGACACCCGTAGGAGCTCTATACGCTCCGAAATATCGTACGGGGCTTTCTAGAGTCCACGACGCTATATAGACTCAGTTGGAGTCACCATAGATTGGTGGGAGCCTCACAACGCTTCCTAGACATCCACTAAGGCTCTATACACGTAAAAAAATTCTTAGGAGGCCCCCTAGAGTTCACAACCCTCGTTATACTCAATTAGTCATCAAAGACTCGAGTAAGCCTCACAACGCTTTCTAGACCCATAGGAGCTCTATACGCTCCAAAATATCGTAAGGGGCTTTCTAGATTCCATGACGCTCTCTAGACAGAGTAAGGGTCACCATAGCCTGGTGGGAGCATCACAACGCTTCCTAGACTTCCACTAAGACTCTGTACTCAAAAAAAAAAATTCATAGGAGGCTCTCTAGAGTTCGCAACGCTCACTATACTCAATTAGCGTCATCGAAGACTCGTGGGAGCCTCACAACACTTTCTAGATAACTGTAAGAGCTCTATACGCTCCAAAATATCGTAGGAGGCTTTCTGGAGTCCATGAGTCTCAATAGACTCAGGTAGATTTACCATAGACTGGTGGGAGCCCCACAACGCTTCCTAGACATCCGTTGCGGCTCTATACACATTAAAAAAAAAAAATTCATAGTTCACAACACTCGCTATCCTCAATTCAAGTTGCCAAACACTCGTGGGAGCCTCATAAAGCTCTCTAGACATCCATTGAGGCTCTATACTAAAAAAAAAAATCATAGGAGAGCCATCGAAGAGTCATGGGAGGCCCACAACGCTTTCTAGATAACCATAAGTGCTCTATACGCTCCAAAATATCGTAGGAGGCTTTCTAGAGTCCATCAGGCCCTATAGACTCTGGTAGATTTACCATAGGCTAGTGGGAGCCCCACAACGCTTCCTAGACATCCATTGAGGCTCTATACACATTAAAAATAAAAATTCATAGGAGGCTCTCTAGAGTTCACAACACTCGCTATCCATAATTCAAGTCGCCAAACACTCGTGGGAGCCTCATAACGCTTTCTAGATACTCGTAAGAGCTCTATACGCTCCAAAATATCGTACGAGGGTTTTTAGAGTCCACGACGCTCCATAGACTCAGTTAGAGCCGCCATAGATTGGTGGGTGCCTCACAACGCTGCCCAGACACCCACTGAGGTTCTATACGCGTAAAAAAATTCATAGGAGGCTCTCTAGAGCTCACTACACTCGCTATACTCAATTAGAGTCATCAAACACTCGTGGGAGCCTCATAACGCTTTCTACATACCCATAGGAGCACTACACAGTGCAAAAAAATTGTAGCAAGCTTTCAAGAGTCCAAGTTTCCCTCTAGACATAATAAAAGTTGCCATAGACTCGTGGAAGCCCCACAACGCTTCCTAAACATCCAATGAGGGCTTATACACCTAAAAAGGAAATTCATTGGAGGGTCTCTAGAGTTCACACACTCACTAAACCCAATTAGAGTCGCCAAAGACTCGTGGGAGCGTCATAACGCTTCCAGATACCCATAGGAGCTCTATACGCTTCAAAATATATTACGAGGCTTTCTAGAGTCCACGACGCTCTGTAGACTCAGTTAGAGTCACCATAGACTGGTGGGAGCCTCACAACGCTTCCAAGACACCCACTGAGGCTCTATACACGTAAAAAAATTCTTAGGTGGCTCCCTATAGTTCGAAACGCTCGTTATACTCAATTAGAGTCGTCAAAGACTCAAGTAAGCCTCACAACTTTCTAGACACCCGTAGGAGCTCTATACGCTCCGAAATATCGTACGGGGCTTTCTAGAGTCCACGACGCTATATAGACTCAGTTGGAGTCACCATAGATTGGTGGGAGCCTCACAACGCTTCCTAGACATCCACTAAGGCTCTATACACGTAAAAAAATTCTTAGGAGGCCCCCTAGAGTTCACAACCCTCGTTATACTCAATTAGTCATCAAAGACTCGAGTAAGCCTCACAACGCTTTCTAGACCCATAGGAGCTCTATACGCTCCAAAATATCGTAAGGGGCTTTCTAGATTCCATGACGCTCTCTAGACAGAGTAAGGGTCACCATAGCCTGGTGGGAGCATCACAACGCTTCCTAGACTTCCACTAAGACTCTGTACTCAAAAAAAAAAATTCATAGGAGGCTCTCTAGAGTTCGCAACGCTCACTATACTCAATTAGCGTCATCGAAGACTCGTGGGAGCCTCACAACACTTTCTAGATAACTGTAAGAGCTCTATACGCTCCAAAATATCGTAGGAGGCTTTCTGGAGTCCATGAGTCTCAATAGACTCAGGTAGATTTACCATAGACTGGTGGGAGCCCCACAACGCTTCCTAGACATCCGTTGCGGCTCTATACACATTAAAAAAAAAAAATTCATAGTTCACAACACTCGCTATCCTCAATTCAAGTTGCCAAACACTCGTGGGAGCCTCATAAAGCTCTCTAGACATCCATTGAGGCTCTATACTAAAAAAAAAAATCATAGGAGAGCCATCGAAGAGTCATGGGAGGCCCACAACGCTTTCTAGATAACCATAAGTGCTCTATACGCTCCAAAATATCGTAGGAGGCTTTCTAGAGTCCATCAGGCCCTATAGACTCTGGTAGATTTACCATAGGCTAGTGGGAGCCCCACAACGCTTCCTAGACATCCATTGAGGCTCTATACACATTAAAAATAAAAATTCATAGGAGGCTCTCTAGAGTTCACAACACTCGCTATCCATAATTCAAGTCGCCAAACACTCGTGGGAGCCTCATAACGCTTTCTAGATACTCGTAAGAGCTCTATACGCTCCAAAATATCGTACGAGGGTTTTTAGAGTCCACGACGCTCCATAGACTCAGTTAGAGCCGCCATAGATTGGTGGGTGCCTCACAACGCTGCCCAGACACCCACTGAGGTTCTATACGCGTAAAAAAATTCATAGGAGGCTCTCTAGAGCTCACTACACTCGCTATACTCAATTAGAGTCATCAAACACTCGTGGGAGCCTCATAACGCTTTCTACATACCCATAGGAGCACTACACAGTGCAAAAAAATTGTAGCAAGCTTTCAAGAGTCCAAGTTTCCCTCTAGACATAATAAAAGTTGCCATAGACTCGTGGAAGCCCCACAACGCTTCCTAAACATCCAATGAGGGCTTATACACCTAAAAAGGAAATTCATTGGAGGGTCTCTAGAGTTCACACACTCACTAAACCCAATTAGAGTCGCCAAAGACTCGTGGGAGCGTCATAACGCTTCCAGATACCCATAGGAGCTCTATACGCTTCAAAATATATTACGAGGCTTTCTAGAGTCCACGACGCTCTGTAGACTCAGTTAGAGTCACCATAGACTGGTGGGAGCCTCACAACGCTTCCAAGACACCCACTGAGGCTCTATACACGTAAAAAAATTCTTAGGTGGCTCCCTATAGTTCGAAACGCTCGTTATACTCAATTAGAGTCGTCAAAGACTCAAGTAAGCCTCACAACTTTCTAGACACCCGTAGGAGCTCTATACGCTCCGAAATATCGTACGGGGCTTTCTAGAGTCCACGACGCTATATAGACTCAGTTGGAGTCACCATAGATTGGTGGGAGCCTCACAACGCTTCCTAGACATCCACTAAGGCTCTATACACGTAAAAAAATTCTTAGGAGGCCCCCTAGAGTTCACAACCCTCGTTATACTCAATTAGTCATCAAAGACTCGAGTAAGCCTCACAACGCTTTCTAGACCCATAGGAGCTCTATACGCTCCAAAATATCGTAAGGGGCTTTCTAGATTCCATGACGCTCTCTAGACAGAGTAAGGGTCACCATAGCCTGGTGGGAGCATCACAACGCTTCCTAGACTTCCACTAAGACTCTGTACTCAAAAAAAAAAATTCATAGGAGGCTCTCTAGAGTTCGCAACGCTCACTATACTCAATTAGCGTCATCGAAGACTCGTGGGAGCCTCACAACACTTTCTAGATAACTGTAAGAGCTCTATACGCTCCAAAATATCGTAGGAGGCTTTCTGGAGTCCATGAGTCTCAATAGACTCAGGTAGATTTACCATAGACTGGTGGGAGCCCCACAACGCTTCCTAGACATCCGTTGCGGCTCTATACACATTAAAAAAAAAAAATTCATAGTTCACAACACTCGCTATCCTCAATTCAAGTTGCCAAACACTCGTGGGAGCCTCATAAAGCTCTCTAGACATCCATTGAGGCTCTATACTAAAAAAAAAAATCATAGGAGAGCCATCGAAGAGTCATGGGAGGCCCACAACGCTTTCTAGATAACCATAAGTGCTCTATACGCTCCAAAATATCGTAGGAGGCTTTCTAGAGTCCATCAGGCCCTATAGACTCTGGTAGATTTACCATAGGCTAGTGGGAGCCCCACAACGCTTCCTAGACATCCATTGAGGCTCTATACACATTAAAAATAAAAATTCATAGGAGGCTCTCTAGAGTTCACAACACTCGCTATCCATAATTCAAGTCGCCAAACACTCGTGGGAGCCTCATAACGCTTTCTAGATACTCGTAAGAGCTCTATACGCTCCAAAATATCGTACGAGGGTTTTTAGAGTCCACGACGCTCCATAGACTCAGTTAGAGCCGCCATAGATTGGTGGGTGCCTCACAACGCTGCCCAGACACCCACTGAGGTTCTATACGCGTAAAAAAATTCATAGGAGGCTCTCTAGAGCTCACTACACTCGCTATACTCAATTAGAGTCATCAAACACTCGTGGGAGCCTCATAACGCTTTCTACATACCCATAGGAGCACTACACAGTGCAAAAAAATTGTAGCAAGCTTTCAAGAGTCCAAGTTTCCCTCTAGACATAATAAAAGTTGCCATAGACTCGTGGAAGCCCCACAACGCTTCCTAAACATCCAATGAGGGCTTATACACCTAAAAAGGAAATTCATTGGAGGGTCTCTAGAGTTCACACACTCACTAAACCCAATTAGAGTCGCCAAAGACTCGTGGGAGCGTCATAACGCTTCCAGATACCCATAGGAGCTCTATACGCTTCAAAATATATTACGAGGCTTTCTAGAGTCCACGACGCTCTGTAGACTCAGTTAGAGTCACCATAGACTGGTGGGAGCCTCACAACGCTTCCAAGACACCCACTGAGGCTCTATACACGTAAAAAAATTCTTAGGTGGCTCCCTATAGTTCGAAACGCTCGTTATACTCAATTAGAGTCGTCAAAGACTCAAGTAAGCCTCACAACTTTCTAGACACCCGTAGGAGCTCTATACGCTCCGAAATATCGTACGGGGCTTTCTAGAGTCCACGACGCTATATAGACTCAGTTGGAGTCACCATAGATTGGTGGGAGCCTCACAACGCTTCCTAGACATCCACTAAGGCTCTATACACGTAAAAAAATTCTTAGGAGGCCCCCTAGAGTTCACAACCCTCGTTATACTCAATTAGTCATCAAAGACTCGAGTAAGCCTCACAACGCTTTCTAGACCCATAGGAGCTCTATACGCTCCAAAATATCGTAAGGGGCTTTCTAGATTCCATGACGCTCTCTAGACAGAGTAAGGGTCACCATAGCCTGGTGGGAGCATCACAACGCTTCCTAGACTTCCACTAAGACTCTGTACTCAAAAAAAAAAATTCATAGGAGGCTCTCTAGAGTTCGCAACGCTCACTATACTCAATTAGCGTCATCGAAGACTCGTGGGAGCCTCACAACACTTTCTAGATAACTGTAAGAGCTCTATACGCTCCAAAATATCGTAGGAGGCTTTCTGGAGTCCATGAGTCTCAATAGACTCAGGTAGATTTACCATAGACTGGTGGGAGCCCCACAACGCTTCCTAGACATCCGTTGCGGCTCTATACACATTAAAAAAAAAAAATTCATAGTTCACAACACTCGCTATCCTCAATTCAAGTTGCCAAACACTCGTGGGAGCCTCATAAAGCTCTCTAGACATCCATTGAGGCTCTATACTAAAAAAAAAAATCATAGGAGAGCCATCGAAGAGTCATGGGAGGCCCACAACGCTTTCTAGATAACCATAAGTGCTCTATACGCTCCAAAATATCGTAGGAGGCTTTCTAGAGTCCATCAGGCCCTATAGACTCTGGTAGATTTACCATAGGCTAGTGGGAGCCCCACAACGCTTCCTAGACATCCATTGAGGCTCTATACACATTAAAAATAAAAATTCATAGGAGGCTCTCTAGAGTTCACAACACTCGCTATCCATAATTCAAGTCGCCAAACACTCGTGGGAGCCTCATAACGCTTTCTAGATACTCGTAAGAGCTCTATACGCTCCAAAATATCGTACGAGGGTTTTTAGAGTCCACGACGCTCCATAGACTCAGTTAGAGCCGCCATAGATTGGTGGGTGCCTCACAACGCTGCCCAGACACCCACTGAGGTTCTATACGCGTAAAAAAATTCATAGGAGGCTCTCTAGAGCTCACTACACTCGCTATACTCAATTAGAGTCATCAAACACTCGTGGGAGCCTCATAACGCTTTCTACATACCCATAGGAGCACTACACAGTGCAAAAAAATTGTAGCAAGCTTTCAAGAGTCCAAGTTTCCCTCTAGACATAATAAAAGTTGCCATAGACTCGTGGAAGCCCCACAACGCTTCCTAAACATCCAATGAGGGCTTATACACCTAAAAAGGAAATTCATTGGAGGGTCTCTAGAGTTCACACACTCACTAAACCCAATTAGAGTCGCCAAAGACTCGTGGGAGCGTCATAACGCTTCCAGATACCCATAGGAGCTCTATACGCTTCAAAATATATTACGAGGCTTTCTAGAGTCCACGACGCTCTGTAGACTCAGTTAGAGTCACCATAGACTGGTGGGAGCCTCACAACGCTTCCAAGACACCCACTGAGGCTCTATACACGTAAAAAAATTCTTAGGTGGCTCCCTATAGTTCGAAACGCTCGTTATACTCAATTAGAGTCGTCAAAGACTCAAGTAAGCCTCACAACTTTCTAGACACCCGTAGGAGCTCTATACGCTCCGAAATATCGTACGGGGCTTTCTAGAGTCCACGACGCTATATAGACTCAGTTGGAGTCACCATAGATTGGTGGGAGCCTCACAACGCTTCCTAGACATCCACTAAGGCTCTATACACGTAAAAAAATTCTTAGGAGGCCCCCTAGAGTTCACAACCCTCGTTATACTCAATTAGTCATCAAAGACTCGAGTAAGCCTCACAACGCTTTCTAGACCCATAGGAGCTCTATACGCTCCAAAATATCGTAAGGGGCTTTCTAGATTCCATGACGCTCTCTAGACAGAGTAAGAGTCACCATAGCCTGGTGGGAGCATCACAACGCTTCCTAGACTTCCACTAAGACTCTGTACTCAAAAAAAAAAAATTCATAGGAGGCTCTCTAGAGTTCGCAACGCTCACTATACTCAATTAGAGTCATCGAAGACTCGTGGGAGCCTCACAACACTTTCTAGATAACTGTAAGAGCTCTATACGCTCCAAAATACAGTAGGAGGCTTTCAAGAGTCCATGAGTCTCAATAGACTCAGGTAGATTTACCATAGACGGAGGCGGGAACAAAAAAAAAAGCATGATGGTCCTAGAGAGAGAAGCTCTGGTTCCCGATTGAAATTTTTGCCTTAGTTTTTTCTCTTCTGTTTGCCATATTTTTCTTCATTATGGATTCATCTACCAGTCAAACCTCTTCTTCTACTCCTTTATTACCTTCTTCCTTGACTGTTGAATCACGTGTTCTGAATGGA